>JAJMKB010000018.1:0-252916 GCA_030569155.1 Nakazawaea molendinolei
TCGTTGTACTCTACCTTTCCTTATGAATCTCATACGACCTATGGTCGTAACAAAGACAACCCCACGTAAAACCTCTTATTCTGCTATTATTTTTATTCCCTCTTGTCCCAGCTAAAAATACTTCTCCACCCGTAGAGCCTTCGCCTTTTCTTTTTTCTCTTTCTTGCTCAAGGCTGCTTTTAAAGTTTAGGCAGCAAATATCACAATCGAGCTTGTTTTTCGGCGTCAAACGGTGAAACAGCTCTGATCGAATCTGGAATTCTGCTCAAATTGGGGGCCTACAATCCGCGGTCTTGGTCATGACACGCAGGTTGAAAGCCTCAAACAGATCCATCGATCGGATTTCAGTCGATAGTGTATGTCCATCGATAGCGTATGTCCATCGATCGGAATTAAATACTAAGAGTACATTAGTGAGATCTCGAAAGAGGAGCAAAATGTGCAATCTGGTTTCTTCTCTTTTGCCAGGATTTCGATCAAGTCTATCCACTCTGCATAAGAGAAGCGAACCTAGTCACAATTGCTGAGCTTAATGTCTCTCTCTTTCTCTTTCTCTCCTTCCCTTCGTACGAACTTTGCAGTTAACTGGAGATTCCAATACAGCAAACCATTGAAAAAGAAACTTGTCAAGCAAAGAGAAAAGCACCAGCACTTCCCCCAAAAATGCACTGCACAACTAGGATTTAGTATCTGACATCGTTCAAATGCATTCTGAAACTGTCGAAAAACTCTTGGAGTTTTTTTTTTTTTTTTCTTTCTCTGAACAAGCAAAGCTGGATAAGATACGTAGATAACAGTAGAGAAGAATGCCTCTAGAAACTCGGCAAAGCTAATGAACCTATAGGAAGCAACTCTTACAAATCTTGGTCCCAATACAATTTGGTCAGTCTCGTATACGGTGTCATGAGTTTCTCGTATCTCTTAAAAATTTTCTTCTCCTTTGCTATTCTAGTTCGGAAAAAGCCGTGGGCTTTAGCATCATATCTGTAGTAAGCTTACATACTCACTTTTCTGTGTGTGTTTTTAAAGTTATTCTCTCACTTATGATTTGGTAACAAAGTTGAGACAAGTTTCAAACTTTGTTCGAAATAGAGTTCTGAACTACTGGCCTAGATTTGACGAAGTACGATAAGGTTATTTCCGTGAGCATGGAAGGTGTCTCAAGGCTGTGTGGAAACAGAGGTTGGATCGTCGTTAAACGAGACTTGTATTGAAAACTCCGGGTGCCGTTCCACAGGCTTTGGGAACAAGAAAAAAAAAATAATCGGTGGATATCTGCACGTATTTTAAGCCTAACGGAAATAACTTATTGTTTGCATACAGCTTTGAGCATGAGACAGAATTCTTTGGTTTAAATAATATCGATACCGCGAACTGCACATTTATGACGCTGATGGGGTGTTTTGTCTACTTGAGAAGCTTCCTCCAATCTCTAGTAAATCAATAGGGCTCAGTAATATTCCTCTTTTCTATTCCACCTTTCTGAGATCATTTGTTCTACACAGATGATTTTGTGTCTGTGTTTTTTTTTTTTACCTTTCGTACACAGGGGCTTTCTTTATCTTCTACAATAACCACCTTCTTATCGTTCTTTGACATGTGCAAAGTCCTAAACAAGCAAAAAAGCACAAATTCAGGCTCTGCATCGGAATTTACAAAACTGTGTTCAACACCAGGCCATTTGGTCCATACAACCTTGAAATTTAGTCAGAAGTCGATGTAACAAGATCCAGATCTTGGAATCGACCCACTTTGCACCGAATTTCATTCTCTGGATCTGTAGTCAGTTCCAGCTTCATCGGAATTAATAGGTTTTTTCGCAAAATTTACGTCTCTATGGTTACCCAAATAATTTTTTTTTTTCACAGCTTTCCCCGGCTGCAATTCTTCTGTGTAAGACTGCTGAGTTTTACAGATAGATGATGAGCCTATGAAGAGAACTTTTTGAACCTCGGACATCATCCAACTCTCCAAATGGTTTTGTTTTCTTATCCGAATTTCAACAGCAATCTTCTCCCACATGGAGACCTGTACATTTTTGTTTTCTCCAAACTCTAATTTCAAAGTTTAGTCCGAAATTAACTTTAAAAATGGAGAGAATTGCATTCTGAATTCCAAATCCGATGTCCATCTAAACTTAGTTTTCCTCTTGGAAACTCAAATCATGTGAACATCCAGTAACCTCCCCACTTTGACGTCAACAATATTATTAAACGTTACTGGTCCAAATGTTCAAATCTCCGTGTTGACTAGTTCAAACTTTACATATCTGTTAAAAAATAATCCTTACGTATGACACACCTCACTATTACCACTTTTCTGCATTCTTCTCACTAACGAGCCGCCCAAATCTTAATTTCATCGTTCCGAATCAGTAATTCTTAACTGGTTTTAACACCGCAGTTGCCTATCGCTGCTTTCACCTCTATCGCTCTCCCCTTCGCACCTCTTCAAATTTGAAACTTCCCTTTTCATCACCAAGTTACCGGAAGGTCGTGCACTTTACCCCAATTTGGCGACCCGCAGAAAGCCCGGGTTCTGGACCCTTCAGGTCGTGCACAATCGCTCAATAATCTTTTTTTTTTTTTTTGGGGTGCTACTTGCTTAGAGTGGCTGAAAACGTGAAACCAATAAAAGCGTAATAAGACAAGTGGTAACGAATCGATTGTATCAAATCGATAGAACAAGAGAGTTTGCGTATTTAAATCATGTCAAGTTCAGATCAACTGGTGGATCCTTTGAAACTCACTCCACAGGAGTTGAAAATTTATAAGATGTATGGCAAGTTACCTACAAGGTCCGACATTTTACAATCCAAATTGAAAGATCGTAAATACTTCGACTCAGGAGACTATGCCATGAGTAAAGCTGGAGTGATAGATTCACCTAGCTCAATGCCCGTAGAAAAACTCGAGCACCCGGATCTCGAAAAAATCCAGAGAATAAGCAGAAACTCCATCAGTGGCGGTACCAGTGGACAAGTTTTCAGTCCTCAAGTAGCCGCTAGTGTCAGATTGAACAGTGTCAGTAGTCCCGGTGTCATTGGGGCTCAGAATGGTGGCAATTTTATGTTTAGCGGGAAATCGAACCTAGAGAACGAGTTCAAAAACGAAGATGAGTAGTGGAAGAATTCCCAGTTTTTGCATCTCGCTTTTCACTTCGACTCTCTAGTTATTTCTGCATATACGAATATTTCATATTTTATTTCTTATGGCTTTGGTTGTAGTGAGCATTCTCAGCTGTGCTAAGCTGGAGTAAAGCTGCTAAGCTGTGTAAGTTGTAGTGCAATTGTGTTCGGCCATAATTTAACTGCTATGACCAAAGCACATCTACAACTCACCAAGACCGTAAAGATAGATACCATATATAAAACCCCATATCATATAATATACAACATTGTAACATCATGAAGTCATCCGAAAAAGAAGAAGAGAAACTGAAGAGAAGACAAATACCAAACACACCAAGATAATCACAAACACCATATCCACATAATAGCACCAGAGATCTCACCATCTCTGTAATTTTAATACAATTGAGCTTTTGCTCACATTTAACACATCGCCTCGCCCTGAAAAACAGCAGTCACAGACAATTGACCAAATCAGAAGTATCTCAAATTGGAAGTCGATTTGGCACTTTTGGTTCCAAAGATGAACCCTAAACTGAAACTAAAAGAAGCGATGATCACCGATAAGCATGAAATTTGGAATAACACTCCTGTGAGTCTCAATTCATGGTGTCTCTTAGAAGATTTCCTCTTGTTCCTCTTGTGATACATCAACTCATCGATGGAGGAGTCTGTGGAGGAGAGTTGTTCTGGAATTGAGGAAACTTCTCTCGAGTTGAATTTGTTCGCATTGGTAGGACAATTGTTTCCTACAAACGTGATCGAGGTGATCGTGGTGTTAGATGATCTTCTTCCAGAACGATGAGGCACACCTGTGTCAGTCCTGTCGTGTTGTAAGAAGGAATCGTTATCGACTCCCCAGAGTAAAGCACTGACAGACTCATCTTGTTGCTGATGCCATGAATCACTCTCCAAGTCGATCCAGGAGTCCTCTTGCAGAGCTGTGTAACTGTTCATGGTGTAACTGTTCTCGAGCACCGACTGATCGGTTAGATACAATTCTCTATTGGCGTTCTCACTCCAGGACTTGAGGTATTGCGTGTTATACAACTTATCTCCTGGCATCACGGTTATATATGTAAGACGCGAGGTCTTAAGATGGGTGTTATGTGAGATTAAAGTATAAATTTGGAGTAACTTTGCTACTGAAAACGTTTTTCTGTATGCAGCCTTGCCACAGTTAAAGATGTCTAAAAGGGAGGAGGGGTAGCGGGAAGAGGAGTGATTTTGAGTCGCGGGACACGACTCTCTGGACACACACTTCCTGTCAAATTTAAAGGGAGCAAGCACCATTGGGAAGAGTACACGACCTATTGGGGAATTTGAACACCAATGCAGATCGCCATCAGTGGAATTAGATCTAGTCCGTATTTGGATATCGCTGTGCTTAGATGGGAAAAGGATCTTCACTATTTAGTGGTGTTGTTACCTAAGAAGGTCCAGCCAGTTTTTTTAAAGTTCAGAGTTTAATTTAGCAGAACGTTCTGAAAAAAACTTTAATTTATGAAAAAAGATGGGGAGAGAGTAGGCGCGATGGAGACGTTTGGAACTTTGTTACTATGAATAGATCCAGTGATTCTTTCCGCGGTGAGGGTATTGTGGTCAGCTATCAATTTCCATTCGATTTAACAAGCATCGATCATGTCAAATTGACCATCGTCTCGTATGAACACATCAAACCTGTCATTCGCATGCAATATTATCGGATGTATCGAAAAAAATATAATGTTATGATTCGCGCATCCTTTCGAATCCCAATTTAGATGATCCTTTCAACTCTTTTCCAAATCAGTCGACTTGCCCACAACAAGAAGTTTCCCAATCAGTCGATGGCCCTGAAGCGATTAACTTAAAATTGTCTAGATAATATGCGGGGGACATGTGACTCGTGATACTTGCGGCCGAGACCTAATTGGGCACTTTTAGCTCGAAACGAACGACCCCTCGACCTCTTTTTTTTTTTTGATCCTCTTGCGCACGACCTGTCGTTTTTAAACGAAGTGGTGTAAAATGGAGTGAAAAAACAGAATTTCAAATCAGCCAAGTATTCGAATCAGCTCCATCTAGAACGATATATAGATCTGTGGACCTCAATATATATATAGATAGAGGATCACTTTGTATAGACGTTCGTGTGGTGTGTTTTTTTGGCAATCATCGAGCTCCCACTTCAAGATGAACAGATACAACAACGACTCCACCTCAAGCTTGACTAGCAAATCGGCTTTATACAACATATACAAAGATGGCGACATCAACAATGACATGGACAATACAAACATATACTCTAATTTGAACAGTGATCTCAGCAAGCATCCGGTGGTTGAAGATTCGCAGAAATCAAAGCTGAATAGCTCGAAAAATTTCAGCATAATTTCATTTGGTGTCAACATTTTCATCTTGGGGATATTGGGTAATTTTTACTTCCTCTTACTCGAGTCCATTGATATTGGTAAGAAGATACAGTTGCCTAGCTTGGAGGATTTCAAAATCTTGTTCATTTTCACAGATTTCTTCCAAAATTATACCGACTCACAGACCCTGAATTGGTTGAACAACGCTATCTTTGGTGTCTTGTTGGGCACCATCGACTCATTTATCTTTGATTCCTTCTTCAAATCAATCTTCAACATCCCGAACAGATCCTCCTACGAGACCACCACGATAATAAGATCATTGGTAGCCACCATCGGTATCTCTTACGGTTTGAAGAATTTGGAATGGGAATCTTCTTTACAAGCCTCTATGGCCTGGTCCTTGTTGAACCCGTGCCTTTGGATTCTTCTCGATGGTACAGTCTATGGCTTCATAATTGACTCCACGATCAGTATTCTGTTCTGTTTCCTCGGTTATTACTACGATCCGGGTTTTTTCCAAAGCACCGACACTCAAGAGTTCTGGAACCAGATGTTATGGCTCGGTAGTGCAGGTTTCGTTGGTTTGTTGATCTTTGGTAAGATCGGAAGGTTTCTTTTCAAATAACAGTCACATAACCGGTCACAAATAACTCATCGACTAATACATGTCATATCTGATCATGCTTAAAGCTTGTAGTGTCTCTGTGTATCTCCTGTGTGGTGAGGGCCGTAGTCTTATATATTTTGTGATCTAGTCGACAACTGTAGTCTAATGGACAACTAGTCGGTCTTTGACTTTGAGGTGAATTTCTTGTTGATGTCCTTGACCAAGTAACTGCTGACACTTATACCAACTATCACACATATCAGGATCCATCGTATTATGGACACTATGAGCTTTCTATCTATACATTCGATCTCCACGACGATATCGTTCATATATCTTTGAATGTTCATAGCATTGGCAGTATAATAGTTAGCCTTGAGTGTCACTTCAAGATACATTTTATCATCCAGTTCGATACCTTTCATTTCAACATCTATAGGGTTTAAAGCACTCCAACAAAGCTTGAAATTATAATCTCCACCTATTTCCAGATCTTTGATCTCGAACTGAAGAATGACAGGTGACAAACTTCTCGAGTCACCCAATGCTGCAAATGATCGTTTGGTCAACTTCAAGTAATCAACCGAGAACTGACGTTTCCATCTGGTGGAGATACTGTACCTATTCAAGTCATCATCAGTGCTGAGCTTAACTATACCCTTGAAATCTTGTTGATCGGAACTACGAGTCTCTATATACTCAGGAACATGAATTGACACTACCTCGGTGTTCGCAGATACCACTGTCAGGAGGAACGCCCATGCTATTAGAAAGTATAAATTCATTACTAGTTAACGATATTTTATCACTATTTTTTTTACGGCTCAAATAGCCCTTTTATACCTGAGCAGATAACGAAGTGAAAAATTACTGATTATGTAAGAGAGTTTTGCCAGCACTGCTAAAGAACCAGATTAAGTTTGATTGGTGCATAACACGTGATTACTGCTAGAACAATTGATAATAAACGACCAATCAATAAGGATAAATAGAGTAAATAAATAGAGTAAATAAATAGGGTAAATAAATAGGGATAAATAGGTGATAGGTGATAGGTAATATATGATAGGTGATGACACTCATTTCAGCTCTGAGAATATCCTGACTGGATACTCATCTGGATACATTCCATGCTGAGGCTCTTCCAACACTTTCCATTTGAATTTGTTCAAATTCGGAGCTACAATGGGTTCACCAGCTGGTCCTAAGATCTCACCTTTGACGATCTTCGGATCGATCTCTTTTAAAGTGTCACTCAACAAGACGATATTCTGGTCATAAACCGCCAATTCTTTGGTCCCTTTCTCACCGATGGAAATACGTGGATTGGACAGCGATCCTAATTTCAACAACCCACTCATCTTGGATTGGTTAAAACTAGACACTCTAGGATAATTACGTCTATGATCTCTGACATAGTACGGGTTTTTTTGTATATCGCCCGATGGCACCGTCTTGGGATCAGTATAAGAATGGTTCAGAGGTTGTGATCCAGGTGCTGGCACTCTGTAGTACTTGACAATCGGATTACCTGACGATCTATTGGGAACTAGAGTCAATAGTTGTCTAATCTTTTCCCAAATCCCAGTGGATCCAGTTGTGTATTTCTATGGGTTAGTCATTGGCCATTCATACTGGAAACAACACTAGTAATGTCACCAGCAACAAAACTCACTTTGTAAACAGGAACAGGTCCTCCACTCATCCTGTAATTGATGTCTGTATTATTAAA
This sequence comes from Nakazawaea molendinolei, assembly GCA_030569155.1. NCBI lineage: Eukaryota > Fungi > Ascomycota > Pichiomycetes > Alaninales > Pachysolenaceae > Nakazawaea > Nakazawaea molendinolei. Next base: position 7,827 of record JAJMKB010000018.1, read on the forward strand.
TTCTTGAAGCCTGCTCACTTTTTTTTTTTTATTGCGGAGAAGGTCGTGTATTAACCCTCAAAAAGGGAGCTCTTATCCAAAAGGTAGTGCAATTTGCCTCAACTCCATAAGTCGTGTATAGATCGCGAAAAACCGTTTTAAATCGTAAATGATTTGATAGAATAATTAAGTTATCAAATCGTTTATTAATTAAAAGAACAGTACTAAAGTATACAGATCTCAGGTTGTTGTTTGAGGTACACCTATTTATTCAAATACCTTTCCAATTCATATTTGACCAAACACAAATCACTCGCGCATATATCATCAGAGTGACACACCTGATCACCACTATCACCGATAGCAAATTGAAAGTATCAGGTCAAGAGTGAGATAGCTAAAACAGAGCTCAATATGAGAATACCCAGTTGGTTGAGATTCAGAAGAGTCACTACAGAAGAGATCAACCAGGCTTTGCTGGAAGATAACGATAATTTGAACGTGATGAATAACGAAAGAGTATTGTTTCAATTTATAATGAGAAGATGGATAGATGAGATGGACCAAAGGTCCTTGGAACAACTGCTAGGAACCCCTGAGGAGGCTCCACCTGAAATGCCGGTACCGGAGGAGGCCACCCAGGAACAAGAAATTCCAGAGCTAAATCTCGAAGATGTAGATCTGGTGCTCAGAGAGCATTTGAACAGGAACGGTGAAAGAGATACCATATGGATCAAAGTTATCGATGTACTTGGAGTGACTCTATTTCCGATGTTGATCTTGAGAATCTTGAGAAACATCTTTTCTTTTATATGTTTCAGTGATGATATCTTGGAAGACACAGACAGTTTCTTGACAATGGTACAAGATGGAGACTATTTCCGCAAGTTAGCCGAGGGCCAACTGGCCACTAATTCGTTGATCTCCAAATTCGGCAAGATCATATATCAGGAATTGCTCAATTACCAGACGAATCCGAGTCCCATGGTGGCCAGGTATCTAACGGTGTTCAGTTTCTATCTGTACACGGTGTTGACATCTGCCTTTATGATGATCTCTTTTGTCTTCTTGCTATTCTGTCTAACCTATACCATAGGTAAAAGATGGAGTGGGATTCACACTTTCTGGGTGCTTATTGCTAAGGATTCTGTTGGTATTCTTTGATGTGTTTTGTGGGTGTTGTTTGTTATTTACAGTTAGTTGATGTTAGTGTTTTACAGATGAGCAAGTTCTAGGCTAGTATTACCTGGTGAGACTCCAGCCCTAAGTGATGGTTAAACAGGTTGTGAGTAACTGTGAACTAGTACACAACCGCTAAGTGGATGGGATTCGAGCTCCGTTATAGTGAGCTACAAAGGGAGAGAGAAAGAGCCACAAAAGGTTTTAACAATTTACTGATTGGCTCGATCATCAGCTCACTGTCAGGTATACCCAGTTAAATAAATATAGACACTACTTTAATGAGAACTACGTTTTTCTTCAGATTCTCGATGAAACAACAGTCACAAACCCTTATCTCGCGATTACCCTAATCGAGTAACCACCCCCCAACACCCCTAAAGTTGTAGTGCACTCATCAATTGGGGGTTACGCAGTTGATGTGGAAAAAAAAGCATTTTCGTCAGCTTTCTTAAATTTCAACTCGTCATAGTGAAGCGATTCAAGTAGAAAAGGTGACTAGAGGGAGACCAAGCTTCTCAAACAAAAGAACAAAGCTCTGCTTTCTTATTGAATAGCCCTGGTTTGAAGTTTGAAGCCGGTTGACTACCAAAACCGTACAAAGTACGGGAATCATATTTAAATCATCGCTGATCGTTAATTTTTCAGTCTTGGAAACTCACCGACTATACCCGACTGCAGTTGAACGTTGATCGAGCTATAGATTTAAATGGATCCGTGTTGGTCCTATAGAGGTATTAGAAATCATTTGATCATCATTTCAAGGAGCAGTGGTTGTGTAAGGCACTAGTCAATATACGATGACGCTACCGATCCATCGTACCACGGTTAACGCACACGACACTAAGATACACGACCCCAGCTTACACAAAGAGACACTCAACTGCGTCCAAGAGCCATACCAGTCGGTGGACACGGTATTCATACTCAAATCGTGTCTCATCTTCTTGTCAGGATATCTTCTCATACTGAAATACGGAGATAGTGTGGTGTCGAAAGCCGGTTACGCTCCATGGACCAGTTGGTTAGCACAGACCGATAAATACGGCCAAAGCGGTGAACTCTTTGCAAGTCCTGAGTTCGATCCTGGTGACAGGTTTGAAATCTACGGAGTCAAATCTCTCCTCATATGTCACAGTGTCATTCTGGCATTTGTATATATACTCTTATGAACGACGACGACACACACACACACACACACCCCTTAATGAAATTACTGAACAAAAGCTTTTTACGAAAAATTGTAGATGGGCCTGGAAAGTCACAGAGACACACACAAGCCACACCTGGAGACGCCACACGGTGTCACTACCGCATAGAACAAGCACCAAGTCCCAAATGGCAAAGCTCACCGTCGCCCTGATCACCACGATCGCCATGCTCATCGGCCTCTCAGCTGAAGCCGCTACCGGCGTGGACTTTGCCGTTTTCGGAGCGTTTTGCGCGGGTAATGTTTCCCCTTTTTTTTTTGTCCGTCCTCGTAGCCGCTACCCGCTTAGATGAGCCGATGAGATGATGTTCTCTTTTTTATAAAAAACAGTGTAATTAATCGAGTTGTAGTTGTATAGAAACCTCTGTAGACATACCGTTGTAATTGTCCAGTTGTATAGAAGATGAAAGTATCGCTGCTCTTATCGGTAGTTGCTGCTCTTGTAGAGCTCTCTGCTGCCTACGATTATCACAGTCAATTCCACAACCAGAAGCCAGTATTCAAATCTCAAGGTGAACCAACTTTAGAAGAGACCTGGGGTCAAGACTGGTTGTTCGACAACTCTGGAGCATCATTTGCCCACTTGCCAAACACCAAATGTTTGATCGATACAGAAGCAGAATACGACATTGGGCTTATCGGAGTGCCTTTCGACACTGCAGTATCTTATAGACCAGGGTCCAGATTCGGACCTCAGGCCATCAGACAAGCATCTCAACGTCAGAGTAAACTGCGTGGGTTCAACTTCCGTGCTGGTATCAACCCATACACGCTGTCACCTTACCTCCTTGACTGTGGTGATGTGCCAGTGTCTCCAATGGATAACATGTTGGCCTTGAAGCAGATGACTTTGGCCTTTGGTCAGCTTTACAACAGAACCTCTGCTACAACTTCCTCCAAACCACCAAAATACATCGCTTTAGGTGGTGATCACTCCATCATCTTACCCCATTTGAGAGGTGCGGCTCAACACCATGGCAAGCTCTCTGTGATCCATTTCGATGCCCATTTGGACACCTGGTTGCCAGACAAGTACCCAAGCTTCTGGCACAGTGACCAATCAGAATTCACCCACGGGTCCATGCTTTGGATGGCCCACGAGGAGAAGTTGATCTCGGACTCGGAGAACTTGCACGTCGGAATCAGAACCAGATTGGGCGGTGACGACTGGGAAGATTACATGGAAGACGATTCTCAAGGTTTCAAGAGAATCGATGCCGATGAGGTCTGGTTAAAAGGTGTCGACTATGTTGTCGAGACCATCTTGTCGAGAATCTCTGAAGATTCTCCAGTTTTCATCAGTGTAGACATCGATGTCTTGGACCCAGGTTTCGCTCCAGGTACCGGTACCATCGAGCCTGGAGGATTGTTACCAAGAGAATTGATCCACATTTTGAGAAGAATCGAGCATTTGAACATCGTGGGTGCTGATATCGTCGAGGTCAGTCCTTCATATGACAACGCTGAAGTCACTTCCACCAACGCTGCTCAAGTAGTCTTTGAATTGATCACCTCCATGACCAAGAAGAACTTGGGCAAGACCGTCTCACCTCTTCTGAGCAAGAACAACATGATCGAGGCAAAGACCCAGCAGGTTCTCAATGCTGCTAAGAACATGATCAACAACTACTAGATGTATAGTCTGTTAGTATTTTTAATTATTCATTTTTGATATAAGCTCTCTCTCTCTTTCTTTTCATGGCCAAGAGGCATCTAATTTCCCAATCCAATCAGCGTCCATTGGCCTGAACACTTTGATCTCTCCATCGTTGAATCCGCTGAGATCAACTTCTCCTTTCTGTACTAACTTGACTCCGTTCACGTTCTGGTGTATAATTTCTAACACTTGACCATCTCTGTTTTCTAACACAACAGCCGTATGATCAGGAGCTCCATACGATACCATCGAGTTTGGATATTTGAACACACACGACTTGAATTGTAAGATATCACCTCTTCTTATCTCGTCACTGATAGGTGCGGGTGTGAACTGTGGGCCCTGAGAGCTACCTATAATCTCTATCATCATATAACCGTGATTGTACCCATCACTGACAAAAGCGTGTTTTCCACACCCTTTCTGTAAAGCATCATGAGCAAGATCCCAACACTCACCAGACCCAACCTTCTGACCCTGTTTATTTTCACACCAACTGGCAACATATTCACCGTACTTCTCATGCGACGTTATAATCTGCTTCACTGTAGTTGGTTGTGGAGCTGGAATGAAGTTTTGTTCAAGGTTGTACGACTTCAAAGGGTCGGAAGCTGCACGACTCCATGTGAATCTGAGTTTCAACGTTGATAAGTCTTTCAATCGGAATGCAAAGACTTTGAAACTCTCATCACTGGAATAACCGAACGAGAGAGCATAATTACAGCCTGCCAAATCATTTGGTAACTTGATCAGTTGATCTTCAAGCCACCACCCTGACTCTATCTGTAAATTCAAGACGGGAGCTTGTTTCTTGTTCAGATTCCTCGATGGAGGTGCAACTGGTGGGCTTGCGTGTCTTGGACGGGAAGCAATTTCTTCTACAGTTGAACGCGATGAAGCTCTTGCCGGTGGAGGTGTAGGACTTTCAGCGGGTTTCGAAGACGGTCTTGGTGGTTGTGGTGGTGGATGTTCGACTTCAAGTTTAGACTCGCGACTTTTAGGGGGTGGAGGTGGACTGTTCAATGATCTTGAAGTAGGTCTAGCTGGTTGGGGTGGGGGTGTTTCCACTTCTCTTGAGCCTGGCCTTGGTGGTTGAGGTGGTGGAACCTCTGTCTCCAGACTAAAACGATGTTTCGGAGGAGGACGAGGTGCTGCCTTCTTGACAGTTTCGACGGAAGAAGTGGTGGAAGGACGAGGCTTCAAAGGTGGTGGTTTCTCAACTGTCACTTGTTCCTCAACCTGAGCTGGTGTGACAGTGTCTCCCTTAGTTTCTTCCTCACTCAGTGAGTTCACACGCTGTCTCAATTTGATATCGGCAAGACCTGGTAAAGCAACACCCCCAAATGTCCCAGAGCTCTGTTTCCTCTCTATCTTTGGTTCCATGATAGGAACAGAAGACTTCCTTGGTACGATAGGTTTAGGAGTGATAATTGGGAGCTCAGACTTTGGCGGAGCATCATCAACACTTTGTTCTTTCTCGATAAAAGCACTGCTAGAGGTTTTCCTCAATTGACCTCTCAAAGAACTGATGAACTCAGAGTCTTCAGTTACAGTTGGAGCTGCGAATGTAGATTCTTTCTTTAACAGGTTTGGCTTTGGTGGAGGCAGTTTAGGCTTCTCTTTCAACTCTGGTTTCTTTGGTGCTATTGGTGGGGCCTCTTTCTTCTCGGAAATCAGTGGGTTTTTCACAGGTTTTGGTGGAGGTTGTTTGTTGATAACAGGCTTCACTTCTGAAACTTCTACTGGTTTCTCTTTCTTCACAATATGAGCAAAAGCTTCATGCGATTCTGTGTTCAGCAGTTCTTTTACGGGTGCTCTAATAATCTCTTCAGGTTTCCTGAATGGTTTTGGAGGTGGAGGTCCGAGCTTAGTTATATCTATCTCTTTAACATTTGTCTTCTGAACACTGGCATCATCCTTTGTAGGCTCTAAAGGTGTACCTCTTGGTGGTGGTAAAGGTATCTTTGATGGACCCTTGCCAGGGTTTAATTTAGCATTCTCTGTTGGAGCACGGTAAATTTTAGGTGGTGGAGGACCAACCTTAGAAACGTCCATCCAGTCTTTCTTAACAGTTTCTGTGGAATCAGCCTCTATTTGACCAGAGTCATTTGTAGAAGCTCTTCTAGGTGGTAAAGGTTTTAGTGAAGCTTCTTCCAGCACTGAATCATTTCTTGCAGGAGGTGGAGGAACTGAACCTCTGGATGGAATAGATGGTGTGATGCTTTTCCTTATCGGAGGAGCCAGATCCAGGGCAGGTGCTTTGAAAGGACGAGGAGGTGGTGGTCCTACAGATGAGACGTCCATCCAGTTTTTCTTTGGGGCTTCCAGGGATTCTTCTTCTTCTTGTTCTTCTTCTTCTTCTTTTACATTAGAAGAACCTGCAGTGCTGGTTCTTGGAGGTGGAGGAGGTCTTTCACCACTACCTGGAGGTCTTGAAGGTACTGCTCTTCTTGGTGGGGGAGCCACATCAGAAGTAGGTCCTTTGAAAGGTCTTGGTGGAGGAGGACCAGCCAAAGAAGCGTCCATCCAATTTTTCTTTGGAGCTTCTTCCAGCAGAGGCTCTTCATCTTCGTCCTCGGCATCTATGTCACCACCCAGTGTAGGCGCTGGGGCTGATATAGAAGCCCTGGAAGGTGGAGCAGGTTTATTACTTCCTAAAGATTCAGAAGTTGTGCTTCTTTTAGGTGGTTGAGGAGTAGTTTTATCCGGAGACTCGCTAGTTCCTCTAGCTCTATGGATAGGAGGAGGCAGAAACCCTTTCGGATCAGGTAAAGGTGTCTTTGGTTTTGGAGGTTCGTCTTCATATGAAGAAGCTGGAACACCAAAGTTTCCAGAAGCTGGAGATGAACTCTGTTGCACCATCATCGGTGGTCTTTGGTAACCCAATGGTTCAGGCAGAGCAAGAACCAGGGAAGGTGCTGGAGGTGTCTCAGTTGCTGGATAGTAGGGATGTTCATATGATACTGGAGGTGCCAATTGAGCTGGTTGAGCCAATGGAATTCCTTGAGCTGAAGGAGTCTGTTGTAATGGAGGTAATTGTCTCATTGGAGGAGCTGGTTGGTTCATTGGCATAGTTTGGGCTGGCGCCTGGGGCTGGGCTGGTGGTGCCTGTGGCTGCATTGGTGCCTGTGGCTGAATTGGAGGCAATTGTCTCTGCGGCGGTGGCTGATTCAGTAGAGGAGTCTGTTGCATAGCAGGAGGCATTGGCTGTTGAACAGGCAGCTGTTGAGCTGGAGGTTGTTCATTGACGGGAGAGTACTGAGCAGGTTGTTGGTACTGTGGTTGTTGGTACTGAGCAGGTTGTTCATACGATTGAGTAGGCTGTTGGTACTGTTGAGGTGGTTGCTGATACAGAGGAGCGGGTGGTTGTTGATACTGCTGAGGTTGTTGGTTATACTGGCCGTACTGGTCTTGAGGTTGAGCATACTGAGGCTGACCGTATTGGTTCTGTGGTTGTTGGTATTGTTGTTGAGGAGCCTGCTGTTGGTATTGAGGCTGTTGTTGTTGATACTGCATCTGTTGAGGTGGTTGCTGATACTGGGGCTGCTGGCCATATTGAGGCTGTTGTTGATATTGAGTTTGTGGCTGTTGAGCCAGCTGTTGTGGCAGGTAAACCAGGACACCAGATCTCGATGGAGGAGGGCCATACGAGTGAGGATTCGGTAACGAGCTCACTGGCCTCGATGGCAGATATTCTTCCTCCTCATAATCACTCTCATCATCTTTACCATTGGATCTTCTGTTTCGACTATTTCTTGGACCATGAGCCGATCTGGTTTTGTCCCTGTTGTTGTAAGCAGTCTTACCAGCGGCATAACTAACTTTGGCCAACTTCTTACCGCCAATGGCTGCACCTTTCAAACTGGCTATTCCAGCAGCTTTGAAAGTGTCTTTATTGTTGTCCCAGAATGACATGTGATTGTGCCTCGTGGGAGTTTAAGGTTTCGCTTATATGTACAAAGAGGCCCAGTTTTTCCGAGTCTGCGTTTTAAGTTTTTTGTAGTTGATTTTTCACGATCTTTACTGTATGTTAAAACATTAGGTGTGTACACATTTTGTAGTACTATTGAAGAGTAGAAAGGGGAAGCGTCTTTTAGATAAGTGAGACTGAAGGACGAGAAATAGCGTAGAAGAGCAGAGGATCAAGGAGGGGAGAGCGGCTGAAGATCTAAGAGATAAGAGATACAGAGATTACAAGATTAAGAGAAAGAGAGATAAAGAAGAGAGACGGGAGGTATAAAGCAGAGAATTGAAGAGGGACCGAAGAAAGATAGTTGAAAGAAATCAGAAGACACCAAGACGAAATGTCAGTGCTATACAATAACGCCTTTAAATGCTATAAAGTGTCCAGTGGAGCGCCTATCGAGATACAAGACGCGTTTGTAGATGGTTTGAAAGAGATAATCATAGAGACAGTTTACAAAGAGATACAGGTGAAAAAAGATAGGGATAATTTGATTGGAGATGAAATATTTGGGGACTATGAGAGCCATGATATCGACGAGTTGAACAGGATCATCAAAATAAGTCACAGGGAAGAGGATGTCGAGATTGATGATATGAAATATTCGATAAAGTATTTGATGATACGAACAATCGATACCAATTTGTTCAAACCACAGTTGTTTGTGTTTATAACAGACACAAACTCCTCTGCTCATTTCAACACAATCCTCTTAACGAGATCAATTCCTAAACTATCAAATCTGTTTTTCAAATACTTGATCAACCAACAGGGTTTCTTGGTGAACCAGTTAAAAATCTCTAGTGATGTGTTGAAAAATTGTTTGAACTCCAGCATGCATAGTTTGATCAAATACAAGAGTGGTGTTGAACTCTCTTTTGGCAATTTGAAGACTATCGATAACTCGCTATCCAGTATCACACTTCAGGTGAAACATCAAGATTTGAAGACATTCTCAAGAAACGATAACTTTATCGATCAACTCTTTGATTTCCTTGACAAGGAAACAGCTATCTCATTTGATAAGCTTGATCTAACAAGACTGAATTGCAATATCTTTCATTTGAGTAGTGACGGCCGATTCAAACTCTTTGACGATTACAACTATGGTGAAACCACTAGAGATGCTGAATTATCATGGTCCATCTTGAGCAATTTGTTCAGTGCATAGCTGCCAGTATGGTGTTGATGTGTGATGTCGATGTGCGACTCGATAAAGGTAATAAATAATGATATAAGGCGAATAAATATTATGATTTGACTGGAGCTGTGGTGAAATCACGTGACCGATAAATGCTACGACTCGGCTAGTTTGTCGAAATCGAAATCAAAGCTGGAACCGCATCCGCAAGAAGATGTCGTGTACGGACTATCAACCACTTTGAACTGAGATCCGATCAACTCGTTCACATAGTCCACTTTACTATCTCTCAAGATCTCCAAACTTGTCTTGTCGATAATAACTCTTGCAATGTCATCACGAACAAACATTGTATCTTCTTCATCCGGTTTGAACTCATTTTTATATGAATCTGCCAATTTCAAATCATATTGGAACCCATGACATCCTCCACTCTCTACTTTCACTCTTAAAGCCAAATCCGGATTTTTCTCGATTTCACTCAATTCTTTTAATTTACTCGAAGCTCTCTGAGTTATCGATAACGATAAGGGCAAGTCATTATGATCGCTTACCAATGGGTTTATACACTTGGTCACTCTTAAATCGTCCATATGATTAGCAAACTCGTCTGTCTTACTTTGATCAGGTACCGGTTCACTCTTACTAAAACTTGAAGGTAAGGTAGATTTTTTAAACTGTTTGGCCTGTGTATTTGCAAGTGAAGAGCTCATCCGAAGCAGTAAACCACGACGAGCCATCAACTGGCTTCCAATAGATACGTTTCTAGCTATTGCAAGCCTTCTAAAACAGATCATTGCAACCTCTATTAATGTGTTCTTTCTATTAGTATTAATAATAGCGGGATCAGTTTTTTTTCTCTCTATAATTTTTTTTTATAAAAATCTCCACAGGGGTAAAAAAGGGGTAACAGGGGCTACTGAGATGGCCACCAAGATGCTGAAAATTATACACTCTATAAAAAATTTAGTTGATCATCCATACGAAAATATAACTCATGACACTGCCAAATGCTAATCCGAAACTCAAAAACACTGCTGTGAAACCTCCTGCTGCTTTTTGCTCGTTCTCCCCTTCGACGAAATGAGTGACATCCATGAAACAAGAAGAACACAATTGTCCATTACTGAACCCGAACATGAATTGTAATAAGATATAAAACAAGTCCGAGTCCACCACGGCACCGTTGTTCTTGATATTGCAGAGGAAAAACAGCGGACAGAAAAGAATTCTAGCCACTGAGTAGACCATAAGTTTCCTTGGGTCTGATACTTTGAAAAAATCCCAGGCACATACCAATCTACCTACCAAATCACCAGCGTTCCAGATCAAGAAGATAAAAGGGATATAAACGTTCTTGTTCAAAAGAGCTGAGTCTGGGTGGTTGTTATAATTTGTACTCTGCACTGTTGAGGCAAATACGGGGAACACCAAAGACACTGCAAATGTGAGAAAGATGGTGATAACGATAGACTTCAATCTAGACCAGAGATAGCTAAATTTGACATGTTCATTAGCCACAGATCTTTGCAGTTCCCAATCCTCGTCGATCTCAGGAGGTGTGGCGTCGTCAGGCTTCACTTGAGTATTATCGATCATAGAAATAGGCTGTTCCTGTTCTAATTCCTGATATCTCTCGTCGACTTCATCGAAATACTCTACAAGTCTGTATGAAACGATGGACAAAACGCTCACGAGACACGAAGTGAAGAAATAGAACATCACTCCAAAATTTTTCTCACTCTTCCTCTCTTCAGCGTCTTTGGACGAGATATTCGAGCCCAACACTGAAACGATCAACGTTATCGAGGGAAGAACTCCAGCAATAGCCTGGCCCACCATGACACCGTTGGCATATATGGGTCCCAAAAGATTCACTAGGGCCATGGTGCCGTTTTGAGAGACACAGGTGGCCAGCGAGCTGAAGAGCACCGTGGCCATGATGAATATGAAATACAAAGTGGGATTGACATCTGTTAGCATAACACAGCTCAACCCTACAATTCCGAATATTAATATCCCCATGACTTGTCCATCTTTTAATCTCTTCCCATAGTCCACGTTGAGCTGTCTCTGTGATAGCACAAAATTCCACACCAATGAGGTGATCGTGGAAATGGTCATCATAGTGGAACTGTACGAGTTGGACAACTTGGAATCGAGAACAAATCTCTCCGTAAAGTACTCTGAGGCGGAAAGATAACAGTTCCATGGCCAAAGTAACGCCACTCCTGTGATCATAAATGAGATGTATTTCAACTGTGAGAGCCTCAATCGAATCCCAAACATCTCAAACACGATCTTATCTGCTTCCGATCCAGACGACTCCTGCCTGGAGGTAGTGTTAGACATGGTGTTGTACTTGAACCTTGACGAAGACTCCTGATCCGGGAAATAACTCTCTTCTGTATGTGCTGACTCTTCTGGACGGTCAGAAGACCTCGACATTTCTCAGCTTTAACCTGTTGATGAGGTGGTCTCGATAAGCGCGTTTACCAGATATCTACAAATCATTTTTTTTTTTCAAAGGTGTTTTTTTGGACCCTATACATATGTGAGCAAAATACGAATTCTCACGTTTAGTCGGTTACCCTCCATGACGACAACAAATTCAAATATTTGAAGTCGGAGTTTGGACCTGGCATACCAAATGTCAATGGACTGAGGTAGATGAAGGTACCGATGACAATTGCGTACATGGCCAAATACAAGCCGTTGACGATCAATTTGTTTTTCAACTTGGTAACCCCCAATTCAAAGACGTAACAGTACACGATCATGGCAAAATACAAGGCAGGCAAGTAATGGTGCACGTAGGTGACACGGGACATGATCACAAATGGGATGAAATGGATGAACCAGCCCAAAAATGGGTAGACACCACCCATGATAAATAAATTTTCTGACTTGTCTGTGGAGAAAACTGTTATTTGACGTTGGAACTTGATCAAGTTGACAGCCACGATAACGAGGAAAACGACTATTGTGACACTTGATGTCCAAGTGGTTGCTGGGGAACCGACCAAATAATACTTGGAGACATCGTCACCCCAACCACATAATCTGATACCAACGTGTAAAGTTGGCCATTCCCAGGCAGACGAAGCCAATTGATCGTGTTTCTCAGGATCTGGAACCAAAGCGTTGTTGGTAGCCATCATTGCCAAGTTCAACTGGATGAAATCTTTCAAAAAATTGGTCTTTGGCAATTTGAAATCCTCAGGAGGTGATGGCAACAAGATGTTTTCGTGGTTTTCGATATTCCACCAAGTTCTCTTGTCTCTTCTAAATGGGTTCTTAGCACAGATGATTTCACCTTGTCTGAACCCCCATTGTGGTAATTGCCCACCAGATGTGGCAAGGTAACAACCGAGAACTTTCGATCTCAAGCGGAAAGAACTAGTCAATGGATGCAATCTCAACTTGTCTTCAGAACCAGGTTGGTCAACGATCTCGAGAATCCAATCGTCTTTGTCATCCCCAATAGTGTCATTACCGTAACCACTGACCTCGAAACCGGATTTAGTCACTGGTGCTGGAATCTCGTGAGTGTGCAAGTTTCTAAGTGTCATGGCGTGTTGAAGTCTAACGGTCATACCATCAACAACGTAAGCGTAATCGTCCATAAGATCACCTCTTGAATCGGATCTACCGAACATGAATTTCCAGTCGTTGTTAGAGTCCTTGTGTGAGTAAGTGGTGATCTGTTGTTGTTTGGAACCTTCTGGGAAGGTTTGAACATGCGAATGTAACAATCCACCGCCTAATCCTTGATTTTTCAAAGTGACTGAAGAGGAACCGATCAAAACGTCTCTTGGGCCTCCACCGACGTTAGAGCCGAGCAAGTTGGCCTGGAACAAAGAGGACATGTTAGCGTCACCGGTACCTGAACCTGACAACAATTCGAAATGGACTTTGAAAGAGATCAAGAAGACAGAAGCAGGAACGAGAATCAATGCAATGATTCTGGCAAGCCAATGTTGTAAATATCTCTTATAGGACAAGTTAGGATCGGCCAACATGTTCCACAATTCGACAACGGTATAGATACCAACAACACTGGTGATAAATAAACCAACCATCTTGACAGAACAGACACAACCCAAATTGATACCGGTTAACAAGATCCATTTCCACCATTTCCTCGAGAACTCGTTATTTGGTTTGATGTTCTCGTTGTGAAATCTTGAGAAACAAAAGAATGAAGACACGGTGAAGAACAACAACATCGAGTCCAATAAGATAAATTTGGCCAAAGTTACGTAAGAAAGTTCGAAAACGTTCATCAAAGTGAATAACCAAACGGTTTTTCTGTTGAACCCCAACTCCTTCAGTGTGAAATAAGCAAGAGGTACACAGAGAGCACTGAAAGTGGAGTTGAAAATTCTCATCTTGACATAGTCCAAATAGTCTGGGTAAACCTCACCACTTGGGAACTCCCATGACCCATTGTAACCAGCCAAATACCCTGAAAACCCGACAAGCATCTTACCCAATGGTGGATGGACATCATGGTAGAAACTGTGGTTCAAGTAGTAACTTCCAAATTTACCAAAATGGGCCTCATCCCACACGACTCGGTTGTTGATACCGATTTTGTACATTCTGGTGAAAAAACTTAAGAGAGTGAAAAAAATTGGTGCAAGGAAGGCTTCCAATCTGTATAAACTCTCAGAGATACTTTCATCCTTCACCGGTTCCTTGTCGTTTATTTTCTTGATCGTCAGGCGGATGTTTTTAGTCTCTTTTACCTCATCAAAAGGTTCTTCTTCGTCTTCTTCGTCTTCTTCTTCCTCGGATGAAGAGTTATCAGAGGATGATTTCTCTGACGATGGAGTCTCGGGACTCTCAGACACGTCTTTGTCGAGATTTTCCTTCGATCTCGTGGTCCTCGATCTCGTGGTTGGAGCCATGTTTAGTATGCTATTCAACCCGCTGATTGCACTGGAGAAAGAGTTTGAATCGAATTGGATAAACGGAAACGCAATTCAACTGAAAAAAGCAATCCGATTTAATGGCAAGATCAATTCAACCAATATGACTCGTGGTATGAGCAAGAAGTCCTCAATGGTGTGAAACAAGTTGATGATTTTTTTTTTGTAACACGTACAAAAATCTTTTTTTCAACTCTTCAACAATCCATGTCAAAAAAGCGTGTGTTGTGAGCATTTTATCAATTTTGAGAGCTGTCGTGGGGAATGTGAAAAGTTTACAAACAACTGTGAAAGAGCTTGTCAAATGGTGAAATGGTGATTTTTTTATGCCGCAATGGTGTGAGTTGGTGAAATAGTGAGCTGGTGAAACGGTCGTGCAAAAATGGTATAAACGGTGTAAATGGTAAAGATGGAGCTCTGTTTAAATTATAGTGTGAATTCAAAGGCCATCTGGTGAACATTGTACTAATTTATACAAATCACTAAACATAACAAGAGTAATTGAGATGAGTCTAGGTGAACTAGAAGCGAGTTATTCTGTTTGTTGGAATACTCCAAAAAAATCTAAAGACGTGGATAAATACAAATCTTCAAGCTCAGCTGTTTAACACAAATTCTTCGAGAAACCATTGATGAAACCGAGTGTCATTACTCAATTCTGGATGGAACGAAGTACCCAACTTATTTCCTTGTCTCACTGAAACAATAAGACCACTATCTAGTTGAGATAAAATTTTCACCTTGTCTTTGCATGAAATATTGACCTTGGTCACTATAGGTGCTCTTATAAAAACAGTCTGGAAATCGTCACAACCAGATATAAACGAGGTGAGATCTAGTTTTGTTATAAAAGACTCCAACTGTCTTCCAAAAGCATTACGTTCCACTTCTATATCTAAAGCACCGAGAGAATCTTGAGATTCTATTCCATTGGTTATTTTGGTGGCTAACAAGATCAACCCTGCACATGTTCCCCAAACCGGTTTCGTGGTGTCGTTGACAAAGTTACGCAAGGGCTCGAGTAAACCTGTCTTTTCTGCAACTAAAGAAATTGTACTGCTTTCACCTCCTGGAATCGTTAGTCGCTTTATTGTGTTTTTTTAAGCTTTTAAACAAGCTTAGTTAACTAGACAACTTACCTGGTATCACAAGTGCATCACATTGTTGTAAATGCTCATCGCTAGACACCTTGATCACTTTCAAGTCTGTGATATTTAATTTCTCAATAACTTTGTTGAAGTGTTGAATATGCTGAGTGTAAGCACCTTGAATCGCCAAAACCCCCAAAATTTTCATTTTAGATTCTGTTAATTTTCGCCTTGTTGGGACTATGTGATCTTTTAATGAATCCTGGAATGATTCTACAGAGTTCTTAATTGGCCTATCTGGTTTTGAAACCTCATGACGGAGGGGTAAACTCGTTATATCTGGTTTGAAGTTTGGCGAGTGTGAGAGACTCGGCAAATCTAAAATTTGCACTCTGTAGAATTAGAAAAAAACTCGTTAAATCAGATGGAGTTAGCGGCTAATTCTGAGTTGGTTCAGAGTCACTTGTAATGATATAAATAGCGAAGATTTGAGAGTTCTAGTAACGAAGGCAAGTATAGTTTATTAGATTGTAATTCAAGGCAATATGGATGAAAAATATGAGTTGAAAACTGGATTGGCTAAAATGCTCGTTGGGGGTGTTATAATGGAGTGAGTGTGATTATATAAATGATTTAATTGAAGAATAGGAACTAACAAAACAGTGTTGTCAATGTTGAGCAAGCCCGAATTGCAGAGAAGGCTGGAGCTTGTGCTGTTATGGCACTTGAAAGGGTTCCCTCCGATATTCGTGCAATTGGGGGTGTTGCACGCATGTCAGATCCCTATTTCATCAAAGAAATCATGGATGGTGTGTCGATTCCTGTTATGGCTAAATGTCGTATTGGCCATTTTGCCGAGGCTGAGATCTTGGAACTGTTGGAAGTTGACTACATCGATGAATCCGAGGTTTTAACTCCGCTGGACTGGCAACATCACATTGAGAAGCACAATTTTAGTGTACCGTTTGTGTGCGGCGCACGAAATTTGGGGGAGCTGTTAAGACGGATCAATGAAGGAGCAGCGATGCTAAGAACAAAGGGAGAAGCTGGAACGGGAGATATTTCTGAACTGGTGACCCATATCAGGTTGATCCAAGAAGAGATTGAGAAAGTCTTAGAGATGAAAGAGGAGGATATTGGTGGATATGCCGAGGAATTGAGAGTTCCAATTACGTTGGTTGAAAATTTGAGATCTGGTGGGGGAAAATTACCAGTTGTGAATTTTGCCGCGGGGGGTGTCGCGACACCAGCAGATGCTGCTCTTTGTATGAAGTTGGGGTGTGACGGAGTTTTTGTGGGGTCTGGAATTTTTAAGAGTGAGAATCCGGAGAAAGTGGCTGAACTGATTGTCAAGACTGTGGCTAATTATGAGAACTCCAAAAAGGTTTTAGAGTATTCGAGTAATTTGGGTAAACTGATGGGCGGTGTAGCAGTTATGAGTCTTGGTGAGGGCGAAAGATATCTGGGTAGATAGATATGGGTGGTTCGTGCAATGAGTGTCTGCTTAGAGGTTTAGGTAGCGGAATTTTATCATTTTACAGGTCTGATGCACTCAAGTGTATAATAGGGTATTTAGGCTGAAATGCAGAAAACGGTGCTCTATTATATTTCCCGAAGATTTGCAAATGCTTTTCTTAAAGTTGTGATTGACGTTTAATCAGTGCACTCACTTTCTCAGTATCAGTTCTGTAAGCCTAATTCATAATTAAAGATGCAGTTAATTTGGAATTGTAAAATGCTTAACTTCTATGCCGATGTGTATCCCTTTTTTTTTTGTTCCATATGCAGTGTATATTCTCTTAGAATTTCAGCTGAACAAGGCCTAACTGGACTGTACTGAACATTGCCATTCTTGTTATTGCAGCTTGATGAGAGATGAATTTGGCAATTCTACTGTGAAAAGCTTCAAATAGATTTGCGTTAAATTTATATCACCAAAGTATATTTAATAGAGATTTCACCATACACTGTAATGCATCTACTTCTACACTTTAAGCTTGTATAGCTATAAAAGTAGCCAGCTGTCTCACTCTATATCAAACTATTTCAACCTCACTCTTGACTCATTCTCGACTGTCAATCTAAAAGCGCTCTCATAGCGCTCTCACACCACCCTCTATTATTCACATAATTCTCTAACCACTCCTCCGCTAACCCTAACTTCATCTAACCGCTCTCACCTTCCTTACCCACGTTACACAAAGACACAATTTTGGTAATATGTACACTACCTGCATTTCCCTACAGTATCTCTGCCTAACTACTAGGCACACTAACTACACACAATCACACAAATCTAACTCCACTCCACCTCCCTCTTTCCACCCACTTCACCCATTTCACACTCATCTACTCCACAAAGTATACATCTCATGACCAACCAATCACAATCTGGCCTTTCCACTCCAACATCATTACACCACGACACCTCCACACCACAAAAGTGCCCCACGTCATTAGTCAAGTTGCCCGATCCGGTAATTCTCCCTATAATCCACCCGGTGACAAGCAAGTTTCTCCCTTTTAAACTCTCTCTCTTTACCCCCAAGAGACTCCGGCTAAATCACCCGACTCTGGGCGGAACCTCGGAACCCACCCCGCCAATTGCTTCTTTGTACACGGTGAATTTTTTCGCTTCCCTTTACCACTCTTTAATTTAAGCACTGCTCCCGCGGATATTCGTCTGTGTCACTGCGCCATTAGGACCAATAGCATCTGGGCACTCAGATCCGCTGATCTAATTTGATTGGTGATTTAATCTCTAATAAAATTATTCTTTAATTATATTCTTCTTGCTTTATTAGCAATACTTGCTTATCACTTACTTGGTATATCACTATATCACAGCCACAGACACACAGACACACACCACTATTCACACCATAGCATAGACAACTAACTCACATAACACTACACCTCTATCATACACAACACAACCACATGATACAACATGTTCTCCAAGTTTCATAGGTCCAAAGAGGTGAGCCCACCGCTGGACAAGCTCCGCCGGAGCACTCCCACCAAAGCCAGCCGGAGCTCTCCTTCCAAATCGCAACAGAACCCTTTCAACTTGTTTGCCGGATACACCGATGCCTTAGAGTTCCTTGAGCCTTACCCGGTACCAGCTCCACCGTACTCTTCATTAGCACAATCATCACCAAGGTTCCCAGTGTACGGTAACGCTATGGAAGGTCATGAACCTTTGCCCGAGTATACTCCCACCATTTATAAGCTCGACAAGTTTGCCCGGAAGCTCGAGTGGGTCTCTCCATATGATCCATCACCAACGAGACACTGGAAAGACGTTCTCATCGAACTCAACTCCACCCAGTTGAACATCTACCTGGTGGAAAGCCATCACCGTAACTTTGTCAACCATTTGGTCACGTTACCGGATTCGGATGTCTTGCTGAGCAAACAGGGCTTGTTACCCTATAACTCGAGTCTCACCACGGTGCGTGACCTTTCAAACTGGCTTCAGCTTGAAAAATTCCACCTACTCGACAAGCACAACTTGGTCAAGTCGTACTCTCTTCAACATGCAAAGATCGGCTTGGCCTCCGATTACCAGAAACACAAGTTCACTTTGAGACTCAGATGTGAAACTGAACAGTTTCTTATCCAGTTCCCTACAGCTGAGTCCATGATCGACTGGAATCTCGCTCTCTGTTTGGGCCGTGACAACGCTTTAGATCTCAACAAGAGATCCATGCCTCATTACCGTACCGTACCAAGACGTAGACATCATCATCATCACCGGTACAGACGCTCGAGGAGAAACAGACGTAGAAATAACTCCGCTCCAGACGTGATGTCCAGATCGAGAAGTAACACCGTGACAAGCTTTTTCCACAGGAGACGTGCATTTAGCGAGCCGAATACGCAGGTACCAGAAACAAACTTTAAAGGCAAATTTCAAGCTTTCTTACGTCATAAACCTTCTATTATTAACGACAACAACAATCATGAACAAACAAGTACTGCATTGCGTTCTTCACAGAGAATCGATTTACACGCTTCACCTTCAACGAGTTCATCTCCATCTCAGACTGATATTCCTACACATTTGTACGATGATTTAGAGGATATGGATATTAATAATGATGAGAGTCATATTCACGACGATGAGGAAGATGATGAGGTAGAAGATGAAGGAGAAGATGAAGTAGAGGAAGACGATGAAGAAGAAGAAGAAGAAGACGATGAAGAAGAAGAAGGAGTAGATGATGAGCATTTTGACACAGAAGAGGAAGACGAGTCTATCACTGAGGAAGTATGCGATGCTCTCTCGACAATCCCACCACTTAGTGCCTCTTTCACCGATAATAGCGCAGTATCAACAAGCTCGACGTCTAACCCATCTCAAATGACCGCGTCAACACTTACAACAACCATTGAAGATGATGATCTCGATCTTAAATGGTATCCAGAGTTTGACCGGTTACCATCTAAGAAAAAATTGGTCAAAGATGCCATCAGATGTATGGCAACGTTGTCCATCACAGACAGATGGTGTGGGAAGAGTCTTGTTAAACTGTACGATTACGATCGGTTATCCAGGAGAATCACCAAAGACGCAGTGGTGACGGACAAAATCTCTTCACAGAGAAATTCCAATGGACAGTTGAAATTTGTCAAAGAATACATAGTAACGAGCAGTGGATTGATGCCAACCACTTAGAAACAACCAGAGCACACAATTAATGACGACCACGAATTACAAAGGAGACTATTTATAAATTTGAAGAAACAGTTGGAACATCACGTTTCAAAGAGAAGACAAAGAGGAATGTTTAATATTTTTACACAAACCACTGTATAACTAGCGTTAAACCCATTCATTCAAATTTTGCTAGTAAACGCCCATGTCGAATCTCTTGTATGTGTATCCGATGAAAGGTAACTGTTCTCTACTGTTACCATCCTTACCGTTCTGTCCATTTTGTTGTTGGTTTCTAACGTTGTTCTCTAACTCTAGATCTTGGTCGAAATCGTCGAAGAACCTGGTGTCTGTGATCGACTTCAATTTAGGTATAAATGGGGCGTCCACCATTCTGATGGAGTCCCAGTCGACACCACGGAAAAAGGGGTGTTTCTTGATCTCTTCAGCACCTCCGTGTCTCCCCAATCTTCCCTCAGCAGACGTCAACAACCTACGGATCAAGTCCTCACTCTCAGCACTGAGATGGATGTCTTCAGGGAACTGTAACGATTGTTCCCAGTTGATGATCTTCTTATAAGTCTCCTGAGGAGTCTCTGAGCAAAAGGGAGGCCATCCGACAAGACATTCGAACATGATCGCACCTAGAGACCACCAGTCACATTCCTGACCATAACCTTGATGGATAAAGATCTCTGGAGCTATATAATCTGGGGTTCCTACGGTGGAGTAAGCCATGAGCCTTCTCGATTTCCTCCATGTCTGCATCTGTTGACGGTTGGTCATGGTCAAATGGATGGCATCCACCATCATCGAGTTACGGCCTTGATGTCTTGGAATAGGGTCCTTGTCCAACAACTGTCTATAATAGTTTGAGTCGTGGGTCTTGTGGAACCCTGTGGAGAGTCCGAAATCGGAGAGCTTGATATGGCCTCTGATATCGATCAAGATGTTATCAGGCTTGATGTCTCTATGGATGAACCCCAACTTGTGGATCAGTTCGATGGCTAGGACACACTCGGCCATATAAAACCTGGTGATGTCCTCGGTGAAGATCTGCCATCTGATCAACATGGTCATCAAGTCTCCTCCAGGTAAGAATTCCATGATCAAGTATAAATACTGGGTGTCTTGGAAGGAGTAGTACAAAGACACCACCCAAGGAGAGTCGGACCCGGCCAACACGTCTCTTTCGGCCTTGACATGGGCCAATTGATCTTTGTTGTACATCTCAGCTTTCAACAACGTCTTCATGGCATAGATCTTACCGGTATCTTTCTTTTGAACCAATCTCACTTCCCCAAAGGCTCCCTTACCGATGATTTTCACCGTGATGAAGTCGTCTAGGGACAATCTGGTTCTTCTTATTCTCAAGAACTGCGACTCTTTCTTCCCAAGAGCCTGTAGTTGTCTATTTTTACGCTCATCAGACCCATCTTCATGCGATAACTTGTGTTCCAAGTCCACTCTTCTCTGGTTTCTTTCAATGGCGTGAGTTACACTCATCTGATAGAAGTTCTCGAGTCTCAACTTGACTGCTGCTGCTTTTTCCTGTGTTGTTTTAGATAGAAACTCCGGATGACGGTCGAAATAAATATAATTGGACGACTGCTGCTGCTGCTGCTGCTGCTGCTGCTGCACCTGTTGAACGTCCGGAGTTTGGATGGTGATCGAGTTTCTCAAATTGGTGTTACTGGAGTTGCCCAAAGGACTCGAATAAGGAAATGAGCCTTGTTGTTGTTGTTGTTGTTGTGGAGGCTGGTTGAACAGTTGTAAACTGGAATTGTTGGAATTTGTAGGCTGGAGTAAACTACGCACGCTTCTGGTTGGACTGGACGGTGGGCGGGGGAAATTGGCGGAGTGGGTGGGAGAGTTCCCGCCTAAATAGCTGTTGTAATGCGAAGGGGAGGAGCTGTAAGGATCGTTCCCGTAGGAAGTAGGTGGAGGCATCGAAGGGACATTCTGGAAGGCACCTTGCTGGTACTGAGACAGCTGTTGTTGTTGGTGGTGGTGTTGTTGTTGCTGCTGCTGATACTGGTTGAAGTTAGTCTGTGAAGACTGCTGGCTCATATAGTTAGAACTGAAATTGCCATATTCTCCTTGTTGTTGCTGCTGCTGCTGCTGTTGTTGCTGTTGTTGTTGATAATAAAACAGCTGTTCCTGCTCTTTGCTATAGAAATGCTGATCAGAGTTATACATTCTTAGAGGTAGGGAAAAGGGGGTACTCAGCTACCAAATGACTAGAAATATGAAGAGCAGAAGGTAAGAGATACTCGATACTGGGAATTGCAGCCCTGTGTACGAAGCTATTATCTCGGTTCTACTCAGATCAAGTTGAAACAAGTTTGTTTATAGTTTAATTGATTCGTGTAACTAAAAAAAAATGAATTTGGAAAAAACAAGTCGTGTGGTCGTGTATATTAGGCTAATTTGGAGATGGAGAAGTGATGGAGAAGTGAAGGAGAAGTGAAGGAGAAGTGAAGGAGAAGTGAAGGAGAAGTTGGGGCAGAGCCAGTAGAGACGGAGAAAGAGAAGATTCTTAAAGCAGGAAGCTGAGATGGTGAAAGAATGATATCGTAAAAATAATGAGTTAACTAGATGATTAGAGTTGATACTAACAGACAAGAGTCAACTGCTGAACAAACACATCCAAGTCAAAGTCAAAGTCTAAGTCTAAGTCACTAATCTCTAAACACATCTCTCAACACATCACCACTTCTACACTTGAATAGACGTTTATTATATTAATCATATGATCAATCGAAACAAACTATATATAAGTGAAACTTCATTAACCACAGACCCTTGAAAACAAGTACTCTTGAACTTATCCAAAAATACGAGCTTAAAATTGCAAAGCTTGACCTTTTTGTTTTTTGTCACCACCCAATTCGAAATGCTTACATCTCTTCAATGGCAATTGGGACTTGGTCTTACAGACAACACATTCCAATCTCAAGACAACCTTCTTGGTGGTCTTAGCTTTCTTGTGGAAAATTTGCTTGGTTTGACCACCGTAACCGGATTGTTTACGGTCATAACGTCTCTTACCTTGAGCGAACAAAGAAGCCTTACCAGCTTTGTATTGGGAGACTTTGTGTTGGGTGTGCTTTCTGCACTCTTTACCCTTACAGTAAGTTTTTCTGGTTTTTGGAACGTTGACTAGTTTTTTGTTAGTAATGTATTTGGCGAGAGGGTGATCGAATGGGAGCTTTATAAATGTCTTAGTGATGATGATTCTTGGTTTGGTAGTTGTTGTTTGTACATTGCTGTGAATTTAGAGCATCCTTTTCAAACACGTCTAATTCATCAATTAATTAATCACACACTCATGTTTATGCTCTGACTACAACGAGCTCTCATATCGTGTGTTCTACACCCATCCTGGTCATATTGTATCTTCCAACATCATATCTACATCTCATGTCTCCCATTTCAATACTTCAAATCGCATCTTTAACATACCCATTGCGACTTATTTGTGATGATATTACGATTACAATATTAACAACGAAAAATTCTTTTCTGAAAAATTGGAAAAGCAAAATTGGCGCTCTTAGACTCAAAGTCGTGTAAAAAAAGCAGGAAAATTTCCTTTTCGGAAATGTTTGCACGTCCCAAATGGCAGAGAAATTGGGCGGCAGCCCCTGAACAGTGTGACTGCTTTATCGCGTACTGATGGATTTTGGTCACGTGCCACGTTAGGGCTATGCGCCCTTGATATCCGATAAAAACTTCAGAACTCCGTTGTAATGCGCCGGCTGCAGATCGATATCGCCAATATTTCACCGTCTATCTAATCAGGATTAAATGGTAGCGACTCAGTCATCGACAAGTTGAACGATTGGGTTCAGATTCCTCCCGATCTATAAAAACCAACGTCGGGCCTCCTCGAAGAACATCACCAAACTGATTCATCCCTGTATTTAAATCATATCA
This sequence comes from Nakazawaea molendinolei, assembly GCA_030569155.1. NCBI lineage: Eukaryota > Fungi > Ascomycota > Pichiomycetes > Alaninales > Pachysolenaceae > Nakazawaea > Nakazawaea molendinolei. Next base: position 31,578 of record JAJMKB010000018.1, read on the forward strand.
TATCGCAATGACTCAAGATCAGTCGTCGTACTTGTTATCTATCAAGTCGGTTAGAGAGACCAACTCATCGACCAAAGCCTTGTTGTTGGACAACAAGCTCACAAATTTCGATGTAGATCTCTCCAAGTTGCCTGAAGTGGTCAAGTTCGTATGTGAAACCATCTTAGGAACCTTCCCTACCGAGGACACTTTTAAAGATATCCCAGGTCACGGAAGATATCAGCATTTCGAAGGTAACGATAAGCCAAGATTGACATCTTTGATAGAGTCGTGGAAATCTAGTGGACTCGATGATTATAACATCGCTAAGAACGTTATCGATTTGTTCATCGTGAGTGTCTTGTTGGATGCCGGTGCCGGTAATCTGTGGAATTATAAAGAAGAAGATGGTGTCTCGTCAAACAGATCGGAAGGTATCGCTATTGCCTCTTTCCACATGTTTGTTGCTGGTGCCTTCAGTGGTGACAGTGGCTCTCCATTCAAAGTGAACGGTTCCAAATTGCAAAAATTGTCTGCTGAAGAATTGACCAAGGGCTTACAATTGTCCGAGTCTAACCCAATGTCTGGTTTCGAAGGCAGATTGAAATTGATGAACAAGTTGGGAGAAGCTTTGGTAACGAATAAGGAATTGTTCGGTGAAGATGGTAGACCAGGTAACTTGGTCGATTATTTGATCGCATTGCCAACCACCAAGAAAGTTGGAGCAGAATACGAAGTTGATTTGCAAGACCTTTGGTCCTCGTTGATGATCGGATTGAACCCAATTTGGCCAGATGACGAAAGATTGAAATTAAACGGTCAATCTTTGGGTGACTGCTGGGTCTTGCAATCCAAGATCGATCTTGCTAAGAAAGATTATGCATCCGAGTCTGAGATTCCGTTGGAGAAGAAAGTTGTCACTTTCCACAAGTTGACCCAATGGTTGACCTACTCTTTGTTCTTGCCATTGACCAAATTCGGTCACTTCAAATTGTTGAACTCGGAATACATGACCGGGTTGCCAGAGTACAGAAATGGTGGATTGTTCGTCGATTTTGGCTTATTGTCATTGAAACCTGAGGTCAAGGAGAAAGGTTTGTCCTTGACCAAAGAATTGGGAAGATCGGACAACATCCCAACTTTCATTCCATCCGATGACATCATTGTCGAATGGAGATCATGTACTATTGTGTTGTTGGACTACATCTTGCCTTTGATCAACAAAGAGTTGGTCAAAGACGAGAAGAACACCTTAACTTTGGCTCAGTTGATCGAGGCAGGTTCCTGGAAATCGGGCAGATTGATCGCCGCCAAGTTGAGACCGGACACCAAAGGTCCTCCAATCGAATTGTTGAGCGACGGTACCGTTTTCTGATCTCACAGCTTCTTATACATAAAATACCTGCAAAATGATTTAGAGTTTACCCCTACATTTCCCGATCTGTACAGTAGATAACCCCTTTAGTAAAAATCTCAACGGCTTTTACCGTTTAGGAAATTCTCAATCCACGCAAGCATTTTACAGATTTCTCGATATCTTTGGGGTAGAAATCGGAAATTTGATAAACTCTCCTCCGCCATTTATAAACTCTCCGATCTGCCGCGTGTTTTGTGTTACTAGTCTCCAATAGTGAAATGAGTAAATTTGAAGAGCTCGTTGTACGACTCAGAGACCAGTTCCCTCTGGATCCATCCATTCTCCTCGATACCAAAGATATCGATCATGAGGCTTTATTGGAACTTTTGAAAAGTTACACCACTAACGATGCAGAATGGTCCTCATTCGCCTTGTTCGACCCTTCCAAGAACTACTCGAGGAACGGGATCGAGGATTTCGGTCCAAACGGCAACTTGTTGATCTTGGTGTGGATGCCGGGGAAATCGTCGTTTATCCATGATCACTCTAACGCCCATTGTTGTATGAAAGTGTTGGGCGGTAAGTTAAAAGAGTCACTTTATCGTCTTCCAGAGTCACAAAAAGAGGGCACTCCAGTCTTGTTCAGAGAAACAGTGTTAGGAGCCGATGAGGTCACCTATATCAACGATAGTATGGGGATCCACAAGATCTCTAACCCTACCGACAAAATCGCTATAAGTTTACATTTATACACCCCTCCATACGCCAAATTGAACGGTTGTAACTACTATGAGTCTTCCAACGGTAAGAGACACCACTGTGATATGTCTAAGTTGTATAGTTGGAGAGGAGAGATCATTCCAGAGAACTTGAAACAAGCAGCCTCTGTTTCCTAGAATTATAGAAGTGTTACTCATACTAATATTATTAGCCTCACATTGGAGAGGCTTTCATTTCAAGGCTGGCCATTTTGATAATAATTTCGCTAGGGTAGTGAATTAAATAATTCCATATAATAGTCAATTAAATAGCGATAAATAAATATATAAATTATATACAAGATCTTTTTTTTTCCCTTATCTTATCTAGCCAAATCCTCGATGTCTTCAATTTTGGCGATGGTTTCGATTTTCTCAACGGTTTCAACTTTCATGATTCCAGAAAGATCGCCCCTGATCTTTCGTGGAGAAACAGTCCCCAATTGAACTTTTTTCAATAGAGCTCGATCTACATTTGGACACAATCTGCCATATTTGGGCAACGTGCATAAATCGCATCTTCTACCTCTAGGCTGACAGATGCTCTGACCGAATCCAACCATAATTGGGTTGAACTCCCTCCAGAGCTCTCTTGGGAGCCATTTTTCTAATTCGATTCTAGTGTGTTCAGGTGTTGGGTTCTTCACCTTTGGAACCCAGTTCCACATATTAGCCAATCTAAAAATATGGACATCGACCCCCAATCCTAAAGTGATATCCCAAGCAGCTTGTAAGAGCAAATACCCCATTTTAGGCCCAACTCCTGGAAATGCCATGATTTCCTCAATAGTTTTGGGGATATCACTGTTATACTTCAGCTTTACGATCGCTGTGGTTTGCTTGATATATTTCAGTTTCCTGTTATGGAACCCTACTTTATAAATCAACTTATCCAAATCCTGCTCGCTGATATCCATAATGGCATCAACACAGAGACCGTCCAGATAACCTTTTTCCTTAAAAGTTGATTGCAAGGTCTGCATGACTTGACCGTTGATCTCATCTTTGGTCTGTGATGAGAGCATCAAAGTGACAAGTAACTGGTACCTGTACACTGGACCCGTGTGTAAGTTAGAAACTTTGGTCGGAAGAAAAGCACACCCAACGGTGTCCACTGGTGTGATAATCTTTTCTCTCATCAGCTTGACTTCATTATAGATGATCTCGAAATTTTTAGGTGGCACCTTGGTAGTTGGCACTTCTGGAGGGATTTCGACCTCTACCGGTTCATGTTTAACAACTTTCCTTCTCTTGGGAACAGCTGAGAGCTCGATCTCGAGGGGCTCGTTTTTCACGACCTTGCGGGACCCACTGTCATCGCCATCGTCGATGCGTGCGGAAAAGTACTTGCTAGTGACTTCCGCTTTGACCAATGGCTCTGAAACTTTTATCGATCTTGATCTTGTCCTTGCAGAGCGTCTCAAGGCACCCGTGTTGCTCATCAGAGTCACTTTTCAACGATAACGTTTAAATTTTCCACCTATCTCAAACCGCTAAGCTTCGATAGCCGATAGTGAGATTTGACTCGTTAAGCTTTAAAGTTTTTATCTTTGCATGCACGCCCTTTTTTTCTCTATCTCGCTAGGAGTTTACCTCTACGAACAGAAAAACAATACGGATCATATAAATTCAAAAACTAACTACAGGGATCCTATAGGAGGACCAGCACTTAGACGGCATTATGGTGCATAGATGCCCTTGCTACCGTTTAGTGGATTTGTGACGCTCAAACATCCCACAACAGAAGACTTTAATCTTTTCATGCCATCTAAGCAACGGCTCCAAAAAAAAAAAAAAAATCCAGTACCTCACTTCTGCTGCAACATATCATGCATGTTGGCAAAAACAAGCTTATTTTACTGTTTAGCCTTCGAGAAGGGCACATAATTATGGTCCCGATAATGCATAATACTGTCGCGACACAACTTAAGTCCAACATCTATTTGGTAGATGCACTACCAAGTGCACACAGTTATCCCCGTATATGTTACACCTCTTGTTACCAGCCGATCTGTTGGCTGATAATCGCAGCTACCGATACGCGAATCATTGCTAGTGATATCTAAAGAGGAAAATAATCTTGCTTATCTCGGGTACTCACCACGGAAGATACCTTGTTCGACATGATCTAATCTACTCTAGTGTCCGAGAAATTTAGTCTCTCTTCTTTCGAGGGTGTGCCGTACCAACGGGAACAGTTAGCTACTCAAGCAATTAACTCCGCAACGGTTTTTCCCCACTGGTTTCCAACTGTGGCTATAGGCTCACACCCTGTAAACTCTTGTGATATCGCGTGCTTCTCACCACATCCAATAAGGAGAACTCCAACGTAATGCGGAGGTCTTTGTATGAGTCTCACTCAGGAATGCCTTGAGTCGTCTGCGGCGCTTCCCGATTCGGCATCGAACCGTTTTTTTTTTGTCTTTTCCTCTTTAGGAACACTTTTTTTTGGGTTCTTCATGCACGTTCATCACGTGATGACCATCAAGAGGTTAATTCTCAACAACTTATGAACCCCCAGAGGAGAAGAAACATTCGAGCTACGTAACCGTGTACTCTTGAAATGGTTCTCAAGAGTCCTGTGTATGTTTCGAAGCGACTTACGAACTTATGCTTACCCAAATGTCATAAATGAAATAATTTTTCTACATAAGTAGTATATTTTGAGGGGAGTTTGCGGAAGAATCGTTCAAGTTGGCCATAATTTGGTGATATTCTTCTAAAAACTACTAAGCGAACTACCAGATCATTTGAACATAATTACTCTCCTCATGTTTTTACTTCTCCTCATCATCTGTTCAGAATCTTCTTTGCTGTAGTTCTTTTTGAGCATAGAGATCAAAATCAGAGTAAAAGCTTCCAATGAGTAATTCCTTTAGCTTAAACTTGAGCTCCTGGGGAGATTGAAGTCAATTGAAAGACTCAAATCTTAAAAGTAATCAATGAAAGCAACTATCGCATCACTTTAAATAAGTTTTGAGTCCAGTTTGACTGCTTCAGCTTCCCTAATTATTCAAAATAGATAAATCTAATGATAGCTATTTCAAGCTTTTATCACCAAAAAGAGACGGAAGCAAAGTGAGATCAAGAATTTCCTCAAAGAACTGAAACCATATTCACTGCTACAGAGAGAAATCATCTTTTAATACTTATTTTGTCTCCTAAACTTTTAAGTTGTTCAAATGACTGTTCCCCTAAGTATGCCGTCATTTTGTATATCAAGACAATATCTGTAAAATGGAAGAACAACAGCTTGTCAATATCGACCAAAGGACTCTAGGTGGTATTCCAACAAATCTACAAATTCAAACAGAAGCCAAGACTTCAATATAATTAAACGGAACATGGAAGAGAGCTCAGTGGAGCTTAAAAAGGACTTACTTTATGATTGGATTTAGCCTCAAAGACTCCTGTCTCACAAAACATGAACATAGTTGAAAATAACCAGCTTCTTCCTCCCTCTCATTTGAAAGACGGGAGGCCTTTGTAGACATTGAGAACCTTTTATACGCATGAACATCATACAGCTATCAAAATTACTCAAAAGATAAGTCAAGGTGCATCAATTAGAGGTGAAGCTTCTTTGCTGGTAAATTTTTTAAGCAGCACAACAGGAACACGGTTGTTGTGAACAAGAGCAAAAGAGTGTCTCAGTAATGAGAACAGACTATAAACATTTTACCCTCATTGTTGCTTGAAGTTGATTGAAAATAAACCTCAAGTTTTTGACTTGAGAAGAAAATAGAATGGCCCGGGTTTCCTCGCTTTTTTTAGGGGTGACCTGTAAAAGTACCATTCAATGGATAAGAGAGGTTGCTATTAGTTGAAAAGTCACATCTTCAACCTGCTAGAGACAGTTTGAATTTCAATTGACACATAACAATTAACTTAAGCACTGTAGAAGACTTCAAGAAGGAGTATTGGGGGGTTGTAATCCACGATTTTCGTCAACTGTTTCCCTCACTAAATCGGGACCGTCCCTGTTGCTATTTCCGTAGTTTTGATCAGATTTCGGAATTTGAACAAGGTTGTGGTGGAGGAGAGACACTTGCAGAAAAATTGACTCCTATTAACAATAGTTCTTTTAGGCGATGGCGAGATATCGAGTAAAGTTGCTTGATAAGAATAATGTGGAGTGTTGATGCGAGTGGGTTGAGGTGATCAGTCGATCGAGTTGGCCGCACGGGTCTTCTCCTATCATTTGAATAATAGAGAATCACTATAATGGAACCCCCCAATTTTGGTGAGATTCACGAAAACGAGTCAAGACGCACCGTTTTCTGCCCATCTGTGTCGCGCGCGCGACAGTGACGTGCCCAGCTGATGCCGTTTCCTAATCTTTGTTTTTTTTCACTTGTGCGATGCTTCCAAAACTGTCACACAGTGGGGAAAAAATACAACAAGGCGACATTCTTCTGCAAGTCCGCGAGCTTAATTTGTTCCAACTGAACCTTATTTGAAGGACAGATTCTCAAGATTTCCATGATTCACTAAACTTTAATCGCGCACAACCAATTAGAAGTGGGATTTGAAACCTGCTCAGAACAACTGCTTTAAGATCGAAATCTTCGAAGAACAAGATGAGGTAAGAAGGACGATGGAGAACCGATGGGCACATGAGTGTCGCGACAGTGATCTGGCCCTGAGGAACCCTCACTGGCATAAAAAAAACTTATTCTTTTGTCCTTTTTTTTTCTTTGGGAAACTTGATGCCTCACCGTACATAATGTATGATAAGAAACGGCACCAATTTTTGGAACTATTGTTTGCAACAAACCTCAGTCGATTTTTGGCAAGCGGTGTGGTGGACATGAGCTTGTAGGTGTGAAAAGAAATTCTGCTGCTTTATCTCTGTGGTGGAACAGGGCTCGTTCCGTGATTGGAGATCCAATGGACAAATCCATTTCGATATAAAATGTTTTGCAATTCCCTTACTTTGGGGGGTTAGTTGTAGAACAGATCATTACTCTGAATAAAAGACAAAATGGCTTTTAAGATCTGGGAAAAGAAAGACGTCGAAGAAGTCACCACTGGTGTTGACAGCGAGAGTCAATCTCAATCGACCACCAATGAAAAATTTGTCGGTGACGATGGTGTGGTGTATGAAGGCCACTACCAAAAATTCTATGACGAGTTCAACCCAGATGGGTTGAAACGTCCAACTGAAGAGGAGTCCTTGACTTTGAGAAGAGTCTTGGGTCATGCTCCTTATGTCACATACTTGATCTGTCTTGTCGAGTTTGCTGAAAGAGGTTCTTATTACGGTGTCACTGGTATTCTTTCCAATTTCATCCAAAGACCTATGCCAGAAGGTGGTAACGGTTGGGGTGCTCCTCCAGCTGGAACCCAGGAAACTGCAGGTGCCTTGGGTTTGGGTTTGCAAACCTCTTCTGCTTTGACTATCTTGTTGACCTTCTTGGCCTATGTTACTCCATTGTATGGTGGTTTCATTGCCGATGCTAAAATCGGTAAGATGAAAGCCATCTGGATCGGTGTTCTTGTCGGTGGTATTGCCCACATTTTGTTGATTATTGCTTCTATTCCTTCTGTTATGACTGCTGGCCATGCTTTAGCGCCAACTATTCTTGGTATCTTGACTTTAGCTTTCGGTACCGGTTTCATTAAACCAAATTTGTTGCCTTTGTTGATGGACCAATACCCTGAGAAGACCGATGTCGTCAAAGTCTTGCCAAGTGGTGAAAGAGTCATTGTTGACAGACAAGCCACTTTGGAAAGAATGACTTTAGTTTTCTACTGGGCCATTAACGTTGGTGCTTTCTTGCAATTGGCTACCTCTTACTGTGAGAAGAGAGTCGGTTTCTGGTTGGCCTTCTTCGTTCCAGCTGTTATGTACTTGATCTTGCCAGTCAACTTGTGGTTCTTGAACAACAAGATGGTTAAGATGAGTCCAAAAGGTTCTCTTTTGATCGACACATGGAGAGTCACCAAGGTTACTTTCTTCAGAGGTAACCCATTCAAGAGATATGCTAACGGTACCCTTTGGGAGTTTGCCAAACCTTCTGCCATGTTGGAAAGAGGTGAGAACTTTTACAACCCAAAGAAACAATCTCCAATTACATGGACCGACCAATTTGTCTTGGATGTAAAGCAAACTGTCAACTCCTGTAAGATTTTCCTTTACTTTGTCATCTTCAACTTGGCTGATGGTGGTATCGGTGGTATTGAAAACTCCCAAGCTGCTGGTATGACTACCAACGGTGTTCCAAACGATTTGTTCAATAACTTTAACCCATTGACCATTATTGTCTTGATTCCAATCTTGGACTACGGTATCTACCCAATGTTGAGAAAGTTTAAGATCAACTTCAAACCTGTCTACCGTATCTGTTTCGGTTTCATCTTGGCCGGTTCTTCTCAAATCGCTGGTGCCATTATTCAATGGAAGGTTTACGAAAGTTCTCCATGTGGTTACTACGCTTCCGACTGTACTATCGGTACCGGTGTTTCTCCAATCAGTGCATGGCAAGATGTTTCCTTGTACATTTTGTCCGCTGCTGGTGAATGTTTTGCCATGACCACTGCTTACGAATTGGCTTACACCAGATCTCCAGCTCAAATGAAATCTTTGGTTATGGCCTTGTTCTTGTTCACCACTGCCCTTTCCTCTGCTCTTTCTGAAATCTGTACCGCTGCTTTGGTCGACCCACATTTGATCTGGCCATTTGTCGGTGTTGCCGTTGCCACTTTTGTCGCTGCTTTTGCCTTCTTGATCCATTTCTGGAATTTGGACAAGGTTATGGAGCAAGAGAGAATCATCAGAGAGGCCATGATGGAAAACGAAGGTAACCTTTTGGAGGCCATCAAAACCGCTAAGACCCTCGAAACCGATGTTGAATTGAACTTGGAAAACGTTGTTCCAATCAGATCCGTTGGTAAATAGAGCTCTGGAGTTAGACTAGCTTTATAGTACGCTGTATTTTTCTCGAAAAGAATGATTTATTTAATATCTATCCCGACCTTGTAATTGATAAATGTCTTTTAAATAGTTTACAAAAATAATGGATACAGTTGGTCAAGATTGGGATGGGTTAGTTTTTTGGGGGTATCAATTAACTTACGCTTCTGGACCAGTATTCACCGCCTTGAATAGTTGGCGATTTGAGAATCAAATGATTGAGCTTAACTGTGCTGTTGTACTTGTCCTTTTGCACACTGTCCAATTTGTTCAATAGCAGCTCTTTAGCTCTCTTCAATTTGGAGATTTCCTCTATTGAAGGAGTGTTGGCGTTTAAATAGTCCAAGTATTCAATTTCCTCGTTGATTTTCTTGACTTTTTGGTCGAGTTTCGAACAGAGTTTCCTCAAGTCTTTAACCTTCGTCTGGTGTTCGGATGGTGAGACGTCCTTGTCAATTTTAACTGCCTTGAAATTGGATGTCTTCCTCACATACTCTTTTGTCACAGTATTGAGATCTCTTGTCTTGAGAACGGTTAACTTTGGCTCCTCTGCTGTTGTATTAGCAGTATCTGCATCTAAACCAATTGAATTCCCACTAGAATGGCCAGGAATTGTCTTCCCCTCGACATTGATCAAGTTACTGTACGATAAATTTGGAGACACAAAGTTGAACTCATCTTCATCAACTATGGCTTCCGTTACAACCGGTGTGACTGGCTTTTTCTCCACGTTATCATCTAAGGAACCATTGAATGTCTCAAACTCCAAGTCCAAGTCGTCGTAATTAGAGGTGATCTCATCTACTGATCTGTCCATCTGGACTAACGAAGCCATTGAAGATGAATTGGATTTCTTGTCAGTTGACAGCTGGTTGATTTTCATCGATTTGGCCTCTTCTATCACAACATCGTTTTCATCGAAGTCATCTTCAACATCACTGAACGCACCGCTGACTCTTTTCTCACTCATCTTTGCCCTTATATTCCCTTTTCACCTCTTGATGAGTTTGACAATAAGATGTAAACACTTCAAAAGACGCGAAATATTAAAGAAAAACATAAGAATTCGCGATTTCGTATTTTGCTCAAAAATACTGATTGGGCATGCACGACTTAGATGTATCCCTTTTTTGTAGTTGTTGATTTGAGGAATTGAACAACTATTGTTATAGCGTACAAGGAGATTGTCTAAATAATCTAAGATACAATTCTATGGCTATACAGTAATATACATATTAAAGTGTTAAGTAATTTAAAATTTTTTTTCACACACTGACGGTCATGGTGAGGTAAGAGGTACGAGTACTTGTCAAAGTTACCGACTCGAAACCAGGGGTGTACTCTGCATCATCGTAGTACACTTGACAGACACCAGATGAAGTGAGAGTAGTGTATGGGACCCAGTCACTCAGTATCGATAATGTGAACGGAGTAGTTGTTGGTGCTGAAGTTGATCTCGTGGATGTATGGCTAGTGATAGTAGCTCTTGTCGATGATCTGGTGGAGCTTGGTGTGACCCTCAGAGATGTGGTACGAGCTGTGGCTGGAGCTCCAACAGCTGGAGTAAATCTACTGGTTGTCGATGAAGTGCTTCTAGTACTAGGTGTTGATCTGGTGGAAGTGTTTCTTCTTCTAGTGCTAGTAGAAGTGGTGGTTGTTGGAGTTGATGTGCTCGATGATGAGGTGGTAGTTATTCTGGTTGATGTGGAAGATGTGGAAGATGTGGAAGATGTGGAAGATGTGGATGATGTGGATGAGGTAGACGAAGTGGTAGAGCTAGTTGACCCAGTTGAGGTGGTCGATGTTGCCAGTTCCGAAGTCTGCTGGGCATCAACAGTGGATGAGGTTGTTCTTTCAACAGAGTTTGAAGAAGTCTCCGCAGAGGAAGATGAAGATGTTGATGTTGCTGAGGAAGAACTTGTTGTTGGAATGTCTGGTAACTCTGTTTGAGTAACAGTGCGTCTTCCACCGGTTTGATCCACATAGACGATTCTGTGAACAGTCACCGTGTAGTAGTTGGTTCTTGTGTGTGTGATGTAATTTGTTGAAACGATTTGTGTGTGATCTCTGGTGAGAGTGACGACATCAGCTTCAATTGAAGTAGTGGTCACCACTATCAGACCCTCAGGGGTTGTCGAAGGTGTTGAGGTTATTTGAGTAGGTGTTATTGTTGCTGTTGTAGTGCTGAAAAATGTTTCAGTGGAGAGCAAACCCCCCAGAGAAATAACAGATGCCTCTGCCACTAGTATTTCAGCCACAGTTTGACTCGCTGAAGAGCCGTCAACATTGACAACATCGTATGAAATTGTGCTTGATAATGGTGAATCTGTCGATACAGCTGTGCTATTATTCTCGGTCACAACAGGAGCAGCGAGTGTCCCTGTGATCAACGTCAAAGCTGTGAGAAGAGATTTGTATTGCATTTTAATGAGTGACAAAGTTGGTAACAATAAGATTCAAATTAAATCTTTAATGATGTAAGTAGTGAATGAATATGGTCTCTAAATATTTTAAGTTTGGATTTTAAGTTTAAAGCTTTTGATGCTACCTCAAATAATTGTAATATGAAAGTATGATTTGATCTGACGAGATCTATCCCCGATTATAAGTAAATTTCCATCATTGATCTGATCCCGGAAGGCTGGAGATATCATCTCAAACAATAGGAATCAGGCTGTGATTACGACGGGTTTGCTAATTAGCTTGCATAAGATCAATCGTGATGCCTGCACGAAGAGGGTGGAGTGCTTGATGAGATTTCCTCTTTAGGCACAGATGGCTGGTTTTATTGCCTAATACGGTAATGCGGCTCAGATCGATCTCGATCCAGACTTAATGGACGCTGGTTTGAGAGGGTATTACTGAACGAAGAGATGCGGGATCGGGGCTTTGATACTTTCAATCGTTATATCATGAGACTCCTGTGAAAAGAATTAATGGTCTAGCTCGATGTATTGGCGAATGCCATGTGGTCTCGTTGGACACGGTTATTTGCTCTGACTTTATACACATGGATTTCATTTTAAAGAGACAATAACTCTTCATGAGGCATCAATAACAAGATCAGATCATGACATATGATAGCTTACTTCTAAATTAGCTCGATCTATTACATCTTGTCAGATCTAGCCATCTCTGAAAAATTACATTAGTGGTGTAATGATGTAGCTCGAGGGTTACAAGCCCTATAACAGTCGTGCACAACACGCTGAAATATTTTTTTTTTCATCTATATGAAAAAAAATTTTGAGCTTCACCTAAGTCGTTTTCTCTTTGACGTCAATTAAAACAGAAACAGTACATAATGTCTGAATTCAAAGATCAAAAAGCCGTTGAGCAAGAAGAGATCCACAAGATCAGAATCACCTTGACTTCTACCAAGGTCAAGACCATCGAAAAGGTCTCTGAGAGCATCATCAGAAATGCTACCAAGAGCAACTTGGTCAAGAAAGGTCCAGTTAGAATGCCAACCAAGGTCTTGAAGATTAACACCAGAAAGACTCCAAACGGTGAGGGTTCTAAGACCTGGGACACTTATGAGATGAGAATCCACAAGAGATACATCGACTTGCAAGCCCCAGCCAGTTTGGTTAAGCAAATTACCCAAATCACCATCGAACCAGGAGTAGATGTTGAGGTTACCATTGCTGCTTAAGCGAATCCTATAATATAAGACTGAAAGGCTTTGTATTATATTTTTTTTGGGAAAGTAGTTCGAATAAGTGTTTTGAGAATCACTTGTTATAAATTTGATGCCGTCAAAATGCTCTAGGTCATGCTGTTGACGTCGTATGGCTATCAGCAAGGTATTTTATAATGATTAATTAGCCTAACATTGATAAAATTGTTTCTCAAATGTTGTAGATACTACTCAGCAGAATGTAATAGAGAGCTCTAGTCTCACCTCTGCTAAGTCTTTATGATTTTTAAAAAATTACTGAAATGACACTAATCTCTTTGTAAAAAGGGTCGTATTAGATATTAGGGAAGCTTTTAAAAGCCTGCTTGAGTGTGTTCTGCAGAGAAGGTTTTTGATACATCTGATATCCTTTGTGAGAGCTCTATTTTCCACTATCTCTGTCGGTGGACTTAAATTCCTTTTTTGGATATTATTCTGGTACACGACCCTGAGATAGCTGGCTTTATACTTATAAAATTTTGGATTTGACAAAGTATTTCGGTTGAGTTTCAAGCCAAGTTTAATATCAAAGTTAACTTTGGCGATAGCCGAAATCAATTATAACCTGTTTGAATTATTTATGCATTCGAATAATTGTGCTTGAAAGTGGGTTTTAAATCCAGTGCTGAACAATAGGATGAGATATAGGATTCGCGCTCGATGTAGTTCAACTGGACTGTACACTTATTTTACTGCATTCGGAGTCATAAAACTCAACTTTTCTATGTCTGGTGCCGTGGATTCCTAAATTCCACTTTGTTACAAAGTCAGTTAGCTTTCAGACAGCTTGAGCCATGAACCTGTAGGTCTTTGTCGATGATTTCTCAGAAGTGTGATGAATTTATAAATAATTTTCGACATCAAAACTCGTGCTTCACCTATTTAATAACTGAATAAGTAAACTCAGCATCGGCAAATAACACAGTAGGCACCAAAACTGTTCCAAAGACAATCGAGACTGGAGAGCAATAGACCGTGAAACTCCGTTGAACTGGTTACGCTGTATAAATTAAATGCAAGAATCACTTATCCAGTAATATTCGATTCAGCAGTACTGCATGGATCAGTAATATTCCTGTATCTCTTAGTTTTCTTGATATCTCATTACAACTAACATTTAGGTTTACAATCTACTAACCCCCAATTTACATTTTTTTTCACTAACCCCCAATTTAGAGCCTCCAATCTACTATTCGATTATCACAGTTACTTCACTATTCTTAATTTCTCCAACATCCCCCCAAACTTGAGTGCAATCCCCACTTTCCGGGTCTCGATGCAAGGGGCCTAAAACCGAATCTTGTTCCTGTCGGTTTTGGTGAGATCTTCGGGCGGACCTATTAATTTACCCAAAAGGGCAAGATGTAAACAGAGATTGACAATTTTTTTTGTTCATGTGCTTACAGCGAGAGCCGTTGTACGAATTAAGAAATAAATCGAGCAATTACTGATTGAGAATATAAGCCATTTACAGTCTAATTGAAGAAACTATCTGGGCAGTAATACAAAGGAGGTGATGTCGACGAAAAGTTCGAGTAATTACACTTTTGTCAACAATTTTTGGGTGAGTTAACCTTGGAAGTCGGCTTTCACAAGATCAGAGGTACTAACAGTCGATAATAGGGCAAAGATGACAAAGGAGTTCACACCGTTACCGAGAGGTTCTCGGTTGCAAAGCACACTTTCGAAGAATTGAACCATTTCTACAAGGAGAGAATCCTGCTAGAGGAAGAGTTTGGTAGAAGATTGAATGCCATTCCTAAGAAAACCTCTCCAGGCTCTGCAGAATACAACAACATTGCACTGTTCTTCGAGATCTTGAATCTAGAGACCGATCAAATGTCCAAATCACACACCACACAGGCGGCTCTGATCAGTAATGAGGTACAGAAACCTTTGGAAAATTACATGTCCTCTTTTAAGGCTAAGAAGAGGACCATCGAATCCACCATCATGAAGATTGTGAAATACAAGAAAGCCCTCAATGCCAAATTGGAAACCTGTAGATCCAAATACGAGTCCGAGTGTATGAAGTTTAGAGCTATGAGTGCAGACAAAATGTTGTTGGACGGCAATGAGTTGAGAAAGCTCAACTCCAAGTTGGAGAAATCAGAACAAACAATTAAACACTACAGACAAGAATATTACGACATGTACAAAGAAGCTTTTGAAGTGCACGAGAGATATGTCAGAGAATGGAGGCTTGCCTTAGTCAAGTACCAGGAGCTCGAAGAAGAGAGAATCAAGTTTCTCAGATCAAACATCTGGACATACTGTAATTTGGTTTCGGTGACATGTGTAAATGTGGACACCTCTTGTGAAAATATAAGGCTTTCATTGGAGAAATGTGATGCCAAACGTGAGATCGAGCTGTTTACAAAGAAATTTGGTACGGGAAACGACATCCCAGGAGCACCAAAATTCATTGACTACATAAACTCTGCTTCACTGGAGGAGGACAAAGATGAACCTTCGACCAATGCCATGTTCTCAGCTTCAACACTTCCAAGTACGGAGTCCTATGCAACAGTGAAAATAGCGAAGAAAGCCCCTACTCAACAGCCAAGTGAACAGTCCAATGCATTCTTGATGTTGGGAAGAAGAAATAACGAGTTGATGAAAGAGTTTGACAGAAGATCGGAGGAAGAAGAAGACCAAAACGGGTTTGGGAACAGCATCTCCAACAGCATATCAAATGGACAAATCTTTGGTCCTACAACACCATCTCCAACCGACAAGATCATAAATACACCGGTGACCAAGTTGAACCCACCTGAATCGGATTACTCTGACCGTTCAAGCAGTCAATTTAACTCTCATAGCTCATCTCAATATCCTCACACCAGCAAATACTCTGCATCAACAGATATGTCGGTTCATAACGATAACGAAGCTGGAGAGAAGAAACACTGGAATTCACCACAAAGACGGAGACGTAGTAGAGGCAGCATTCAAGCCTTATCTGACTACTCCAGCTCAGGTTACGAGCCAAATCAGTCAAAATCTAAGAGAAAGAGTTTCACATTGGAAAGAGATGACGATGTCAAGATCGATGACGATGATATACTTAGGTCAACTTTGAGAGATCTACAGCTGGGTGGAAATGGTAACATGGAAGCTTTGAAAAAGTCGATTAGACCAAAATCTATGGTTCTTGACTCACAGATGAAGACACGGACACAAGAGCAAAAGCAGCGGCCTAAATCTGTCACCTTGGACAATCACGTTACTTGGGATTCTACAACCAGACCGAAGTCGAATGCTCTACCCAAATTTGGGCCTCTCACAGGAAGACCTGTGATAAGATATTGTAAGGCGATATACTCGTACAAGGCCAAAGAGGAAGATGAGTGTAGTTTCAAGAAAAGAGACACAATCCTCGTGCTCGAAGATGATGATCTGTGGTGGTCTGTTGAAGTACTTGGAAAGCAAGACTTCGGCCAGGCTCCAAGTAATTATCTAGCCCCCCTATGATGAGCCGCACGCCCCCTTTTTACCACATCGGCAATCTCCAGCTCTATAAATTTATATCACACACTACTAAGCTTAATACAACAAACTATTCATTATCATTGACTTGGTCATGTGATACAATTGATAATTAAAATAAGTCTCGTATTCGTCATCTGATATCAGAGCCGCACGCCTATCAGAACAGCTTAAACGAGCTTGTACGGTTAAATTTTATGATCAAACGAGATTCAAGATCCAAAACGGTCTCACTCTATGCCATTTTAAACATATTGGAACAAGTTAAACATGCCAAAGGGACAATTAAAATTATAAGCTCTTCCACTATGGCACCACTTGTGTCTTGTGACATCTAAATGAGCTTTTAAGTAAAAAAAAACTATCATATTGCGCATTTAAGCTTATTTATATATCAAACAGTCTGAGTCGATCTGTAAAAAGCTGCTAACTGTTGATAAGACGAGAGAGCGAGCTGATTTGATCTCTACACCTTGTCATAATAGAGCATTGTTGTTTATTCAGGTGATATAGAGCCCAGACGTCGAAGGCAAAATGGCAGATTTTGATAGCAATCATTTAGACAAGGCCTTATCAGGAGATGAAGTTGATCCCCTATTGCCAATACCAGAGGAAACTAACCAGGAGGTGCCCATTTCACAACCAAACACTCTGAACGTATCACATACACACTCTCCCACCCATAAAAGACACAGAAGGCCCAGTTTTGGAACCAACTTCTTATCAAGATCACCATCTGGCCATCCAGATTCTGATAACACTGGCAGGTATGCTCCAATAGGCACTTTTGCCCACCAAGAGCCAGCTTATGATCCTGTTGAAGTCGACGCTATGGGAATGTTGCACAACGATCTCTCTGGTACATCTCTCAACTCTATGGGTGCTGGTAGTAGCTTCATCGACCATACAAAGTACATCCAGCTGACGTCTCCGAGGAAGACAAATCCTCAGCAGACGGTTAGGAGAAAATCCTCGACTTCGTCGCAGGCTGGAAGAACCAAATATATACCGCCAGGTGTGCAGCCTACGCCGACTCCACCATCACAGATCACCAGACCAAGCTTTGCAGAGCAGTGGGTTAAGAGACAGAATTCAACAGATGCCAATACGGGCGCTGGCTCATCTAAAAATCGTAATCCGTTTGCTCCAGAGGAGTCTAGCGTGGGGTATGGGTCCATATCATGGTCTCAAGAGGATAAGAATCGTAGAAAGAACTCTGCTGAGAGAAGATATCATCAGTTGACTCCTCACCACTCCAATTTCGAGCCAATGAGAGAGGCTCCTTTCACGGATGATTACACAGACACCATTCCACATGGACTTCATCGTAGATCTAGTTCATCTGCTAGTAATGAGTTCGAGTTCAGTGGATCCAATCCAAGCTCAAGGAGATCTTCTGAATCCTCTTCTCTAGACGATGTATGCTTCCCTTTGGTCGATATCGGTCAAACTGGACCTAAATCATGGCCAGATACTCTGGTTCTTGAAGAGTTCGCCGAAGAGGAGAAGAAAGAACTCGAAGAGCTTTCGAAGCTGACTGCTGCTCAATTCGAGGCTCAACAGCAAGAAGGAAAGAATCTGTCGTCTACTATGACTCGCCAATCAAGTTTCAGTACCAACCTGGCTGTCAACTTCCAGACCCCTTTGGTAACTTCGATAGACGCTAACGTTCCAATCTCAAAGTTCAGAAATAACGAGACAGAACCAATCAATGGTCGTTTGAGACCGCCAAAAGTAGTTCCATGGGACCCTAAATCGCGTCTGCAAGCCACTGCACCACTTTTCCTTCAATCAGGAGGTAATATCCCTGTCATTCAGCACAACAATTACGATTATACAAAGAGTTTGATCGAGCAGTTCAGATTCACATATTTCAGAGAAGAATTGGAATCCACTATCCATTCACCTAATATTTCAGGATTAATCCGTGATGGACAGACATTTGATGATCTTTTCACTGCATCTCACTATGCCAATGCAAGCTCTACTTCTTTGAATAATTCTGCTCTAATGGAGGTGAACTCTGGAAAAGGTAACAACAATTCATCGGCTCAAATTTCAAGAACTCCTACAGCTACAAAGACACCAACTCCTTCAATAAAAGGGATTGAACAGGCTGACGTTTCCCCTTTCTGGTTGGACGTTCTCAATCCAACAGAGGAAGAGATGAAAGTGTTGTCTAAAGCATTTGGAATTCATCCGTTGACTACAGAGGATATCTTTTTAGGGGAGACCAGGGAAAAAGTGGAGTTGTTCAGAGACTATTATCTTGTCTGTTTCCGTTCTTTCGATATCGTTCACGAGAGATACAGACAGAAGAAAGAATGGGAAAGGAAAGCAAAAGAACTGGAGGAAGATTTAGAGGAGTCTCATGGTGGTGGGCATGAGTCCACAATTAAAAACTTGTTGAGCTCGATTTGGAAGAGTAGAAAAACTGGAACATCCAATCGAGACACCAATTCAAGTATAAGTGCACCTTCTTTGACGTCGTCTCAAAAATTGAAACAGCGTAAGCAGAGATTGAAGGAAAATAAGCAAAAAGGTGGTTATAGACACAAACCAAGAGAAGGTGAATTGGCACCTTTGAATATGTATATTATTGTCTTCAGAGAAGGTGTGATCACATTTCATTTTGCCCCAACGCCACATCCAGTCAATGTCAGAAGAAGAGCTAGGCTTTTGAGAGACTATTTAACCGTTAGTGCTGACTGGATAGGATATGCCTTGATTGACGACATTACAGATGCCTTCGCTCCCATGATCGAGAGTATTGAGGATGAAGTTAACGCTATTGAAGATGCAATTTTACGAATGAACAGCTACGATTCTGATGATAGTGACTCAGATTCCGATGATAGCGA
This sequence comes from Nakazawaea molendinolei, assembly GCA_030569155.1. Classification (NCBI taxonomy): domain Eukaryota; kingdom Fungi; phylum Ascomycota; class Pichiomycetes; order Alaninales; family Pachysolenaceae; genus Nakazawaea; species Nakazawaea molendinolei. Next base: position 50,617 of record JAJMKB010000018.1, read on the forward strand.
CTCAGATTCCGATGATTCTGATGATGACAGACCTTTTTGGAAAAAACCAAATGGGGCCACATCCAGTGGAGCCAATTTTACGGACAGCAAATCAATACTCTCTAAGAGATCCAAACGGTCGAACAAATCATCATCTTCTAGAAGCTCGTCTACACGTTCGATTTCGTCTTCTCAAAGCTCGGTCTCTCATATTGCCGGTTGGAAGAAAAAAGGTGATATGTTGAGAAGAATCGGAGAGTGTCGTAAAAAAGTTATGTCGATATTGAGATTACTTGGGTCTAAGGCAGATGTGATCAAGGGGTTTGCTAAACGTTGTAACGAGCAATGGGAAGTTGCGCCTAGATCAGAGATTGGAATGTATTTGGGTGATATTCAGGATCATATTGTTACGATGGTTCAATCTTTGAACCATTACGAGAAATTACTCGCCAGATCACATTCCAATTATTTGGCCCAGATCAATATCGATATGACGAGGGTCAATAACGATATGAACGATGTGTTGGGTAAGATTACAATTCTTGGTACAGTGGTCTTACCAATGAACATTATCACAGGTCTTTGGGGGATGAACGTGATAGTTCCAGGACAAGACGTGAACAGTTTAAACTGGTTTTTCGGGATATTGATAGGAATGTCTCTTTTGGCTTTCTTGTGTTTCATGTATGCGAGAAGAGCCGCTGGATTGATTACTTGAATGTGGAGCATTTGATGAGCGATACAGATTGTATTTTTACAATTCAATATTTTACTTCACGAACAATAATTGATTTCACTAATATTTTTACAAACCCGGAGAATAAGTTTGAGAAATTGTCGGTTTTTGGATAAGAGAGAAATTTGGAACGGATTAAAAATCACCAGAGAAGTTCGGTTCATGCTATATCGAACCAAATTGCAGACTATAACGCAAAGCGCTACAAGCAGTTTTCTTCAATTTCTACACTGTATGGATTGTCAAAAAATTCGATAAAACAGTAGACATTCACAGCAAAGCCAATGAAAAGTGCTAAAAATGACAGTTATAGTAGTGAATTCTCAAATAATAATTTAAGCTTATTTGACACATTCAGATCACATGAGGGCAGATTTTGATCTTTACACTTTGGAGAAAATTACCAGTTACAACAACAACAAACAATATTCTCAAATTGCTCAACCAATTTTTCACCCAATTCTCTGTATCCCCACAATTCACAGATCTATCCACTTTGTTCAACCCCTGAGTGACAAATTCAAAATCAACAAGCAATTAATTGACTTGAACAAGTGAAAATCGGAAAAGTAGTGGAAAGTGCCCCAAAAAATGACATATATAAATAATATAAAAGGGCAGCAATTGCTAATTGGCAAATTACTAATTGAACACAATTGAACAAAGAACAGAGTTACCAAGACAATTCAATTACAACACAACAAAAAATGTCCTCAATTCCTAAAGAACAATTAGCAGTGGTTGTCAACGAGTTTCACAAACCTGTCATCGAGACCATCCCAGTGACCCTGCCTACTAAGAATCAAGTGTTGATCAAGACCGAGGCTGTCAGTATAAATCCAACCGACTGGAAACATATCACGGGACAAATCGGTGAGACCAATTCGATCGTCGGATGTGATGCTGCCGGTAAAGTTGTCGCTGTCGGCCCGGAGGTTAAAGATTTCAAAGTCGGAGACACCGTCTCAACTTTTGTCCGTGGTGCTTATGGGGCTATTCCCTTCCCGGGGGCCTTCTGCGAATATGCCCTTGGATTCGAGCCCACCACTTTCAAGTACGAGTACCCATTAGAGCTGTCGAAGGAGAACAGCATCTCAGTTGGTCCAATTGACACTTTTGAAGAGGCTTCCTCTATCACTTTGTCTCTTGTTACCGTTGGGTTGTCTTTTTACAATGCCTTGAAATTGGAAAAGGGCAAGGACTATTCGCAATCCACCATCTTGATCTGGAGTGGATCCACTTCTGCTGGTACCATTGCCATTCAGGTTGCTGCCTGGTTGGGTTTCAAAAACATCGTAGTAACAGCCTCTCTTTCCAACGAAGAAGCTATGAAAAATTATGGTGCTACCCACGTCTTCGACTATAAAGACCCGGAAGTTGCCAAAAAAATTAAAGCCGAGTTGGGCGAGGAAATCACTTATTGTCTCGACTGTTTTTCAATCCCAGAGACTTTCTCTAGAGCCTACGATTCTTTGTCCAATACCAAGGACTCTTACTTGGACAACTTGTTGTTCTTAGCTGAGAAAGACTTGACAGGTGTGGAATTGAAGAAGACTAAAGTTCATTTCGGTGGCACCATCTCGTACGCTGCCATGGGGTTCGACGTCAAGATGGGCCCTTACTACGTACCTTACACCGAGGAGATCAAACAAGATTTCGCCAAATTCCATAAAGATTTCCTGCCCTATTTACAGGAGAAGAAATTGCTCCACATGCCTTTGAAAGTGTTCCCTAAAGGCTTGTTTGGGATCATCGATGGGTTGGCATACTCTCAGTCGGGTTCTTACTCGAATTTGAAACTCGTCTCCAGAATCTCAGACACCCCCAAATAAATTATGAATTGATCTGAAATACGATAAGATGACCTTTTTTTAAAGTTGTTCCAGAAGTTGGTTTACGAAGATGTAAAAGCTGGTTCTGCCCGGCTTTTTACCATGAGTTTTGTTATATAGTTTGAACTAGGATCCATGTCCTGACTCAATGTGATGATGTATGTATTTCTGTTAAATGGAGAAGTTTTTTTAATCTTCTTCGCTATCCTCACTGTCAATTTTTCTCCTCTTTGGAGATGGCTCATCCTCGTCATCGAGATCGTCGAGCTCATCTTGGAGATCATCTTCACTCTCACTGAAATCATCATCTTCATCATCATCATCATCATCATCTTCTTCTTCTTCGTCCAACTTCTCCTTCTCCTTCTTAATCTTCTCCGTTTCAAACTTCTCCTTCTCCTCGTCCTTCTCCTCGTCCTCCGAGTCAACTTCTCCGTTGATCTTTTTCAAAGCCTTCTTAATCGTTGGCAAGTTCTCCAACAACACATTCCAAGAATCCTGAGTCAACGAGATCCCTTTCTTACCAGGTCTCATCTCACCAGAGTTCTTATCCATGTAGTACTCTCTGATATCGACCAATGTGACTCCATTGTACTGTCTAACAGTAACCTGTTTGTTCTTTCCTAACTGCACTGATTAGTAACTCTTATTCAAGCAACTTCAGCCTAAATAGCCTCTTTACATACATCGATCTGCACATCTTCTCCTTGTGAGTTGCCTGCCAGTTTCTTCCCATAAGCCATGGCTTCCAAATCGATCAATTCCACTTTATAATAAAATTGATATTTTGCTGATGGTGGAGTCCAAGAGCAACGAGTGGAGAAGGAGAAAAAAAAATAGAGTTTGTTCGTTCTGGAAAACTATTTAAGGGTCTGCAAGTTAACGTGGGGAAATTTTTCATTCTGAGTATCAATTAATCCGATAAAGATCTGGAGAATATCAACAAATTGAGAGCCATTGAGCAACAGATAGATGGTGGAAGGCACGAGTAAGAGATTGAATACCGAGCAACCGGAGAAGGCTGTCAAAGGAGACTTGTCCGACTTGTCTCCGTTGATTCTCGGTGGAGCCGTGTTTAACACACAGTACAACGACAACCCTGAAGAGATGGCTATTGAGGACATCTTGATGCACGCTTTCGGCAAGGGTATAAACGCTATTGATACTTCTCCGTACTACGGGACATCGGAGATTCTCTTGGGCAATGCATTGCAGAACTTGCAGGATCAGAGCAAGATTAAGCGAGAAAACTACTACATCTTGACCAAATGCGGAAGAATCAAGTTAGATGACTTTGATTACTCTCCAGAATGGATCCGGAAATCGATTCTTCGCTCATTGGACAGAATGAAGACCGAGTATTTGGATTTGATCCATTTGCACGACATCGAGTTTGTTGAAGAGGAGGGAATCTTAGCGGCTCTTAGAGAGTTGAAAAAATTGAAAGATGAAGGTTTGATCAGAAACTTTGGTCTTAGCGGCTATCCAGTCGACTTCCTCTATAAGATGGCTTTGAGATGTGTCTCTGATCCAGAGATCGGGCCATTGGACTCGGTGTTGTCCTACTGTAATGGGTGTTTGCAAAACACTACCTTGTTGCAGTACTATGATAGATTTATCAAAGATTGCCAATTGAAACTCATGAACAATTCCTCAATCTTGTCCATGTCGTTACTCAGATCTCTGGAGACCAGATCTTTCCATCCGGGTTCCCAGGCTTTGAAGCAACGTGTAAGTGAACTAGCCAAAATGTTGCAAGAAAAATATGATATCGAGTTAGCAGACTTGGCTACAAGATATGCTATAAAACAATGGATAGGTAGGCAAGGTGTCACTCTTATCGGTATCAGCAACATTGTTGAGCTAGACGATGCTTTGAAATCGTACTGGAACGTAGTTGACAACAAATTTCCAAATGACGACGCTATTTTTGAAGAATCTCAAAACTTCTTGGGTCCTCATTTGGATGAAACTTGGGCAAGTGGTATCCCACATTGAATACAACGATCTTGAGAGTTATGCATAGATGTAGAATTCAATCATATCATGTAGAATCTTGAACAGTAACTCAGATAATATTTCCAGACATAACAAATGTAATTCTTTACAAGATTACAATTTGGCACCAGTATCAGCCAACTTAAACCCGGCATTACTGATGACACAAATGTTTCTCTCTTTTACCCAGGCTTCCCATACGATGAAACCTTTCTCCTTTTGCCATGCCTTGATGACCAAAGTCTCTCCAGGATAGACAACATTGGTGAATCTGAGCTTCATCTCTGTAAACTTACCAAATCTCTCATACAACAACTTGGTAGAGATACCAAATGAACCCAAACCGTGCAAAATAGGTTTCTCAAACTTAGCACCTTGAGCAAATTGTGGGTCGATGTGTAACGGATTGAAATCGGCATTCAATCTGTAGATAGCCAGCTGGTTCTCGGACGTTTTAAATTCGCCAGTGAACGTAGGTTCTGTCTTTGGAGCCTTAAAATCTTTTGAATTGAAAGTGGCAGGTTTCTTGAAAAACTCGTCTTTTCCGGTCTTGGAGGTACAGTTTCTGATGAAACACGACATCTCATTGTAGAACAACAACTTATTGGTCGATTTCTCATACGTTTCGAATCCACCGATGACAAGACAATTCTTACCTTTGTTCATCACTGCAACTGGGAAACTCTTGGTGATCAACTCACCAGAAGTTGGAATATCTGGGGTCTCGATTCTCAAATATTGTTCACCATGTAACAAGAGCATTGGATTGAAATTCTTGGTGATTGCAGAAATATTGTATCCACCATCATCTTGGACCATCATAGGAATAACGCCAAATGATGGAATCACTTCAAAATTGTTAGAGTTCTCATAGACATACTTGAGATCAGCAGCCTGAGCTCCAACACTCAAATTGTACAAGATGACTTGACGATGGTCGAATTTATACGACTCGGCTTTGGCAACACTTGACTCTTCATCTTCATCATCATCTTCATCATCTTCGTCCTCATCATCGTCTTCATCATCACCTCCAACAGCTGCCAAAATAGCCATACTAGAATCTTGTGTACTATGTGGATGTAAACTGTCAGGGCCAAATTTGCAGATGGTTTCAATGTTCTCTGCAACCGACTCAATACTAGGAGGAGAATCATGAATAACAACACCTTTAGCTCTCTGCCATCTGGTATTACCGATCCACCCACCACCAACTTCAAACAATTCACCGTTAGTTGGAGGTTTGTCTTGGGTCAAGACGATGAGCAAAGGAGATACTTGACTCGGATCAAATTTGTTCATCTCTTTCTCACTGAAGATGGTCTTGGTCATTGCAGTTTCAGCGTGAGGTGCAATTATATTCGTGATAATGTTTTGTTTGGCACCTTCAATGGCTAAAGTTCTTGAGAAACCTAATATAGCAGCTTTAGCAGCAGCGTAATTTGCCTGACCAAAATTACCATAAATTCCTGATGTTGAGGTTGTGTTGATAATTCTACCGAATTTCTGTTTCAAGAAGATAGGCCAGCACAATTTAGTCAATCTGAAAGTAGCGAACAAATGAATCAGTAACACTTGGTCCCATTCTTGTTGGCTCATCTTTGCAAAAGATCTATCTCTTAAAATACCTGCATTGTTGATCAAAATATCAACTCTACCAAAAGTTTTCAATGCAGTCTCTACAATCTTTTCAGCTTCAGAGTAAACATCAAATTTAGCTCCAACAGCTTCACCACCTTTGGCCTTTATCTCTTCAACACACGAATCTGGGTCCTTGAAATCGTTGACCACAACTTTGGCACCATATTTCGCGAAAAAGAGGGCATGACTACGCCCAAGACCTGCGCCAGCACCGGTGATTATGACAACTTTGTCTTTCAAAGAAATCTTGGAGCTTCCTTGCTCATTTGAGGGTAATTTGGTGGCAATGTCATAAGTCTTGTTATAATCATTGAGCTGCATCGGATGCTGTATATCTTTGTCGAATTTGAGAATATCATCAAATTTCAACTGTATAGCTTCTGGAGTGTAACTGGAGTCCGGTTTGAAATAGACACCTCCAGACCTTTCCCATCTGATTTGTCCATAGAAACCAGCAGCACACTCAAAGATTGCACCAGTAGTTTTAACAGAATCATGAGAAAGATAGGCCACTAAAGGAGCAATTTTGTCCGGAGATAGTTTCTCCAAAATATCTGGAGGTAATAAATCCTCGGTCATTCTCGATCTGGCCAAAGGTGCAATTACATTGGCTTTTATATTGTACTTATAACCTTCTTTAGCCAAAGTTTCAGCAAGACCAACTTGGGCCAATTTAGCAGCTGAATAGTTGGCTTGACCAAAATTTCCAAATAATCCAGCTGGTGAAGCAGTATTGACAATTCTTCCATATTTTTGTTTCTGGAAATATGGCCAGCACAGTCTCGTCAATTTGTACAAACCTGATAGGTGCACATCTACAACGTCCTGGAACTGTTTTTCAGTCATGTTTTTAAAAGAAGAGTCTTTCAAGATACCAGCATTGTTGATCAAGATATGGACGGAGCCATACTTATCAATTGCAGTCTTGAGAATTCCTTCAGCGTTGGTGACAAGATTGTCATAATTGGCAACGGCTTCCCCACCTTTGGCTTTGATCTCCTCCACTACGATATCTGCAGCTTTGGTGGAGGTCCCTGAACCTCCTAGAGTACCTCCAAGATCATTTACAACAACTTTAGCACCTCTCGAGGCAAACAAGAGAGCATAGGTCTTACCAAGACCTCCACCAGCACCTGTGATGATAACTACCTTATCATCGAATCTCAACTGTGAACTCATTGTATGTTTTTAACTAATTTGCATCAATTTGTTTAATCCGATCGATGAAATTGATTCCAACTGACGCACGCTCCTATTTATACCGATCCGTAATTTGACACAATTGATGATGTGTCTTGCGGGGTTACCATGCTTTCTTTGTGCTTTTGTTCCCATGTGAAAAAAACCCGATTTTGAGCCGAGGCACTACACTCTGTGAGGAGATGGAGGGGCCATATCGGGAAGTTAGAGGCTGTGATTTATCAAGGGAAAGTGACATCTGGGGCTGTTTAGATCCCTGGAAAATGGTATCCATAAATGGAAGTCAGGGGCTGGATACTGGAAAAGGAAACCGTGATTCAATCATAGATCGAGGCTCTCTGAAATTACCTAATTGGGAGTTTTCACGAGTCATCGGAGCAAAATATTGGAAAAATTTTTCAAAACTAGCGGTGTAACCTCGGGGGATCTTGACTACGAGTCATTCTCGAGATTTGAATTTATTCACCAACACTTGTACAATTGTATACCAAGAGCAAAGCGTGATTTGTTTTTTCAAGTCACTAGTGGATTCATCTCGAGTTCCTTGTCCTGTTCAAATTTGTTACTCAGTTTATACACTTTGCCGTGCAAGAGCCCTGCATATAACCCATCATGGTGAAGTTCTCCAACGTGATGCATCATCTTGGGATGTTCAGGCGGGTAGAAGATGCCGCCAGTCCAGTGACCATTCCACCTGTAATATACAACAAGCGAATCTACTTGATAGCCTTTGCCGCTGCTTTCGGAGCTGTCATCTGTGGTTACGATACTGGGTTTATCGGTAGTGTGGTGACGTTGGAATCATTTGAGTCGGAATTCGGTTTGGACCAAATGTCTCAATCTGCTGTTACCAGAGTTAATGCCAACATCATCTCCATCTTCCATGTGGGAGCTTTCTTCGGAGCCTTGTTAACTTATCCTCTCAGTGAATTACTGGGTCGTAAGATCAGTTTACTCGTGTCAGGGTTCCTCTTAACTTTTGGGGGTGCATTGTCGTTAGTCTCGAAAAATAGTACCGGTTTGGGTGCAATTTACGCTTCAAGAGTGCTCACCGGACTCGGTGTCGGGTCTTGTTCCAACACTGCTCCTATTTATATCGGTGAAATTGCTCCACATGCTATCAGAGGTCAGTTGATCGGAATGTGGGAAATCAATTGGCAGATCGGAACCCTTGTTGGTTTCTGGATCAACCTCGGTATCAGTGAACACATTCCTTTATCTGCTAAACAGTGGAGAATCCCATTTCTGGTTCAAATCATCCCATCTGCTCTCTTCTGGATTGGGTCTTTCTTTGTCCCCGAGAGTCCAAGATGGTTGTTGACCAAGCATAAAGCAGAGAAGGCTCGTAAGAATTTCTCAATACTCAGAAGGTTACCTGAAGACCATGAATTCATCAATTATGAGGTTGAGACCATCGAGTATGCTTTGGAGAAGAAAAGACATGTCTTGGGAAGTGAATCTATTTTCGCACCAATCAGGGTGGTCTTCACATCCAAGAAATACTTGTACAGATTGCTCATATCCACGTCCACCTTCCCAATGCAAAACGGGTCAGGTATCAATGCTGTCACCTATTATTCCACCACAGTTTTCCAGTCTTTCGGGTTATCTTCTCAAACTACAAGATTGTTGTCTACAGGTGTCTTTGGTATCATCAAGGCCGTTGCAGGTGTCATCTGGATGGTGGTCATCATCGACACTCTTGGAAGACGTGCTCTGTTCTTCTGGGGTTCTATTCCATGTGCAATTGCAATGTACTACCTTGGTGCTTATATCAAGATTGAAAACCCAGATGAAAAATTGGCTACTGGTGATGTTAGTTTGGACTCTGCTGGTAAAGGTGCTTTGGCAATGTTCTACATCTGGAGTTTCACTTTTGGCGCTTTTATAAATGGTACCTGTTGGACTTATTGTGCTGAACTTGTGGACCAACATGTAAGAGGTTTGTTCCAAAGTATCAATGCCTCTTCTAATTGGTTCTGGGCTTTTATCTTTGCCAGATTCACCAGATACATGTTCAACGCTATGGGTTATGGAACTTATTTCTTGTTTGCCGGTTGTTGTACTGTAACTCCTATCATCATCTACTGTTTCTACCCTGAGACAAAAGGTGTTCCATTAGAAGCAGTTGATTATTTGTTCGAAGTTCCAGCCTGGAGAGGAAGACAATATGCATTGGACAAGTTGAGGACTTTGGAGAAGATCTCATTGCAAGAGGAAACTAAATTGGACTCCTTCAACGAGTCCTCAGAAGATCTCGATGCCAAACGCTCCTGAGCGGATGTAATGATACGTTAGATGTAAAAGTTGAGTTGAGTTTTGTTTTAACGACAGTTTGGTTTTGGCTTAATCCAAATGATTCCATGAATTTTATTATGTTCCCAAGCACAAAAGCTTTAGATAGTGCATTCAAAAAATTAGCATTTCATATATTATTGAGGATTGTAGACCAACACCTAGAAATCCAAGGTGTTTTTCTTTGGAAAGTCTTTGATGCTTGGGACAGGGATCTCAGGAACGTAATAAACTAAACCGTTATCATCCAATCTTTCTCTGTCTCTCTCACTGATGTTATAAATCTCTTCAACATTGTCTTTCAACAATTGCAACAAATCAACAAAGTTCTTTTGGATTTGATATGCTTGTTCTTTCCTCGATCTTCTCAACAATCCCTCGATCAATTTCACCAGGTCTTGTTCAGTTTGCTCCAATCTTTCAATCAATCTACCAGTGGACTGAACCAAGTACTCCTCCTCATAGATGGTACCTTTCTTACCTCTAGCCTTCTTTCTCTCCTCTCTTCTCTTATTCTTTGCAGTTCTTCTCGAAGCACCGGTCTTTGCTGTTCCTGCGGTCTTACCAGTGTATCTAGTGAAGAAAGATTCCTTGGTCGAGGTTTCAGAAGCAGCAATGGAAACGTTATCTGGTGTGTCAGCATTATCGATACCGTCACCGTAGAAAGCATATGGGTCTTCTTCTTTCTTTGTACGCAATTCTCTCAATCTTGTCAATTGAGAGTTAACTTGCAGCTTACAATCTGCGAGTAACTCAGCAATTACACCGAAACCTTCGCCTAAAGCTGGATCGACAACTTCTTCGATCAAATTGAGCTTGTCTTCATCGATACAAGTCAAAATTGCAATCTCAAAGTTGTACTCCTTACAATACAATTTCAAAGCAGCCTCTGTGTTCTTCAAGTACTTGAACTCAATTTCGGCAGCAAATGTATATTTGTGATCATCAGTCAATGCTGTGACTAATCTCTCACATACTTCGGTCAACTTGTCACTGAAACCATATCTCTTCAACGTTGAGATAGCTTCTCTCCATTTCTTTGCCAAAATATAATCTTCCAAAGCAAGTTCGTGCTTACCTAAGTACTCATAGGTGATAGCAGCTTCTGTGAATTCCGTTTGCTGATGCAAGTACTTAGCATATAATTCTAGTATTATGTCGGAATTAGATTGGTTATTTCTGTAGATGGACAATGCATGCTTGTATAAGGAATGTTCGACAACATAATTGTTGACCTCTTCTTGGTCAACATCCTTGATCTGTGTTAATGAATCCAAAGCCTTCTCGTAGTATTTCAAATGGGTATCGATCAAGAATTTCTTTCTCAAATCTTCTTGAACATGCAAGTTTTGAAGGAATGGAAGATATTCTTTAGGATCTTTCTGAGACTGCTGTGCAATAATCAAAGTCAATGGAATATTATAAAGAGACAATGCAACGTTGTATAATTTGTTGACATCTTGCAAGAAGCAGACATGTGTAACTGCCTTTTCGATCTCCTCTCCTTTGGTGAATGAACCAATCAAATTCAAAGCTGCTTCCAAATTTGGAGGTTTCTCACAAGCATAAGCAGTGATGATGGTTTGCAAATACTTTTGACTATATTCTGGTTTAAGCATCACTTCTAAAGCGGCTTCCAAAATTGTATTCACTTTGCTCTTTTTGACTTCTTTCTTGTTGATGTTCAATTTGGCCAAATCACGAGTAAGATTCTCATCACCTGTTAATGTCAACGTTTCTTTGTACTTGGACTTGGTGACATCTTCTTCGTGCAAGCAACTGAAGAATAGATCCAAGTATTCCACTTTCTCAATTTGATTGATGAAGAGTTCAACGTTCAGGTGGAAAAGTTCAGGGTCGTAGTCATACAAGATATCCAAATCAATTCTATGAGTACGACATGTCAAGAATGCGTTCTTGTAGTTTTTATTCTTGATATCAGTTCTCACTCCGGTCAAAGTCATGATTCGTGGATAAATAGTTTCCAAATTACCTCTTGGTGCTTGTAAGACAACAGCAGACTTCGAAGGCATACATGAAATGAGCAAGGAGCCTCTCTCGATCATTCTTATACGCTCATCCAGCGTTGAATTGTCCTGCTCTGCTGAGCTTTCTTCAGGCACTTTGAATTCTGCATCGGCACTCAAATGGATGAACTTCAATTGATGCTGAGCAGTGGTGTACAATAAATATGACTCTGTGATTTTGATAGAGGTGACAGCGGAGGCAAGTTGACGCTCATTTGCGAATAATTTACCGTTTGAAGAGATACCGAAACAAGCCAAAGATGGTTGTGATGTTTCCCATTCAGATGCATCTGAAGACGCGGCTTTTGGCAAGACACCCACTTCATAGCTGTGACATAAGCTTGGAAATTGTGTTAACTCAACACTCTCAAAAGAACCATTCTCCAATTGGAATACTTTACTTTGAACAGTTTCATAGGTCAAAGTTTCGAAATCTGCTCTTTGCTTCAACAATAAAACTTTAGGCATGATGCTAACAGTGGTGATCAACAGTGGTTGAGAAAGGTCTGCAATGTCTATGATAGCGAATTTGGAGTTGATTTCAGTGTCGTACAATACCACCAAAGTATCGTTCTTGATGATAGCGATTTGCCTTACATGTTCAAAATCACTGATTTCAACCTCAGATTTATGCAACGTTGATACGATCTTTGGATGCTTACCCGACTTCATTTCCTCAACGGTAACGGTAGCCAAATTGATCTCGTTACTTGTCAAGCAAGCATAGATCTCATTATTCTGTGAAATCGAAACATCAATGATTGGCTCATGACAATCAAACTCTCTGTAACTCACAGGTGGAGGAACATTCGCTATTGAGAGAGGAGTGACCAAACAGGTAGTACCATCAATAAAACAAGTCATACCGATATCCAAAGGAGCAACTGAAGGTCCATTTACCATCTTATAAGCAAGATCAACAATTTCAACAGAAGATGAGGTACCAAACATAATTCTCAACGGTTTTTCCTGGTGAAATTTGATGAAATTGATAGGTTCTGTACTGAAAATCTCTTGCTTCAACGACCAGTGGTAGTTTTTACATGTCCATAATTGAATTGAGTTCTGTAATTGGAAACACAAGATTTCAGAGTCTGAGGACCAACTGAGTCCAATCACTTTAGAAGTTGGCGGTAATCTAGTGGTAAATTCTCCATGTCTGAGCCCGTTTCTCTCGAAAAACACCAAATCCAACACTTCCTCTTCTATTTCAGGTTCAAATCTTCTCTGTGTAGACAGTATCAAAGAACCTTGAGGTTTCCAAGATAATACATCTTCCAACCCATCTACAGGTTCTGAACAACTATCCAATTCACCATCTCTCGAATAAACTCTGATAACTCTTCTCTGAGACTCGTCTACAGTTTCTATGGTGGAAATGGCAAAATAGGCACAATCACCTCTCCAACTGATGGAACTTCTCAATGAGTCGTACTCACTAAGACTGCCTTGTTGGATGATATTCAAAGTTGGGTCTCTCAATTCCTCTTCATTTAAATCCAAACCAGCATGTTTCAAAGCCAATCTTTCTCTTTCGATTTGTTTAGCACCTTTACCTTGGAATTGAGTCTCTTTCTTACCCCAACCGACACTGACTTGAGTCTTGAGATTCACTTCAGCTGGATCCAAGTACTTCTCTGCAATTGGCTCGAACAAACGGGATAATAACAAGACGTTGTTTTCCTGTGTCAAGAGCGTCAAAGTCTCTTCATCTGGAGACCATGAACTACATTTCAAACCACAATCGATCGATCCAACAATCTCAACTACAGTGGTGTCAGGATCTGGTGAATTGAAGTCATATGTAGCAGTGACCAAATCACCTTGTTCAAAGACGAAAACCAACTGGGAGGAGTCTGCAAAATGGTTGAAAGATATCAACCTGTCGAACTCTCTTATAGGGAAGGAGGCTAACAAGTTGATCACTCCTGTCTTCATGAACTGTTGCACCTCACAGAGATGAGCTTCTTCACTCGATAAGACCACCGTCAAACTATCGCTCACCGGGTCGAATACAGAGGTGACAACCTCCAAATCAGGGTATGTCCGTGATTCAGGTATCAACCTCCCTTTATTCAAAATGGTGATATTCTTCATCTCTAATACAATCCAATTTGATCTCTTCTCTTCTACCTCTTCTCCCCTTTTGAAAAAAAATTTTTTTTTTTCTACGCAATGAGCTTAGATTCGTAAAATGCTCAACTGAAAAGTTCATAAACTGCTTCGTTATCTCATACACTTGAATTCTATAATTTTCATTTACACATTTCAATGACGTCGTTGCTTCTGATCACATTGTTGGTCAATACAAGCAATTTCTTGTTATATCCAAACTCTTTGTTGATTTTTCGAATCACAAATCTGAGAGTAGCTAGCTCAGCGTAAGTAATACCCCCAATCATAGCTACAATGATGTACTCCTCCTCCTTCTGTTTTTTGGTTTGAGGAGTACTCTCCAAATTCTCAAAAAGAAACCTCTTGGACTCTGGAACGAGTAAAGTCGTTTTGAGGCCAGCGTCGATGAAGTTTTTATCAAGCTGCTCATCGAGTTTCAGCCATCCCGGCTTGATAGATTCCATTTTCAAGGCGTTTGAAGGTGTGAATTGTCTTGAATATATTGCCTCCACTAGCCTGGTCAACATTGGAATGTATCCTGGGAGAGCAAAATCCAGATCTTGACCTTCAACAGGATCAGTAGGACTCAAGTTTAAAAAATAGTTGAGCTGAGAAAAATCTTTCATCAGTTGTGCTGTTGGTTCGAATGACTTTTTCAACAAATTTATAGACGATGTGCTCTTCTCAGGACCAGTAGAGCTGATGAAAATAGAGGCGAAATTGTCATTTCCACCCTCTCTCATGTGGAACAACTTCAAATCGTTCAAGTTACGCAAGAGGGGGAATATTTTGAAGCCATAATTTTCGAGCATCTCTTTCTGCAATGTGTGATATTCTTTTTGTCTGATTCCCTTTTTAACAATTGTAGTCAAGATCACCAACTTCAAGAAATCATTCAAAGGAGGCTTGAAGACAAACAAAAAGTCCAATAGCTTGGAACAATTTGTCGTATTGTCAAAATTATTTGAAATGATTTGTTGTTGTAAATCGATCAAGGTGTTGAAGTAATTACTTCCATCATCATCATCCTCTGATCCGTGCTTTACTTTAGCCAAAATGTCTTCTGCAATCGATGTGTGTACTTTGACCAAGTTTTGCTGCTCGGTGAGATCGTTCAACTTATCCACAAAGCTCTTTATTTGTTTGATATCTTTGGCATCGTGTCTGCTTTCGAATTCTTGTTGCAAAAGCTTAGCTTTTTTGTTCAAGATCGGACCGATCTGAGAGAAGTTTAGATCTTTCAACTCCTGGTCGATTAGCTGGTCGGTTAATTTGATCTTCTGCTTATTGCCATCGTCGCTAAACTCGATCTCGTTCATATCAATGCTATAAAACTCATCAATCAACCCGATGTATGTCAACTGAGTTAGCAAAGGGCTAACGATATCGAGAGATCTCTCTAAAACTATCAAATCACACTGCTTGTTATAGAAATTATGTTTGTCCAAAAACAAACAATCGTCAATGTCGTCCAATAATTTTCTCTGGGTCAGAGACATTGTGCTTTTATGAACTGTGAAATTCTTTTGGAAATCTTGCACAAAATTTTGAGACAAGACACCTTTACTGTAGATATTCGTTATTCTCAACTTGTAGTTTGATAGTATCACCAAATCTAGTAAGGCTTGTGAAAGCTTTGTGACCGAGGAAATCGATTTGAATTGGTATAATTTTTTCAAACTCTGCTTATCGTTTAAAGAGACTAAGTCATCTGCTAGAACTATGGGAACCATTCTCCTCCAATTATAAACATCCAAATCTCCTTTCAAATTAAGATTGTCAATCACTAAGGAGTCAAATTTGGAGTTGGACGAGGCAAAGACCAGAGATAGCCTGATGTTCATGCTCAAAGGTAGTATCTTTGTCTTGACTATTTTAGCGATCAATTCAATACACAGCAATGAATCATGTGATAAGAACACAACACTCTTCACATTTTTGAACAATTCCACATCAATTCCACTATCAAGCCATACAACGTTCTCGATCTTTGTCAATTTCTTCAAATTGCTGAACGACGTCAATCTGTTGATGTATTTGGAAATTGAGATATCGAGTACTAAGAGATGATTCAGATGATCGTCCTGGGAGATTTGATCAAATATCTCCACCAATGAGTTCAAAGAGAGACTCTCAAGCCTGCTGAGGTCCAAAATCGGATCACTAACACTGACAGCTGGCATCTTGCTACAGTGGTGATGATATGGTTATTAGCTAGAGTTAGTTGTGATGTTTTTCACGACCTAATGATTTGGGGAGAATTGGGTCTAGGGGCACGACTTTAAGTAGACATATAATTGATATATAAAGCACGACCATTTACGAAGAGATCTGATCTCTTATTAAGAGGATCGGTTGCAATTACATCTACAATACAGGAGGATCCACAAGGCATCGTTCCCCAAAGCTTAGACAGCACTGAGATAACCCCGCTACTACGATTCAAATGGTAATGTAATCATTTTATTCATGCGATCGATTAAATACCTTCTTTTCATGATTTGACTGATTTGATTTTGTTTGGACTGGGCTATTGAATGCTGAGGATGTGGTTGCTTAAGTGACTGTTGAAACGATCAATTTGAGAACTCACCGATTAAATCACTGATTATATCTGACGAGTCATGACATCGCTACACCAGCCACTATTAAACTACCCGTCCTCAACAGAGGCCCATCAATGAATAACGAATATTTATTAACACCACCATCTAGGCATCCTCAGCAGCCTTCTTCTTTGCCAACTCAGCGTAGTAGTTTTCTCTTACAGCAACCTTATGCTTGTGGAAACCCCACCACCAGTATGAGGCGAAAGTGAGTCCTATTGTCAAACCTAGTATTGTTAGTAATCCTGATGAAATCGTCTGGAAAAATGGTCATTTGATCATTATTCACTTACCAACACCAATGTCGGTCAACACCTTTCTCTTGATAGTACCTGTAATTGGAGCGATAGCCATCTTGTCTAATTGTTTTCTTGTCAACCACAAACAAGTTTCTCTATTTCTTCTTTTTTTTCCCTCTCTCTTCAACGGTTACGGAGCACTTCCTCGCCGCAGCCCCTGTTTTCCAGCCAATCAAAGCGACTCGAAAACCAAAAACAAAAATTGCCAAATCGACCCACTCGGGGAGAAGTCGTGCACCGAGAGCTCAAAAAAGTGAAAATAGATGGTGAAAATTTGAGCTTGTTTTTAAATTATCAATTAAAACAACCAATAGACCATCACAATGTTTTCCAGAATCGCCACTGCCCCAGCCAAGCAATTAGTCTCCAGAAGATTGTTCTCTTCTTCCAGCAAGAGATTGTCCCAAATCCACTTTGAAGACGGTGTCTACACAAATATCCCATTCAAGGTTCACAACAGAAAAATCCCATACGCTGTCCCACATTTCCTTTTCTTCGCCATCGGAATGGGTTTGCCTTTCTTCGCCTGTTGGGTCCAATTGAGAAGATCCGGTTCTATCTAAACATATTCATTTTAACTTATTAACTTTTGCAATCACACTAATTGCTCGGGTGTACTCCATGGAGAGTGACCTTTGGTGGACGCTCCGGTGTATAGATAAATATTCACAATAAAAAGGCCGAGGATCTTATGAAAGACAGGGTAGGACTCTAGTTGTCAGTAACCGCTATATTGATGGTTACTGTAGCTTTGTATCTTGATAGCGATTACTACTGCTACGACCATATCTTCAAAGAAGTGTTAATTATAGCACCACTAATTAAACACTCTTTTTAGTTGGGCGAAAATTATAGCCAAAGATACAGCCTTGATCTCTTAGCGGGTAAGACAAACCATCTTAGCGGGCACTAAAATCTAGATTCAGACCAGCTGCCCTTCAACTGTTTTTACTTAACCTCTAACACTTCTAAGATCTCGGATCTCTTAATAGTTATTATCAGTGCTAAACAAATATTTCACTTAGTGATGAAATTACAATCTCAATGTAAGTTGTGAGCATCTCAAGCTCTTTTGGATAGTCGTTAACAACTCATGAAAATTATAGTAGTTGATATCACCAGAAAGTTTGTGAGCTTTAATGGAAAATTGGGGATACAGCCTCAGACTAATCAAAAGAATGTTCCTCAGCTAAGCTACTTTGCCAACTTCTGAATTATTCAATTTCAGATAGCACAGTATCGATCGCTGACTCTGAATCTCTGTTGCAATCTCAAATAAGATAGCTTTTCAAAGAGCAGATATACAATTCAGAAGAATATGCAAAGTACTCCTTAACCGAATTATCAAATGCTTCAAGAACAAGAACAGAAGATTTGGGCAATGTTCCATTCAAGCTGCTGTAGCCGCTTAACAAACAAAGTGCCATTCTCCAGACTCTCGAGCTTTCGAGTATCAAATCATTTTATCTTGTTTGTGGTCTGTGTTGTGTTAGCTCGCAGTGTTCGATTTGAAAGTAACCCCCAATTTTTCATAGATATGAGATGGTCACATTTTGTTCATCAAAAGAGACAACAGATAACCCACAAAGGAGTTTGATCTCAATGGAAAACTTCAGCAGAGGAGAGGTTCAGATTTGGTAAAGTTGAGTATTTTGTACTATGAGTTCTGGTCGTTTGATTCAGTTATGCTTCTGTGTTTCTGAACACAGATCGTGCTCAACAAAACTATAGGACAAAATGACTCAATAAAACGGCTCTGCTCCCTTTAAAGACTCAATCACTATCCCTCTCCATATGCCTATAATTACTTTTTGAGTCCCAAGACAATTATGAAAATAGTGAAACTTAGCAAACCACAGATTATGAGCATGAACAAAACTAACCAGAACAAATATAAGGAAATCAGATTTGTATCCGTGCTGTCTTTACTATCCCACCATCCCCATGGTGAAATTACTCGATATCATTGAGAAAGCGCCTAAACGTGAAAAAAAACCCCAAACACCCCCCTGGTTCACGAACCCCTTTCCGTATCAGACGCCGAGACGTTAGATGTCTCTTGATTCTTGTTTTGATTTGAAATGAATAGGCCTTTCCAGGTTGTTTCCCTTTTCTATTTTTCAAGCGGACTTTCCTCGTATTGACTAATGTTTCAACAAGTTTAAACTGATCTCGATGCAAACCCCTCAATCTGTCTGTTATCTTATCACTTAAGTGACAGCATACAGCTCATCATTTGCTTGACTTTCAACTCATTCAACCCATCTCCTTCCCAATCTAGCCTTGAGCTCACTACGATAACCCCCAAACTGGTATCCCTTTTTTTGAAGGATCTTCAGCGGCTCAGATTTCGCCTGTACCGGCGAAACCAAACGCCTGTTTCGGAATCCGAATGATTCAAGATTTTTTTTTTCAGTGAGTACATGAAGATGACTTTTATCACTTGAAGTTGAAAACTTTTCTTCTTGGTACCTGTTTCACAGAGGTTTTCAGTCAGAAAAGAAGCTCAGAATGAACA
This sequence comes from Nakazawaea molendinolei, assembly GCA_030569155.1. Lineage (NCBI taxonomy): Eukaryota > Fungi > Ascomycota > Pichiomycetes > Alaninales > Pachysolenaceae > Nakazawaea > Nakazawaea molendinolei. The sequence goes on from JAJMKB010000018.1 coordinate 69,863, forward strand.
GATTACAAGCCAGATCGTTGATCGCCAGTGCCAATTTGGCCATCAGATCTCACCCTCGTCGTTTGATCCATTCCAGCGGTATCAATTACGATAAGATTAAGGTGAAAAATCCAGTTGTCGAGATGGACGGGGATGAAATGACCCGTATCATTTGGCAGATTATCAAGGATAAATTGATCCACCCATATCTCGATATCGACTTGAAGTACTACGATTTGGGTATCTTGGCCAGAGACAAGACCGATGACAAGATCACCGTGGAAGCCGCTGAACTGATCAAGAAATACGGGGTAGGTGTCAAATGTGCAACTATCACTCCAGATGAACAAAGAGTGGAGGAGTTTGGATTGAAACAAATGTGGAGATCTCCAAACGGTACCATCAGAAACATCTTGAACGGTACCGTTTTCAGAGAACCAATTATCATTGGAGACAAGGTCCCAAGAATTGTTCCAAACTGGAACGAGCCAATCATCATTGGTAGACACGCTCACGGTGACCAGTATAAGGCCACTGATTTGATTGTTCCAGGTGCTGGTTCTTTGGAATTGAAGTTCACTCCATTGGACGGTAGTGAACCAAAGACTTTGAACGTATTTGATTTCAAATCTCCAGGTATAGGTTTGGCCATGTACAACACCGATGAGTCTATCACCGGTTTCGCTCACTCTTCTTTCAAGATGGCTATCTTGAAGAAAAAAGACTTGAAATTGGCCACCAAGAACACCATCTTGAAGAAATACGACGGTCGTTTCAAGGACATCTTCCAAGAAATCTATGACAGCACTTACAAAGAGGAATTTGCCAAGTTGGGTATCACATACGAGCACCGTTTGATTGATGATATTGTAGCACAGATGATCAAATCTCAAGGTGGGTTCGTTCTTGCTTTGAAGAATTACGACGGTGATGTGCAATCCGACATCGTTGCTCAAGGTTTCGGTTCCTTGGGTTTGATGACCTCTGTCTTGATGACTCCAGATGGAAAGGCTTTTGAAAGTGAGGCTGCGCACGGTACTGTCACAAGACACTACAGACAACATCAACAAGGAAAGGAGACCTCCACCAACTCCATTGCCTCTATCTTTGCCTGGACCAGAGGTTTGATCCAGAGAGGTAAGTTGGACAACACTCCAGAGGTTGTCAAATTTGCCGAGACTTTGGAACAAGTTGTCATCGACACTGTCCAAGTCGACGGTATCATGACCAAAGATTTGGCCTTGTGCGGTGGTCACACCGACAGATCCGCATGGGTCACCACCACTGAATTCTTGGACGCTGTCGCAGCTAACTTGAACAAGAAAATTTCTGTTTAGTTCGCTGGGTTTATATAGGTGTTTCGAGCTATAGTCGATGAGGTCTCGTATATATTCAATAGAATGAATCTGTCTCATCTACTTCGATTACATTTTGTAGGTTACAAAATATTTTATCTTATAAATTTGGGGGGTTGATCCTTACTTTTCCACTTCCTCTGTGTCTAAGTAATCCCATAGATATTTCATTCCGTAGAATGTAGCATACGTTATAGCAGTGACTTTGATAAAAGGTCCAAACAAGTTTTGATAAAATTCTTTGTGCGGATTTCTTTTAACTTCCTGAGATTCAATTGGGGCTTTTTGTTCATTCCATGATATACGTGTTGTCCAAAGGTTTCTGGATTGCACGCCTATTGTCTTTGTAGCGTATTTTCGACCAGTCAACACACTCACTCTCATGGCTTCCTAGCTTACCTATGACTAAAAAACTTAAGAAATGCTAGATAGGTCAGACACGAAGTTGTATATGACACTGTCAACTACTGATGGATCCCAAACTACTGGCCTGACTCAAAGGTGATGTTGAAGGTGTCGTTAAAGGTGATGTTATGACTAGTTAAAAAGATGATGTAGAAAAAGTAAATTTCTTGTTGCTTTTAACCGCCTCCAACTTCCTAATTAGGCAAATCATTATATCTGGGTGGTATAGGCACTGATTCGGCAGAAGACGTTGAGCAGAAGCGTGAATTAGAACAACTAACGAAGAAGCACACGACGCGGTTCCCAAAATAGTGACACCAGTACGGATCGAGCCAAAAAGGATCTAAATTTGGACCCACGTCGTCTAAATTAAGACTCATGTATCTTGCGCGTAAGTTGTGCATTCTGTATCTCTATGTAGCTGTGCGTGAGACAATAGACGAGATCTATTAAATAATCTTATTCTTGGTGGTGTATAGAAGGGCACATTGGTATGTAACTTGTGTTTCGAGTGTGAGAAGTTGGTGGAGAAGGATAGTTGGACATTGAGAGTAGGCCTACACTATGCACAAGTAAATAAGTGACAAACTTCAAAAAAATGTCCCAATACGGTAAGAAAGAGCCGTATGTACCAAGAAAGCACCCAATATCGTATCAAAGATCCCAGCCGAAGCATTTCACAGATATGCTACATCGACTAGTAAACCGAGCCAAGCATTTTCACACGTCAAATATGTCAAACTGGATGAAAAGGTCAAAAAATGCATATGTATGTACCAAAAATAATAACCTCGTCTAAAAAAACTAGGTTACTTAATATGTATGAGCTGCTTTAGCTATATGCATTCTCGTGAATAAAGTTTGTACGAGGTGAAAAAAAAGCAGGGGTAAGCACGAGCCACATATAGAGGCTATTGTAGGTGTTGAAACAAGGTAAAGAAAGGAGGGTTGGATGTAAGACAATAAGAGTAGGAGAAGATGACTATACTGGACGTATACATCGAAAAACACGTTTAGAAAAAAAGTTGTATTGTAAAAGAAGGCCAAGCTATAAGAATAGTAGTGAAAATCAAAAGCATCATCATGTGAATTGATTATGAACGAAAAACCATCATCAAATGCGAGATTGTGTGTAACGAATGAACAATGTGTGAGTGACATGATGAAATAATAATAATAACAAATCTCAATAATTTTTTTCTGTAAAAACATATATATAAAACAACTCTATCGATTATGAATAAACTGACTAATATGACACAAATTATCTTTTTTCAAAATAGCCTCAGATCATTTCTGCTCGTTTTTCACCTGGCCGTCGGAACTGGTGGTGCTAGCGGCACCGTTGTTACCAACGGCGACGGAAGATGCAGAGGCACCTCCAGCTCCTGAACCGGCACCGGAGGTAGCGCCGGACGCACTTGGAGTCAGATATCCATAGTTCGAGTATGGCTGTTGCAGCATTTGAGTAGGATAGTAGTAGTATGGTTGTTGTTGCAGTTGCAGTTGTTGTGGGTAGTAACCGTAAGGTTGTTGAGCTCTAGAATCTTTGGAGTCGATCTTGGATTCACCGATTGCAGAAGTTGCAACGCTAGAAGAGGCCTGTGGAGTGGTACTAGACTGAGAAGGGTAGTACATGTTTGAGTAGGCGTTCATGTTGGAAGCGGTAGATGTTGTTGGAATTTGAGTTGAAGAAGAGTTGTTACTCAACGAAGCCTGTTGAGCACCGGAAGTGTTACCAGAACCACCGTTCAAGTTTGAAGTTGATGAAGAAGTTCCGTTGATGGCACTGGTTGGAGTACCTTGTTGAATAACACGCTTGATATCCTTGACAAACAATGGATAGAGCAAATCGACGATACCTTCACGTTGCAGCATCAGTAAAGCTCTTTCGAATGGAATCCAGACACCTTTCAAGTGCATTGAGCCGATCTTGACGACTTTTCTCACTTTCTCGGACTTCAAGATACCGTCACGTCTACCACGGGTCATCTTGGCCACGTTGAGCAATTTGGTACCGTTGATCATGTTGTTGTCAGCTCTACGTACTACACTGATACCGTTGGCATCGACTTGGTAACACAAAGTTTTCTCGTCTTCCCACATGGTCGTAGTGATACGAGGACGGAGACCAGCTGGTTGGATCTGGCCTACTGAAGAGGTTGCCGAGGACGAGTAAGGCTGAGGAACACCCATTGAAGGTACAGCACTGCTCATCGAGGATGGGTACATCTGTGGTGGGTAACTTGGGACGTAGCCACGGTAAGCGTAAGCTGAGTAATCCAGCAGAGGCAGCAGCAGAGGCTGTTGCAGTTGTTGCAGTTGTTGCAGCTGTTGAGGTAACAGCAGTTGCAGCAGCAGCAGTTGTTGTTGTTGTTGGCCTGGGATCGAGGACGACTGGTTCATCATGTAATAAGAGTACGGAGACAGTTGATAAGCTGAAGCCGAGGCGGCAGATGAAGCTGGCTGAGCGGATGGAGTCAGTTGCAATACACTGCCGGAGGCCCCACCCATCTGTTGAACCGATTGCAAATACTGCTGGTATTGATCCGGGTACCCAAGGTACGGTCTAGCAGAACTGGCAGAGTTGACCGACTGAGAAGTGGCTTGTCCGTTGTTCAACTGCAGCAGTTGCAGTTGCAGCAGCTGTTGTTGCTGCTGTTGTGGAATAGCGGACGAGTTATAACTCATTGGATACAGCAGCAGCAGTTGTTGTTGTTGTTGTTGGTATGGAAGCATTGTGGATTGTTGTTGCTGATACTGTTGATAAGGAGTGGCAGAGTGCGACGTGGAGTGGTCTTGATGGTGCAGTTCTTGGTCCTGGTCTTGATTCAGGTCAGTGGACATGATCTGGAGGAAGGAGAAGGAGAAGATATCTTTCTAGTGGGCACGGATGGAGATCTCGAGGAGAACGGATAAGATGTCACGGATCAGAATGGGTTTCTAATTGAAGATCTTATAAGGACTGATTCGAAAAAAGGCAAATGCTCACTTGGATAATCAGAGAGACCCTGAAACTGAAAGAGTTGTAGTGATCCGATGGCAAGATGAATTAAATGAAATGGAAGTTTTTGTTTATCAACACCTTTATTGGCTTTTTTTTTTTTTCATCGAGGTTTGGGATTTCTGCGCAAAACGCGCCAAAAAGAAACGAGGGCACAGAAAAGTTTTCTTTCTTTTGGTTGCCGATTGGATGGGCACGACCGAGTAAGGGGGGAAACTGGACACGATGATTTGAACAGGAGATGGAGAAGTTGTAGAATTGGAGAAGTTCAATTATTGGAGAAGAACAGATTCAATACAGAAGAGAACTCTAAAACAGTTTTTCAGAAATGGAGATAATCGAGGGCACAATTTAATTGAACAGCGATTAGTTCCAAAACTTTATTAACCGTTTAGCGCAGAAATGTTGAGAAAAGCAGGCAAGATTGGGATTGTTGCGTTGCGGGCGGAATGCAAGAAATCCGAAGGACTCAGAAAAGGGATGAGATGACAAGGCATAAGAGGGGGAACATAGTGGAGAAGGGGATACTGGAAAATTATCCAAGGAGCCAGTAGTTACAAGATCAAGGAATTAGAAGGAAGCGGATTGGATTAGGATGTGTAAATAATATGTATAGGAGATCGCATTGAGCCTTGTAACTGCCGTGCAAATGTAGAGTTAGCACTCACAATGTGCCGGTATGTGCGCAGTGCAGAGGCGAAGCAGTTCTGTCGTATGTAAGCTGACTAGGGGTGTAGTGGGTGGAGGTTCTCAGTATGGAGCATTAAGTATGGGGAATTGAGACTGTTGGAGAGTCGTGGGGGTAGGTGATTAGCTGGTGTGGTACTACCAATGTTATATAGAGGGTTATAGTAATAAAATATCACTAAATAGGAGAAATGTAGTGGAGATGAAGCTTAGAGGAGAAGCACATACAGAGGGAGAAGTGTAAGGAGATGGTGCAGAGAACAGGTGTCTCGAAATAGTATAAAGAGGTGTCCTGCATATGGAGAAGTGTGTATGGTGTGTGTTCTGAAGAGATTGGTGAAAGCTTATTTTGAGGATAATTAGAGTTTGGAGAAGTTGGGTAATATGCATATGTGATGTAGTCAGCAGCAGAGCTGTAAGGAGAAGTAAAGTTTATTATAGAGAAGTTAGATAAATAGATTGGAGAATCCTGATAGGGGATCAGATAGAAGATGTTGTTTAGTAGATGAGATCAAATACATCAACCTATAAAATGTGTTCAAAGATGTGATTAAATTCAAGGTATTTACTTAGCAAAGTATATTAAAGCAGCAAGTATGAGTGAGCAGAACACTGTAGAGGTGTAGACGTAGAGAGGTAGAGATGTAGAGAGGTAGAGATGTAGAGATGTAGAGATGTAGAGACATAGAGACATAGATGACTTCTCAATGCTCAAAGAACTTAAAGTACTACACTTACAAATCAATTGAACAGGAACACTATCTTAGAATATCCTAATCATACAGCTACACTAATCACTCCAGATCTCATTGTCAGATCCCTCTTCAGAAGACACGGCATCGTCGCTCCCGTCAGTTACACTGGCATCAGAATCACCATCTTCGCTGGCATCGTCACTACTTTCGTCGTAGTCGTCACTCTCTTCTTCCAAATCTTCTGGTTCAGGTTCGAACTCTTCCTCTTCTTCACTCTCTTCTTCTTCATCGGAGTCACCATCTTCTGCAAGGAAGGACCAAGCATCATTAGAATAGAATTCGTATGGGTCAGCCAAAATTGTTTTGGTGATCAGCCCCCAATTCAAGTTCACAGGTCCTGAAGTCACTGGAATATCCACATCTGTCAACCAATTCTTGATATCGTCGAGTAAAGTGACATCAACAGTGTTCACGGCAACAGTGTGGAAATCTTTATAAACGAACACCATATCGAAGTTCTTCAATCCAAATTGCACACGCTCAAGATGGACAATTTCAATCTCGTCCAACGTGAGTACCAAAAATGGAGGATCTATCAACTGTACCAAACAGTCTCTTGTTGGCATACAAAAGACTGCAGAACGGAAGGGAACACCGTTGAATCCCAACTCTCTGAATGGGATATCCAAGTCGATGTCGGCAGCTTCACTGATCTGCTCTGCAAACAGTTTGAACTCCTTGTCCAACAACATCTTACGACGACGTTCTTCTTGTTCTTGTTCCAACTCGTCTTCGTCTCCGTAACGGTATCTTCTCTTCTTATTACCGGTCTCATCAACTGCCATATCACTGGCTTCTCTGTAGAACTGAACATCCTTTGTCTTCTTCTTACCGATCATGATTGGGGTTTTCAAGTGACAATGGATCAATACAATCAACTCATCTTTACATGGCTGGAAGAAAAGATGCTTAATGTTCGAGAACAAGACATCGATTCTTTGATCGTTACGGATAGGTGATTGATAACGTAAACCATTCTGGTGGATCTCAACAAAACCAGCAACACGCTTAGAATCAGGACCAGGTCTAACAAAAACTTGATCCAATCTCTTGCCACGTCCAACACTTCTCAATTCGATCAATTTAGCTTGAGTAACAACATCTTCCATCTGCTTCCTCTCTTGTTCTCTCTTTGTGGCAGCTTTCTTCAACTCGGTGATCTTCTTGTAAACCTCAGTCATACGGTCTCCGTCGGTGGACCTGAAAGTGAAACTACGAATAAATTGACGATCTGGACCTTCCTCATATGGCAATTCATCTCTCTTGGTGTTGACACCACCTGGACTGTTGAAGTTCAATCTCAAGTATGTGTACTCACCCTCTTCGTTCTTAGAAGCGTTTTTGAAAGAGTTGATATGGAATGGCACTGGTCTACCGCCGATAGGCAATATGATAGTCTGAGCCTTGGTATCGATATGAATTTTCAAGTCCTTGACGTTGGATGGGATTTGAGTCTCACGAAGATAAGATTCGTATCTCTTGAACACGGCTTTTTGCTCCCCATCTGGTTTGGCATCACTTTTGTCGTATTTTGCAATACCTTCTTGTCTACGTCTTTCAAGCAACTCTTTTTGCAAGTCTTTTTTCAGTTGTTCTTTCTCCTCGTCGTATTCTTTGGTCTCGGTTCTCAATTTACTCTTCAAGATCTTGGAATTACCGTTCTTGATATCGTTTATATCATTTCTTGTCTTTGTTTTCCTCTCTACTGGGATCTTGACCTCTTTTTCCTCTTTTTTAACGTCTTCCTCGTCATCTTTGAAGTAGAAAGAGATTTCCGAACGACTCTTTGGTGATTCAGTCAACAAGATTGGTTCACCTTGAGTTACTCTTACAGTGTCGGACAAGATTAAGGCATAATCACCGTATTCTGCATCTTTCAAGCTCTGGAATCCAATGGTGATGTTGATGATGGCACCATTGTGGATAATTCTCTCATTCTTTGCGTTCAACACCAATGACGAGTCTTTATAGTCCAACCCCATCAACCAACCACAGTTTTTCAAGAAATGACGTTCCAAATCTGGTTTTTCCTGGATAATATGAGCCAATATCTTGTTGTAAATATCTTTTGTGGTGACACCGTCTTTCAAGTTGTGGAAAATTTGTTGCTCGATACCCAAGAGGAAATCGTAGTTCTTCTCGATCTCTTTAGATGGGTTGACCAAGAAGGTTCTTGCTACATTGGAACAATAAGATTTATAACGAGTCCCAATGGAACTTGTGATGACACCTCCAACCAATTTCTTGTTATTGGACTGTGCTGATGGTTTGAGATCGAATTCATGACCACTCTGGATAATCGGATTATAACACCAGTCCAAATTGTTCAAATCGAAATCTGGACCCAAACTTTTCAAACTTTTCACCGAGTCCAGTTTCTTGAAGAAAGCAGCATCATCGATCTTGTTTTCAACAGTTTCACTGAGCTTGGAGTTCGTGATGTTCAGATCATCATCAACAGCTTTGGTCATCTCATCGGTGAAGAATTGCATCAAGTTAACCGAGGCCTTGGCGGCAGTTCTCACACTGGCCTGTTCTTCTTCGTCTTTCACTTCCAAAGTCTTGGAGATCCCAACGGTGATATCGACTTGCTTAACAGAGTCCTGCAGTTTGCTCCAGTAATTGTCGATCCAATCCTGGTAAAATTTACCTTCGAATTTATCCTTCGACAAAACACCGACTTTGTCACCAGCGGCTTTGATCCCTTCGACGAATTGCTGGAACAAAGAAGCGTTGTGCTCAGAATCCTTTGATCTCACCAACAATTTCAACTCAGTCTCTTTGGTCAAGTCTTGCAATAACTTGGCCTTGTTGGCAGAGGTCAATATGGTGGTACTCTTCAGAGTGATCAAAATGGCAGTGGCAGGGAATTCGTATCCCAACAACCAGTTGTGCAACACCGTTGATTTCCTATATGGGTTGTCATCATCACTGGCACCGATGACCACCAAAATTGAGTCGATCTTCTCCTCGAAAACACCAGTTTCGCCAATCAGTTTCTGCAACAGAGCCAATCTGCGTCCAAACAAGGACAGATTGATCTTAACGTCCGACATTGCAGCCGTTCTAATTGAATTAATTTATCGCCTTCAACAAATTTTCTTCCTCCACAAACGCGTTTTTTTTTTTTTCATCTGACAATTCGTAGTTTGCTCATCGCTGTGAAAAAGTAGATTGATCTCACTTTAAACACTTTTTAAAGCTATGATTCGGGGCTAAAGAGCAACAAGAACGACGAAATAACCATCTCATCGTTCTCCAGCGGATCTGAATTCATATTCTGCTTCTTTACAACTGAACTCAAAAGTCGTGCGCAATAACCACAAAACACCGTATCAGGTAACAGTACACAGCCCCAGTGTACCCCAATCAGCTATCTCTGTGTACAAGTCCAAAAAACAACAAAGTTTTCATATTCACCAGCAACAGATCAAGATGTCTGACGACTATTCGTACGACTACGAGTTTCTTTTCAAGAGTAAGTTTTGTGATACCATCACGTCACAGCAAGTCGCGTACTAACCATGTTAAAGTCGTGTTGATCGGAGATTCCAGTGTTGGTAAATCCAACTTGTTGTCCCGTTTCACCAGAGATGAATTCAATTTGGAGACCAGAACCACCATCGGGGTCGAGTTCGCCACCAGAACCATAGAGATTGACAACAAGAGAATCAAGGCCCAAATCTGGGACACTGCTGGACAAGAGCGTTACAGAGCCATCACCTCGGCCTATTACAGAGGTGCCGTAGGAGCCCTCGTCGTATACGACATCTCCAACAGTGAGTCGTACGAGAGTGTCAGCAAGTGGTTAAAAGAGTTGAAAGAGCACGCTGACGCCAACATCGTCATCGAGTTGGTTGGTAACAAGAGCGATTTGGACCACTTGAGAGCTGTTCCAACAGAGGAAGCCAGAAACTTTGCTACAGAGAACCAGTTGTTGTTCACAGAGGCCTCAGCCTTGGACAGTGAAAATGTAGAACTCTCCTTCCATCAGTTACTGAAGGCCATCTACGACATGGTTTCAAAACACCAGTTCGACACCAACGACAACTACGGCACCAGTGCCTCGCAGAACAAGCCAGGAAGCGGACCAACTATCTCTTTGACCCCAGCGGTCGCAGACAACAAGAAGAACAACTCCTCTAATTGTTGTTAAATAGCTACGTAATAAAGCAGTTAAAATATATCAACTTATCATCTCAGTATACTTTTTTTCACACTGGTGCAGGCGTACGTTACGTTGCTATACCTTTTAATTTTACAATAGTGTATCCTGGATCAAATGATGATGCCATTTCATTTGGCAACTGGCTCTTTGAACTCATCGTCTTCATCTTCCTCGTCCAATTTACCCTCTTTGCTCAATTCCTCAGCAACTTTGGAGTAATCAACTACTTTACCTCTGGTTCTTCTACCAGTAGTTATGATATTGGACGTGTCAATCTCTTGTAAATCGTCCTCTTCATCGTCCTCTACGATCAATTTGTCGTCATCGACATCATCGCCTTCCTCATCTCCTGAAGACTTCTCGTCCTCTGCTGGTGGTTCATCATCGTAGTTTCTACGACGTCTCTTCTTCTTATCAGATTTCTCCTTCACTGGCTCTTCAGCTGCTCTCTTAACAGTCTCAGGCTTCTCTTCAACTTCCACCTTCTCTGTGACTTCTTCTTTTGGTACTTCAACAGCCTTTTCTTCAGACATCCTTCACTATATTTTAAGCCACCTCTTTCAATTATTATCAAAAACAATTAGCCGCTAAACTTTTCACTCTCTCTTTTTTTTTTCTAACCTCACTACACCACCTCTCTCTCTCTCTCTCTCTCTATAAAATCATTTCCCCTTTTTATTCTTAGCTTTCTTCTTACCTTTTGGAGCCAAAGCGTGGCCAGTGGCATTCACGTGTTGGAAGAGTTTGTTTCTGCTTGGAAATGTTTCGTTACAAACTGAACAGATCTCACTGTTGAGATCGTTATCAATTGGGGGTTCAGGTGTGGCTTCACCACTGTTAACCAGCCGTTTCTTCAGCTTTTGTTTCTGTTTCAGTTTCTTGTTATTACTGAGACCCCAATCTGAATCTGCATCATTGTCCTGAGTGTCTAATGAGACACCAAGCGATAAATCTTGAGCCAATTTATTGACTTCTTCATCGTCTGAGAACAATTTGGTATTCTTTGTCTTCTTCTTCTTCTGACGACGTGAAACTACCGGGATTTCGATCTCTTCACTCTCTATCTCATCATCAACGTCATAATCCTCTATGTCTACCTCCTTTTCTACCACTACGCTTTCGTTCTCTTCCAACTTGATATCTTTCTCTATTTCATCGGTATCACTCTCAACATCACTCTCAACATCACTAGCACCACTTATACCACTAGAGGCCGTCTCGAAATCTTCTTCATCGGTCAACAGATCAAAGTTTAACTCGATACCTTCCTTTTTCATTTCCCATTGCAACTTCTTCAATTTCTTCAAATGCTTCTTGGAAAGCTCATGGCTTTGGAACTGTTTAGCTGTCTTGAAGAACTTATCACACACGATACATTCATAGATACTCAAATCTTGTTCTTCTTTCTCATCTTTAGCCAATTTCAACTCCTGTTCGTGCAATTTGTTCAACTCCAGCTCGATCTCGGCCAATTCCTCATGATCTATAGTTTGCCAACTCTGTTGTTCGTACTGTCCACGGTTGGCCAAATTGGCTTCTTTATCTCTCTGAGCTTGTTTAGCACGTTCTTCTTGTTCTCTCCTTCTTCTTGCCTGTTCGAAAGCCGCCGCCCCGGTCTTCACTCTTGGATCTCTCTTCTTGATGAAAGAGACAAAGCTCCTCACTGTCTCATTATAATCACGTCTAGCCTGATCTCTGAATTTCTTATTCTCTTTCTCCATCAGTCTTCGTGTCCGTCTATCCTGAGCTCTACTATACCGATATTCGTCTTTCCAAGTGAAAGTCTTGACCGTTTGGAAACCAGACCATACTTGGTAGAAGTTCCGTACTTCAGTACCGTAGTCTGAATTCGAAGACCCAAATCTTGGGAATAACAACTCGGAGACATCTACAGCATTAGCCATTGGAGTATCATCTTTATATCTGTTGAAACCTGCGAGTTCCTGACTTTTCCCCAGCCCCACTTCTTCTCTGGCAAGTTTTTCAAACAACATTCCAGCCACACGATAGATACCATATAAGGAATCATCGACTCTAGAGTACAACGATGGGTCAAAATATCGAAGCAACTCCTCAGTTGTGGTACCAGCAAACTCATAACTACCTTCCAAATCCTCTTCATCTTCATCTTCTCTCAAGATCTGTGCTTTATGCGAGTCATACCAGGCTCTTTCCTGTGGATCACTCAACACTTCATAGGCAGCTCTCACCAAGTTGAACTCTCTTGTGGCCTCCTCGATGTTATCCGGATTCTTGTCCGGATGGAGTCGTAAAGCTTTCTTTCTATACAGCTTTTTCAAATCGACATCGCTAGCTGCGCTGTCGACCTCCAACACCTCATAATAACATTTTTTCATCGTGATGAGTTGATGTGATGAGTTCAAGATTTAGTTGATAATTTTTTTTGTGCTTAAATGCTCTTTATTTATAAAGACTATCAATTAAACATCATCAGTTGAACAACTCATACACTGGGCTGTAATAAGTACGAGGACATAACACCCTTCTTTTGTTTCAGTGTCATAGAGAGTATTCGTATACAACAGTTTTTGTAAAGCAGCATTTTGAAGTGATCAGTTTAGGGACTGGATCTGGTGATACCACTATAAGAACAAGTGTGTAACGTTACTTGCTTATAATATAGCTGATATACAATAGGGTACAGAAACTCTAATTGATATAAAGCTGTCAAACAGAGCTTAATGAAAGGAAGCGTCCTTGCAGTGGTGCTATATAAGAATTGAGCTGGTTGAATTACAACTTTGATTACGTGAAGCCTTGACGGAGCATTGCATTTGAGATACACATGTTAATGCATTGAAACAACTGAACCAGTATGTCGATAGAAAATGAAAGCATAGTGCGATACCGGTCTCATGTCCAAGAGGTTCAAGATAGTTTAGAGGCCTACTCGGTTCATGAATCGTTACCTGAAGGTTTCGATGCCTCATACTCGAACTCAGAAGTGCGACAACTTGCTACTCAAGAAGATGAGACTCAACTAGCAAAAGAACTGGCCTCTTTGCACAAGTCCGGTCTCCAGAAACTGGTCGAGTTATATAAACTTCTCTCCATATTCACCTTAGGTGGTGTTCTGGGTGTATGTGCAAGAAGAGGACTCAACGACTTGTCTTCGTATAGAGGAGCATACATTTCTGGGGTAGTGTGGAGTAATTTCACAGCTTGTGTTATTATGGGTGTTGCAGTGGAAAGTCAAACTCTCTGGCATAGAGTCACCACCAGATACGAATCCAGAGCTAAGATCCCTTTATATGTCGGTATCACCACTGGGTTTTGTGGCTCTGTATCATCTTTTAGTTCTTTAATCCTAGAGATTTTTGAGAAAAGTTGTGATCTTTTACCAGCGGGTTACAACAATTACCCCAATGCAGCTTATGGAATAATGGAGTTCCTCTCAGTGTGCATTGCCCAATTGACAATGTCAATTGCAGGTTTACAGTTTGGGAAACATCTAGGGCTGTCAATTGAACACACTAAAATATCAATTAGCATCAGTTTCTACAGGTTTTTAGAGTTTTTATGTGTAATTGCAGGGACTCTTGCCTGGATCGCAGTAATTGTGATAGCAGCTACAGAGTCTCATGGAAGATCTTGGAGTCTCAGCTGTGTCTTTGCACCTTTGGGGGTGTTTGCTAGGTTTTATCTCTCAAAGAGTCTCAATGCCAGAATCAAAGACTTCCCTTTAGGAACGTTTGCCTGTAACTTCTCGGGCACCTTGTTGCTACTGATATTCAACTTGTTGAATAGAGGAATTTATCACGATGGTGGTAGAATTATCTCGAGTCAAATCAGTTGTCAAGTACTCGAGAGCTTATCAGATGGGTTCTGTGGTTGTTTCACCACCGTCAGTACATTTGCAGTCGAGCTTTCAGGATTGAAGTTGATCAAAAGTTACAGATACGGATCCTTGTCAGTGATTAGCTCTTTCGTGGCTCTCTTGTTAATAATGGGACCTTACAATTGGACTACAGGTTTTGCAAATACAGTCTGCTAAATCTTTATTGCTTAGAATTTAAAAGATCTACTCCATTTCACCGACAATCTTGACTGGTTGATAAAGCTCTTCCAAGTAGGCAACCTCTTCATCGGTCAATTCGAACTCAATGGCAGCTACGGCATCGGCAATTCTTTCAACCTTGTTCAGACCGACAATTGGTAAATCACCTTTCTTCAAAGACCAAGCAATGGCAACGGTGGCCATCTTGGTGTTACGCTTCTTAGCGATCTCTTCGACTCTGTCGATGATACCGAAAGTGTTCTCACTCATGGTGAAGAACATCTTCAGGTAGTTGGATCTACCAGTTTCAACGTCTTTTGGTCTGGCCAACAAACCAGCGGCAATTGGGGACCATGGGATCAAACCGACACCGTTCTTCTTACAGTATGGAATCATTTCTCTCTCTTCTTCTCTGTACAAAAGATTGTGGAAGTTTTGCATCGAGATGAACTTGTGGAAGTTGTGTTTTTCAGCAACGTGTTGGTATTCCAAGAATTGGTAAGTTCTCATGGTGGAAGCACCGATGTATCTGACTTTACCGGAGTTGATACAGTCGTTCAAAGCAGACATGGTCTCATAAGCTGGAGTGTACTTGTCGTAACGATGAATTTGGTAGACATCGATGTAGGTACCCAATCTCTTGACAGAGGCATCAACAGCGTCCATGATGTGCTTTCTGGACAACCCCATTCTGTTGAAATGTTTTGGGTTTTCGGCAAGACCGAATGGACCCATCATGTCCTTGATCCAACCTGGAGTGGATGGGAAGAAGACTTTGGTCAAGATAACAAGGTTTTCTCTTGGAATGTCGTACTTCTTGATAAATTTACCAACCAAGATCTCAGAGTTACCGGAACTGTAGGCATCGGCAGTGTCAAAGGTACGGATACCAACGTCGTACAGAGCTTTCATCACTTTGAAAACTTCCTCTTCTTTGTCAACAACATAGGTTCCCCAATCGGAATCACCAAAGGACATACAACCCAAGATGATCTTGGAAACTTTCAAACCTGTTTCACCAAGGTTGGAGAACATCTCCTTCTTGATTTCGTAACCTGCTGGTGGATATTCGGACATTGTATTATTGTGTGATGTATTTGAGACTCAATTGATCGATAAAATTGCAATTGATTCAATTAATTGTTCAATAGATAAGATTTTAAGCTAATTCTGGCGATCTTCTCCTTTTATACCCTCGATAAACTCCTTTAAGTCCATCTTTTGCAGCGAACTTGCGTTACATCTGCCACAACAGGGGCTGTCGGAACAACTTTAACTTCTCCTAGTCTGCCCTTCAATTCCGAAAACTCGCCCGATTAGAGTTGACGGGCTTTGCCCGCTTAGCTTGGGCATAAGGCTTGTTCTTCTCCTCTTCCTTCTCTTAGACTTCTCCTTCTCCTTCTCCGCCTGTGACGTGTCCTCTTGCTGCGTTTCCCAATTCCGCCCTTTAAGGCTGTACCATCATATCCCGAATTGAGAAAATAGGGGCTGTAGTCTGTGTTTTTTTTTTTTATGGCGGGTCGTGGATTTCAGGAGAAATTGTTGAACGATCTAACGGTTAGCATCAACTACAAGGAGCCGCGACTGAGTAGAGAGTAGTACGATAAAGGTGAGTAGGCAACGAGTACCCACAGTAGTTGCAACCTGATAGAGACATCTCATTGAAGGTACGAGTGGTCAGAAGAAGTTAAATTAGCTGGACAGCACTCTGAAGCAGTTTGCGATACCATTGATATTATCATCAAAGAGATATCACCAACTCCTAAAACGGCCCATAATCAGCCCATAATCATCGCTGCAAGGTTCCCACGCATTGTGAAAAGGGCAAAAAAACAAGCGGAGAAGAGCGCAACCGGTTGACAAGAAAATTATCAACGATCGTCAAGAAGCTCTCAAGCACTTAACGAGGACGTAGCGGGTTTAAAAAGTTCAACTAGTGGATCAAGAGCGAAGTTCACTTTAAGGGAGATAAGTAGAGGGGAAGGTTTCGTAGCAATTTAAAGGGGGACCTAACTCAACGTCACAGAGCCCACCGAGATCCCCATAATCAGCTATCAGGCGTATCCACAGATACTAAGCTGGACCATCGATACTCTTGTTAAGGACCCCAAAGGATCTTCAAGAGCTTTATCAACACGACCCAGAACTGCTTACTTAAGCTAGAAAAGTTTTTGAACTTTTTCAAGGGCTCACGAATTGCGGAAGGTGCTGACGAGCAGTTTTAAAAGTCACAAAGCTCCGGACAATCAAATCTCCAGGTTTTGTTTCACCAGGTGAGCTTTATCTGCAGTAAGCGAGAGCCAGCCCATTTTTCCAACAAATTTGGAAATTAAGAAAAGATCTCGTCGGCTCGAGATCAGATCTGAAAAGCTGCAGGTGAACTAAGATCAGCCGTATCTGAACTAAAACACAAGCTGAAAGCACAAAATGAACGGTAAGAACCCAGTCACACTATTGCACAAACTAATAACTCTTCAGAACTTGTATTCCTCGTTCTTGAGTAACAATGCTCAGGCTTTGAAAGAAGGGAAACCTTTACCCGAGCAACTCTCGATCAACCTTTTTAGATTGATCTACTTGATCAACAGTAATCTCTTGATCAACAAGCAATTTGATATCTTGAACATTGCTCACAGTTTCCAAGTGTTGAACAGTAATAACTCAAGACAATCAAAAACACCCTACATGCCTGCTCTATCCATCACTGATATAATCAAGATCATTATCGAAGTGTTAGGCAAGGACAGCATTATCATTCCTCAACAGTCGTCCTCAAACAAGGACAAACAGTTGTTGAGACTTTCGCCTCAGATCAGTCTTGATTTTATAAGGCAGAATTTGGGTAATATCTATTTAGCATACAAAAAAGAGACCTTACTGCAGGTTCAGCAGTTTGAATCCGATTACCAACTGGTAATAGACGATCTTGAGCTGATAGAGAATGGTAAGATAGAAGAAAGCGCTTTGATACTGGAATACAACAAACTTGTGAATAGTTCAGACGATACAGATAAACTGACCACAACGCTGGAAGAATCCAAGCAGACTACTCTGCCTACATCACTGCTCAAGACTCCAGTTATCAACAGACAACAGAATCCAGAGACTCCGCACTCTGCCCCAATGGTGTTGAGAAAACAATCGGTATCCACACCTTCACAACAGACGAGTATATCTTCTCCGTCCCTCAATCCAAATCAACCAGCTACTCAATTGAGAAGCAGCACAGTTCATAAACCAAATACACGATCTCTGGATAAGAAGATTGAAGTCCTTGAGACTCCAGTTGCTGATCAAAAGATACAACTTGCTCAAACAAATAGTGAAGATGAAGCTGAGAAACAGAAAATCCTGGAAGAGATTGAAGATTCTTTGATCGGCACCGATAAAGAGGATGAAAAGACTGAATCCAAGATCATCACCGAGGGAGAAAAGGAAGAGTCTCTGGAAGGGTCAAAAGCGAGTGAAAGTGCTGAATCTGCAGAGGAAGTTGAAGAATCATCGAATGAGTCGTCTGAGAAAGGTTCAGATGAGGAGGAGAAAAAAGAATCATCTCCAGAGCTTTCCAAACTGGTTGTCGAGCCTGTCACTCCACCAAGAAGAAGAAGTTTGAGGCGTGATAGTGTAAAGAAAGAAATTGTTGAAAAAGAGCCAGAACCACTGGAAGAAGAAGACGAAGGAAAAGAAGAAGAAGAAGAAGAAGAAGAAGAAGAAGAAGAAGAAGAAGAAGTAGAAGAGCAAGACGAAAGTGAGCAAGAAGAGAAAGACGTGAAAGAAGAGGAACAAGAGAAAGAAGAGGAACAAGAGAAAGAAGAGGAACCTGAAGAAAAGCCTAAAACAAGAGCTTCAGCTAGAAAACAAATGAAAGCTCTGGAAGAAAAAGTGCAGGAAGCCAAAGAGACGCTAGAAGAAGATCATATCTCCACCAGAAAGCGTAAAAGATCAGAGACTCCAACGGCAGAGACACCAGCAGCCAAACTGGCTCATCATCCGAACAAAAAATTCCAAACTATCGCTCTACAATTGATAACTCAAATTTCAACCCACAGATTTGCTTCAACGTTCTTACAACCAGTCAATGTCCATGACGAGCCTGATTACTATTCACTAGTGAAACAACCTCGTGATTTGAAGACAATAACCAAGGAAATCAAGAACGGTACTATAGACAACTTCCTGCAATTAGAAAGAGATTTGATGTTGATGTTTTGCAATGCTTTGATGTATAACGAGACTGATAGCGATGTCAGTTTACTAACATTAGAGATGATGCACGAATGTGAAGAGTCTATCGAGACTTTCAGAGATTATATTTAAATCGGGGTCGTGCGACGACAAAAGGTCGTTCACTGCATCCCAATTTGAGTGACAAATCTCATCTCACTGTATAATAGTCACAATTTAATGTACATGTTACCTATATAAGCGTGAATGTGTATCATTATGTATAAATGAATCAGATATATACAAAGAGTTGACGTTATTCAATAGCGTCTAACGTTTAAAATTTGCCCTGCATCATGGCTTGGTTCTGTTCTTGGAATCTTTGACCCACTCTTTCACTGTGTTTCATGAATTTTTCAGAGCATTTGCTGATACATGTGGTCTCTTTGGATGTCAATTTGTCCGAGGTGAAATCGTTGACACAATCGGTGAAACATCTGTCGACCAAATCAGAGTACAATCTCATGAAGTCCTTCATCTGTTTCTGTTCAACAATTTTCTGGAATTGTTGTTGTTCTTTGGAGTTTAACTGATCCATCTTGTCTTGCTTTTATCCTATTTAAAGTGGAAACTTGATGGCTTTCGTTGAAATAAAAAAAAATTTGAAATATACACAGTCGTGTACTTTGTGCTATTTTGCCCTCAAATAAGGTAGTGTGAATTTCACAGAATATGGTCCCACAAAAGGTCGTGCATGATAAGCTCAACAATTTATCCGGAGAGTAGTGTACCAAACACTAAAATAAGTCGTGCATGAGCAAATGCATGAAAAATTTCAGCAGGATCTGGAGAATTAGATCAGGGAACCAATTGTAAAAGGTCTACAAATAACAAAACCAAATGGCTTCTACATTGTCATACACTGATAGAGCAGCTAAACATAGCTCTCCACTTGCGAGTCGACTTTTAAAGTTGATGGATTCGAAAAAATCGAACTTGTGTGCCTCCATCGATGTTCCAACTACTGCAGAGTTCCTCTCATTGATTGAAAAATTGGGTCCTTACATCTGTTTGGTTAAAACTCATATCGATACCATTGAAGATTTCACATACGAAGGCACCGTTAAGCCATTGCAAGCTTTGGCCAAAAAACACGACTTTTTGATCTTCGAGGACCGTAAATTTGCCGATATCGGTAATACTGTCAAGAACCAGTATAAGAGTGGTATCTATAAGATTGCCCAATGGGCCGACATCACCAATGCCCACGGTGTTACCGGTGCTGGAATTGTGAAAGGTTTGAAAGAAGCTGCGCAGGAGACCACCTCGGAACCAAGAGGCCTCTTGATGTTACTGGAGTTGTCTTCCAAAGGCTCTTTGGCCAAAGGTGAGTACACTCAGCAGACTGTAGAGATAGCTAAATCCGACAAGGACTTTGTTATCGGATTTATAGCCCAAAATTACATGGGCGGTGCTGAAGAAGGTTTTGACTGGTTGATTATGACTCCAGGTGTAGGATTAGATGATACAGGTGATGCTTTGGGACAGCAGTACAGAACTGTAAGCGATGTTTTCAGTACTGGCACTGATATCATCATTGTAGGAAGAGGGTTGTTTGGAAAAGGTAGAGACCCAGTGGTGGAGGGTGAAAGATATAGAAAAGCAGGTTGGGACGCTTATTTGAACAGAATTGGAAAATAAGTAACTCTTTCCAACTGAACTATATCAAGACTCTAGTTAAAGTGAGACTCTAATTCAAGTAAGACTTTAATTAAAAGAATTCAGTTATCATTTTCATCTCCTTTTCACTGTGGTTGTCTGCCTACTTCAGTCGACAACTTTATAGAATCGAATATTATTTACATGTATTTATAGCTAAACCTTTAACTCCACTATCATTAAGCAAAACAACATACTGAGGTCTCTACCTCTAGCTTTTACATTATCATCACCTCCAAGCTTCATCCTCACTCAACAGTATTTAATCCTTACTCAAGAGGCTCTCTTGTCTCCTTAGCACCCATAAGTAAGCTATAATCTTTTTCAAAGCCTTTTCCTAGGAGACACTCACCTCAAACACCCCCAATATCACAAATACTTCGAGCTCACTATCCCATAAATATTAATCTCTCCATTACAGAGCCCCAAGTGTCCATCACTAGCTTTCAAACCTTGACGCTTCCTCCAAATCATCACTTAACCTCTGTCTAAGTATTTCAAATACCAAGAGACCAATACTGGTGGCTGGGATGGTAGACAAGGCATTTCTAACAAATCCTTTATAGCACCATTCGAAAAACGTCAAATGAGATTTCAGCACCATACTCTCCACTTGTAATATCGTCTCAATATAAGACTTGTAATAAATCTTGAAGAATCTTCTCTTTCCAACGTTCAAATTCTCGTTGTAGATATCTAAAGCCTCTAATCTTGAAAGATGTATCTTTTGGATCTTATTAAATGGATACTGAACTCCAATTAAACACAGAGCCGCTGAAGCACCTGCGAAGAGAATGAAAGTGGTGTGTAAAGCGTTGGCAGACCTCGAATGCTCCATTTCCTCTACGTATTCTCTCCCCAAGACCTTGGCCTTATAGTACTCAGCACCACTGATCATCTTTCTAGTAACGTTATAACCCTGGGTCTTGATCATCTCGAACACCGAAAAGTAAAAGGCAAAGCCTATACTATCTTTTATCAAGTTGAAGCCGAACCCGGCAAATACACCTACAGGACCAATCTGTTTCAACTTATAGACACCGTACTGCCATAGATTGGTATGTTTACCCTGGATGATCTCTGACAGCGAGGATCTGGTGAAAATGGCATCAATTGGGGCGCTCACAAAACTTTGGATGGCTCCAGCGAGAAATCCAGACCTGAAAGTGTCCACAAAGGCCAAATTTGTCAATTTGACGTTGTTGTCGTTCAAATGCTGAAGCGTGGTCAAATAGGTCGTGTACAAAACCACACCAGCGACAGAATTGGCAATAAGGGGTGGTAGCACCTGGTCAGGGATATATCTCCATCCGTTCTTCTTGACAGCTCTGTATAGAAGCAGTATGGAAGAGTGTGATAGCACACTGTACGGTCTGTTCAGCAAAGCCTCAGCCTGGAGGATCCTGGTCGTGGCCAAATAATCAAATCTGGACGGCCTGAAAATCTTAGCGGGAGTCCTCAAATAAAGAGATGTCATTTGGTACGTCAAAGCTCGTATACCAGCGGTACTCGCTGAAACCACATTGGTGTTCTTTGAAGAGAGACCCACGTTAGAAGCCTGCTCCTCATCGTGGAACCCTCCTGTGCTCGGCACTCCGGAGAATTGGTCGGTCCCTACGTTCATACCATTAATTAGCTACCAAGGGAAAGGGTTATGATTTTCTAATTGATGTTTTTATTTAATAAAGCTCGCTTAGTTCTTCTGTTTTTAACAAATTTTTCAATGTTTACTTTTCAAGAGGCTGAAAAAAAATAGTCAAAATGAGATGAGCATATGATTTTTTTGACTATTTTTTGACGTTTTGATGAGGTTTTCCAGGAATTTATTATGGCTCTATGTCACTTCTCTACAAATAGATAACTTCATCGATGATCTTAGTATAAGCTTCATACAAAATCATTTACTGGCAGACTCTTCGGTCTCTTCTGTAAACCCTGTAAGTTCTTTCAACTGGTCTAATGTAGCCAGAGTATCCAGATTCTCCTTGTTCTCCTCCTTCAATATCAAATACATGTTTTTCAACATCTCGATCCCCTGTTGCTCGAAATCTTTGGACTGTGATTTACGGATCATCAACTGGACAATCTTGACATACTTGAATAAATTGCCAGCTTTGATTCCTGATAACCCAACACTGAGATAATACTTGGTGATCGTCTTCAAGATGTTTATGTCCATGATGTTCTCAGGTTTCATTATATCTGCTAACAACGAGAACAAGCAATTCTCTGAGACAGAATCCGCACTGATATCATCGCCTTTGTTGACCGATGAGAGTAATACTTGCTCGAGAGACTGGATCGCCACAGTACGAATCTCATTGCATGGATTATAGCACTGATGACACAAGGCTTGGATCAAGATCTTGTAATCCACCACCTCTTTGATGCCGGCAGTCAACCGGATCGATTTGATAGAAGTCTGTATGACACCCTCATAAGGGTTTTTATCAGCCACTTGGTGTCCTGTCTTGAGCAGCTTTTGATATTCTTTCTCCCATTGAGCACCAACAGCTCCCACAGAACTGATCTCATCGAGTAATCCCAAGATGAGGAAATGATTACTTTGATTGATACATGATTTGATTCGGGACTCGATGAACTTGAATATCTCTTCATTGTGCTTAAGAGAAGATGCAAAACATCTGATCAACCCCCAAAATTGTTCTCTATCACATACTATGTCCTTGGTCCATGTATCTTCATCCAACAAGGACTCCAAAGGTTTCAACAATGGTGTCCCATGTTTCAACAATGCAGCTCTGTCAATACTCTGCAATCTTTCGATCGTCTGGATCAATGCACTCTCAGATGGCTCTTTCAAGTTTCTCAACAACAATAATTTGTATGTACTCAATCTTACCAAGGTGCTGACTCTGATGGTCAACTTCTTTTGCTGTTGCTGAGGTGGTGCAAGAGACTGTTTCTGTTGTTGAGTCTCCTGTTTCTCAGAGATTTTCTCGTCAATTGTAGGCTCAGGCGTACTTGGTCCTGATAGAATTTGCTCGGCCTGTTTATTGCTCTCAAATAGCTCGTCGATAATGGTGATGATGTAAGAGATGGCATCGTTGTTCATAGATACCAATGAGAGACAAACGGCAATCTCGAGAATGAAGAGGACCTCAGAATCATAGAATCGAAGAGTTGATTTGGATTTGACTGGTAACAACTCGAGCAACAACCTCACAAACCTATCGGAATTCTCAGGAGATGTATTGCTGATTCCTTTGAACAAGCTGAGAAGATTGCTCGAAGTGATACAATTGATAGTGGAAAGAGTCGATTGAATCTCTTCATCAGTAGGTTCTGGAGGTTCATCACTATAACCTTTCAAGAATGCTGAAAATGATGACAAGAAACCTCCCTCTTTCAAAGCTTTGTTCCTGTTGATTTGGAATTGTGGTTTCACCTTAGAGATCGGTGGAAGGTTCAATTTCACTTGAAATTCAGGGAAAGTGTCTGGAACTATCAAACAATTTTCGAACAATGTCAATATGATTGTAATAATGTTGATCCAGCTATCGGTGATGCGAAGATTATTCTTCTTCAAGATTCTGAACAACTCGATTGTGGAAAGTTGAGCTTTGAAATCTCTTCCAAACCATACTGAAACTTCACTGACTGTAATGACCTCTTTAGACTCCTCAACGGTGATCTGAGTGACAGGAATTACATCTCTGATGGAACCATCTTCCACTACCAATTGTGAAGCTTTCAAACCGGTCAAAGTTGTCAAATGACTCAAAACTTCAACTAATTTATCGATAACGTCATCCAACTTGAAGAAAATTGCAATATTCGAGCATTTGTCGATGGCAGTCATCATTCTTGTGATGATCAGGTCATCAGAGGCTTCCTCGAAGATGGTGAGCAAAGTGCTGATCACAATATCGTAAGTCTTGCTAAACATAATCTTGTCAAATTGCACATATTCCTCCACTTCATAGTGGTGCAGTTCATTTTGTTTCGATATCTGGTATGTATCATGCTGAGAGATCAAGTTGTTCCACATATCGTCAAACCACTTCGCAGTGCCATGGTGCTCATCGGGAATGATGATTTCACGCTCCGTGATAGAGGCATATATTCTTTCTAAATACCAACTTGGGTAATCTTTGTTCTTATAGGTTCCCTTCAAATTTTTTTGATATTGTTCCAAAGTCATGTGCTCTTTCACCTGGGGATTATGAGAGTCAGTGTTTAACATAAGAATTGAGTAAGACAATACAAAGACTGCATCCTTGTCGGGTCTAACTTCATCTTCTGATTCTTCTGCCTCATCTTGACAAGAAACATACTGCTCGGCAAATTGTTCGACAATTCTTTCGATCTGTTGAGATTCACCAGGAATTCTGAAGCTTTTCAACAAGAGTCTCAAGGCTTCGTCAACTCTCAAATTGGCAAAGTTGAACAAGGACAAGAACTTTTTGAGCAACTCGATGTTTTTAGGTTTTGCGAGAAGTTCACCTAATTTCTTCTTGTTCAAACTTGCCGATTTCTCGAAGTAAAATCTCGACAACTCATCCAAGTCTTCAAGATCCTTGATGAACCCCTTCTCTTTCAAGAGTAACAATCCCTTCTTCTCATCTTGGTTGAGTAATTTCATGCACTCCAAAAACTCTTGTTTCTTGCTCTTTTGATTGATCAATAAATTCTCGGAATCAGAGACAAACTCTTTGTTTTGCTCATTCATGATTTTTACCCTATCATAGATACCGTTGATAAAAGATAAAAGACCCTCTAAGGCAATTGGAGGAACGTTGTCTGTACTTGTCAAGGCTGAATCTGGTAAGGATAAGCGACAGAGGTATTTAATCGTACTGACAGCAGTGTCTTGTCTTTCGAAATCACAGTCGTAGTTGACAAAGAGATTGACAAAGAATTGTGGAGATCTGGTCCATAAGATGGATGTTGTTTCCAAGAGCATTTCTTTGGAAACAGAGGATCTTATTGGGGCGCCAGAACCGTTGCCGTTTCTTGATAATTGTACAGAATCGATCTTGACTTTAGATTCTTTAAGGTGTTCCAGGTCATCAAATTTCAAGAATTTCTCATTGTTTTTGATCAATTCCTCGGACAACTTTTCGAAATCAGGAGCCAAGCTTCTGAAAATCGTCAACAAGATCAACTCAATTTGAAGTTTCAATTCTTCCTCCAACGTTACAGCCAATGTGATAAACAATTGTAAAGAAGCGTACAACAAAGAAGGTTGATCAACAGTCTGTAAAGTTTGAAGCAAATTTTTACAGATGGAGTCGGCAACTAATGACATAATGGATGGATGAAGCGATAAATAGTTTGCAGACACCTCTATAGCTGTGTTCACCAAAGAGAAAGCAAATACTCTGGTGCTTTCCATGTGTTGGTATTGATTTGATGGAGAGATCATGTAGATAAGCAAGTTGAGATACTCTTTAATGCAAGGAGCGCCAAAAGGTTGAGCTGGTTTGTTAGAAACCGCTGGAGGTTCATCTGTTTCTTGTAATTTGACTGTCTCTGGCTCGATACTGGTGGATTCGGGTATTTTCTCAGTTGCCAGAACAATTTCTGGTGATTGTGACTCTGGATCTGTTTGCAGGCCAACAGTGTCACTATCGACAGGTAATTCTCCGTTATCTTGAGCTGGTGAAGTCAGATCGAAGGAAGTCTTTCCCTCTGTACCTCCGATGATATCTTCTTGTAAAACGTGGTGATCACTTCCCAAATGCAAGTCTTCAGCTACAACTTCCGGCTCTATATCCTTCAATTTGCTGAATATTCTGATGGTGATGGATATCATGGCCATCTCTGCAGCTCTACGTAAAACTTCACTTCTTCTCTTGTTACAAGCGAGTGAAAGACACGTCTGAATGACTTCGTACACCACATCATCGGATAGAAGGTCACCTAAATCGGCATTCAAAGTATCTTCGAGAAGCCTCAAGACTTTCAACAAGACAGCATCGTCGGAGGCCTGGTCTCCAGCCTCAAAACGACAATGAGTCAATGAAGAAATGATCTGAGGAAGCGATTGTGAAATATTTTTCGACTCTGGTGAGATCACCGAGTATTGCAAGAATTTGGCAAGCGAAGAAAGTGCTAAGGAGGTGATATACCCTGAAGTTGAAGATGATTTTATCAACATGAGGAAAGGTTGTAACAAGGTAAGGGTGTCCACTTCCTGGATATTCTTGATATCTGAAAGCATAATTCTCAACTGGATAAAACCGATCAAAAGGGGACTCTCTCCTTTGAACCTGGTATTATTGTGATGGGTGCTGTTGTTACTAAGGGTGTTTTTGATGCCGAATTTGCTCGTTTCATCACTATCCGAGCCGAATAAGAAGTCTCTTCCAGAGTACAACTGACCACCGAGTATGGCAGCGACACCGTTTTGCGACCATTTCGGAACCTTTCTCATCTCCGAACAAATGGTGATGCATTCGCCAATGACCAACGCCAAAGGGTCGATCGAGGCATCTGCAACCATCGTATCTTAACGTGTTATCCAATCTGGTAGGCCAAACAAACACTCTCTAATTATATCTATCACTATTTGGTGGTATGGAGGATTGAAAACTGTAAGTATGATGCCAATCTCTCTGTGATGATCTGAATATGTGTTTTGACAAGCAATTAGCCCTGGTACACACTGGGATCTGTACCAAATAAACACCACTGGTCGTCAAGATCAATTGGTGTAACACTTGTTAACTTTTTCTTAGGATTCGACAACGTAACTGGGGCTGTCAGATGACGAAATAGAGTGGGGAATGAAGTGGTGGTTCAGATAGAAGTGAAAAATTTTGGAAAGTTCCTTATGGTGGTTAATGGATATAGTTGATTGCTAGCTGTTGATTCGTGGTACTTTGAGATTTTTTGGTCTGGTTTTGATAGAGTTATGGTAGCCTTTGGAAAGGGGGTTACCTAGATCTGTTTTTCAATGATACTGAATTATCAACTAATTACAAAAAAGAGATCTAATGGTGGCTAGTGGTGACAGAAAAGGTGTTACACTGGATTTGAATACTATGAGTAATGATTAAATGTCAATAGATTGATCAAAATTTGGAAGCATAAATATAGAGATAGATAAATAGATAAATAAGTAGATAAATAAATAAATAGATAGATAAATAATTGAATAAACAAATTGGTGTTTGTTTCGTGACATCGAATTCTAGGTGAAGAGTGAAGTGATGACTGTGTTTTTGGTCTTTGTGACTGGGCCCAAATTGATCCTGATGTTAGGTTGATGTTGTTTCTATCTAGATTGATGCTTTTACAATTTGAAATTGTTTCATCAGTCCAAGCCTCAAATCTAAGAAGTCATTAGCAAACTGCTAACTCACAGGAATTGAGGCCCATCACTCATGAATTCTGAGATTATAACTCTCGAGGATCAGAGATCACGATGATTATAACTCCAATACGACCTCCACAGTAATTTCCAATCTTTCACCACCAAATTCTTCTCAAGCACATTGAAATCATTTTTCTCCAATTTCTCAAGGTACAACTGAATTGGAAAGACAGC
Source organism: Nakazawaea molendinolei (assembly GCA_030569155.1). Taxonomy (NCBI): domain Eukaryota; kingdom Fungi; phylum Ascomycota; class Pichiomycetes; order Alaninales; family Pachysolenaceae; genus Nakazawaea; species Nakazawaea molendinolei. The sequence goes on from JAJMKB010000018.1 coordinate 97,633, forward strand.
CATAAAAGGAATGTACAACGCATCTGGTACTTTTTTTAACCAGGATGGAGATTTGGAGATCAATAATGGATCATGAGTGTCATGTAAAACGTTTTCAATCTCGTTGACCAATAGAGCGTATTTCTTCTTTGAAGTTAGAATATGATCATTGGCAACGATTGAAGTCTCAAAGACTGCATCTTGTAACTTCACAGACAAGGATTTGAAATCGTTTGACTTCACATCCATATGACCTGAGAATAACCTGAGAAGTGATTCCTGTGATACATCGTGCTTCGCTAAAATATCTACAGGTAAAGTGACCTGGTTACGTTGCCGAGCATGGTAAGATAATCCTGCGATCATCGTTGCAACAGCAGTGGCCTGTCCAATATGAGCAGCGATCTCAGACATTAAAGACTGAATTTCCAGTGAAGACTCTACCAAAGATATAGTTGATGGTGAAATCGATGGTGAAAGGAGTATACTCTGGATCAAATAATTCAACTGTGAATAAGTACCTTCACCATAAGCACATATTTCATCCAGGGATCTGAAAACAGGGTTGTCTAAGTACGTCTTTCGGCTTTCGATAAACTTGAAAAGATACGAGGTATCTACGTTGATTCCATTAGCGATTGAGTCTTGTAAAAGCAACGCAATTGGTTCACCACCGGTCAATTGTTTACGAATCGACACCTGATACAAGATATCCTCCCAGAACCTGAACTTCAAGTCTGAACTGGAGAAATTATCGTTAGACGAGGCCACTTTCAACCCACTGCTCCCGATCCTATTCATCTCAATGTTGAAGCATTTTATAGCTGCAAAGGCCTCCTTTGCAGGATCAGGAATGTACTGGTAGAGTAATTCCGATGTCTTGTCATATTTAGCCAAAGATTCTAGGCAACTGTGTCTTGCTGATTCGATCTTTTGACGTGACTGTTTGTGAAACCCTGCTTCAAACTCTCCCTGTTCTTTCATATTAACTACCGAGGAGCTCCATCTGATTGTCCTTCCAATGAATCGGCTTCCGCTTGTCTGTCGTGCTATCTGCCTTCGCAACATATCTTTTAATCACCCTTTTGTAGGATGTAATTATATTTATATGATTTTTGAGCAAAAAAATAAAATATTGAAAAAAAAATAAAAAAATATAAGAAAATGAAAAATTCAAGAAATTAGGTGAATAACTACTAATCATCAACCTATATCAAGAAGTATGAGCTTTGCTTACTTGGATATCAAGAGGGATGAGACCGAATTGGGTCGAATAGTTGTTGAGCTATTTGTGGATCAACTGCCCAAAACTTGTCAAAACTTTTTACAGTTATGTTCAGGAACCAAAGAGATCGATGAGCTAAAGCTTTCTTATAAAAGGAGCCCTTTTCACAGAGTTATCAACCATTTCATGATTCAAGGTGGTGATATTGTTTGTGGGGATGGTACGGGTGGTGTGTCAATTTATGCAAACGAGACAGAAAAGCTCGAGAATAAGACATTGGGACTGTTTGAAGATGAGAATTTGATACCATTAGATTCTCTGATGATCTTAGCAATGGCCAATTCCGGTCCAAATACCAACACCTCACAATTTTTCATCACAACATCCCCAGCTCCTCATTTGAACGGTAAACATACAGTTTTCGGGAGGGTAATCCACGGAAAATCTGTAGTAAGAGAGATTGAAAAGGTGGAAACCACTCAAGATGATTCTCCTAAACAGAAGATCATTGTGATTGATTGTGGAGAATGGTATCAAGGTGATGAAGTGCCTGTATATAATGCTTGTTACGATACCATTGGTGGAGATATTTTCGAAGAGTATCCTGAAGACGAGACATCGATCGACGAGAAAACACTGACAGCCTATAATGCTACTACCATCATCAAAGACTCCGCAACTCTCTTGTTCAAGAGCGGAGAGAAACAGAAAGCACTTCTAAAATATAAGAAAGCTCTTAGGTATTGCAATGAGTTTGTTCCAGATCGTGATTCTGAACCAAAGTATTGTGATCTCTTTCTCGACTTGAAGAAGAAACTCTTTCTCAACCTTTCTCTCACAACTCTCAATCTTGGTGATTATAATGAGAGTGCAAAATATTGCACTTATCTTTTAGAAATGGACGACTCGCTCAAGCTCAATCTGGGCGAAAAGGCAAAGACTTTCTATAGATTGGGTCTTTCATACAGACATCTTAAAAAACTCGACAAATCGTTTGATTCATTTACACAAGCAAAATCATTTGCTCCAGATGATAAACTTATTCAGCTGGAGTTTACCAAACTGGAGCAACTGCTTCAACTGCACAAACTGAAACAAAAATCTCAGTTTTCAAAGTTTTTTGCATAAGTCTATATTTAACATTTTAGGCTACCTTTAAAGCTGTCTACTCTTGTTAAAGATGCTTTGAAACTACTTCAATTATCACTGTTACTAATGGATGATTACAGTTGTACATAAATTTCACGTGTCTTTTGCCAAAGATCCCAGCCAACACTCAAGCATGACAAGTGCTACCGCCCTTAAAAGCACAGTCTCCAGATTTGGTCTATAAATTTTACAGGCACCTTAGAACTCCAGCATATCATATCCTCATAGACATCAAAACCAATTCCATTTATAAAATGGACAGCTTTCCATTTATAAAAATCCAAGCATCTAACCCCCAAAATACATCATGTCATTTTACAAGTGTATCCGCAATGATAACGAGCAGCGTTTTTGGCCTAGAGTTACCCCAATATCAACCTGTTTACTAGCATATTTTATACCTCATCTGAAGATCATTGGGACTTTTTGATCAAAATAACAAGATAATTCTCAATTCAATCATCTAAATAGCGTCGTGTACCTGGATCCAACTTCCCTTTTAGTCCATTTGCATATCTCTACACTACCAAATTTTTCACTGGAAGACAAAATTTTTCTTATTTTTTTTTCAATTTCGTGTAGTCAAAACAGGTGAATTATTTGAAATATTTGAGATAAAGTCTTGAAAAAAGGTTTGATTTGATTTTTAAATCAGGCAGTTTTTCAGGAGATTATCAAGAGATTTGGATCGGTTTTAAATTGAACTTGTTCTCAAAGTTTTTCTCCTTCGAATAAAGAGCAAAACAATAAGACAAACTCGAACCGTTTTCTATCAATTTATCAATTAGTGAAAAATTGGAATTGAACTCTTCAAGTCACCAAGATGAGCTCATCAATTCCAGGTCAATTACAACAAGAGTTGCTCTCTTTATTGGGAGGGCTTTCCTCCGCTGACAACACGGTCAGATCTGCTAGCGAAAAGGCTTTAAATACCCAATGGGTCAAGCTGGATAAGGTGGAGATCTTGTTGCTTTTCTTAGCTGAACAGGCCTCCACAGGTCAAGCTGAAGACGTGAGAGCGTTCAGTGCTGTTCTCTTCAGAAGAATCGCCACTAGAACCCCGGAAGGCACAGGATACAGTGTCACTGCTAGACAAATAGATCACATAAATGAGAACGTGAGACAGCTGGTCCGTCAGGTGTTGTTGTCCGGGTTCGTGTCACAACAGTCAAGAAATATAAGGCATAAACTTGCCGATGCCATTTCAGAGTGTGCTAAAGAAGAATGTGGTGACTGGCCAGAGTTGTTACCTACTTTGTTTCAAGCTACAAAGAACGAGGACGCATCGTTTAGAGAATCTGCCTTCAGAGTGTTCAGTGCCACTCCTGACCTTATAGATAAAAGCTATATCAACGATGTCTTACCCATCTTCCATCAGGGTTTCGAAGATGCCAGTGATGATGTCAGAATAGCAGCTGTTACGGCTTTCGTTGCATTTTTCCAACAGATTCCAAAGAAATCTTGGGCCCAGTTGAGTCCTCTTTTACCTTCGTTGCTCAATTCATTACCAAGGTTGTTGGACAACGGCAAAGATATGGCTCTTGCATCTGTATTGGAATCCTTGATCGAGTTGGTCGATTTGGCTCCAAAGATGTTCAAACCTATGTTTGTAACGATCATCGATTTCTGTTCAGCAGTAGCCAAGAACAAAGATTTGGACCAAGGTTCCAGATTGGCAGCTTTGGAGTTGTTGGTCACTTTTAGTGAATCTTCGCCTAATATGTGTAAACGTGAAGCTACATATCCAGAGACTATCGTCGTCATCACTTTGCAATTGATGACTGAGGTCTCTGTTGACGATGAAGAAGCTTCTGAATGGAATAACTCTGATGATTCCAACGACGATGAAGACGAGTTGGAATATGACGCTGCTAGACAATCTTTGGACCGTGTCTGTCTCAGATTGGGCGGCCAGAGTTTGGCTGCACCTCTTTTCAAGTACTTGACCGTCATGTTGGCTTCCCAGCAATGGAGAGAACGTCATGCGGCCTTGATGGCTCTTTCATCGGCTGCTGAAGGTTGTAGAGATGCCTTGATGTCTGAAATCCCAAAGATCTTGGACTTGATCATGCCTCTGTTGAAAGATGCTCATCCAAGAGTCCAGTATGGTTGTTGTAACGCTCTTGGTCAGATATCCACTGATTTCGCAGACTTGATCCAAAGAACCTCTGGTGATAGAATAATACCTGCCTTGGTCTCTATGTTGACCACCGAGCACGTCCCAAGAGTTCAAGCTCACGCTGCTGCCGCCATCGTCAACTTTGCAGAAAACGCTTCCAAAGAGGTTTTGGCTCCGTACTTGGACGATTTGCTCACAAACTTGTTGAACTTGTTGCAAAGTCCTCATCGTTACGTTCAAGAGCAAGTTTTGACTACCATTGCCATCATTGCCGATAGCGCTCAAGCCACTTTCATCAAGTACTACGACACTTTGATGCCTTTGCTCGTGAACGTGTTGAAGACCGATATGGGTGAAGAGAGTAGATTGTTGAAGGCCAAATGTATCGAATGTTCCACTTTGATCGCTTTGGCTGTAGGTAAGGAGAAATTCCAACCTCATGCTAGTGATATCATCCAGTTATTTGGACATATCCAGTCACAGATTACCGAAGACGATGATCCAATTAGTCCATTTTTGCAACAGGCTTGGGGAAGAATCTGTAGAATCATCGGTAAGGATTTCATCCAATTCTTACCAGGTGTTGTACCACCTTTGATCGAGGCTGGTAAAGCTCAACAAGACATATCGTTAATCGAGGAGAACGAAGTGGATGAGTTTGGACAAGACGAAGATTGGGATGTCATCCAGTTTTCAGGTAAGCATATTGCTCTTCATACAGCTATCTTGGATGACAAAGTCACTGCTATGGACTTGTTGAAAACTTATTGTGATGTTTTACAAGGCGATTTCTATCCATATGTCAACGAAATTGCCAACGAGATTGCCTTACCTGCTATCGATTTCTATCTTCACGATGGTGTCAGAGGTGAAGCTGCATTAATCATGCCATCTCTTTTGAGATCAACAATTGCAGCTACCTCGAACAACTCCGTTCAAACTTTGACCTTATGGCAACAGATCTCTGAGAAGTTGGCAGATGCCTTGCAAAATGAACCTGTTCCAGCATTGTTGGTTTCTTATTACACCTCTTTCATATCCTGTTTGGAGTTGGTTGGTGCCAACTCGTTGAACGAGACCCAGTTGGGTACTTTGGGAGCAGTTTTAGAATCCAACTTGAAAGATATATATGAAAGAATCAAGGCCAGAGAAAACGGCGATGATGAATACGCTGAAGAGACTGAGGACGACGATGACGAATACACCGATGAAGAGATCTTAGATGAGATCAACAAGGCCATTTCTGCCATCTTCAAGAACTCGAAATCCAACTTCATCAACGCTTTCAGCAAGATGGTCCCAACAGTAGCTCAGTACATCAACGATGAAAACACATCGATCAGATTGTGTGGGTTGTGTATAATATCTGATTTGATCGAGCACACTGGTGAGAACTCTTATCATTTCAAAGATTTGTTCTTGAACCAGTTGGGCGACTCTTTGACATCCCCACAAGCATCTATCCGTCAAGCTGCTGCTTACAGTGTTGGTGTAGCAGCTCAACATGGAGGATTGAACTACTTGCAATTCTGTATTGCAACTTTGGAGCCTATTTTCAAGATGACTACGGTACCTGATGCTAAGCTGGAAGAGAATATCAACGCTACAGAGAACGGTACCGCAGCTATTGCCAAAATTTGTCATTCTTACTCTCAGCAGTTACCAAACTTGGATGAGATCATTGAGAACTGGCTCAAGTTGTTACCAGTGATCAAAGACGACGAGCTGGCACCATATTGTTACAACTTCCTCGCTACTTTGATCAACAAACAACATCCTTCTGTTCTGCAACAGATTCCAAAAGTTGTCGACTGTGTCATCCAACTGCTTCTCTATGCCTCCATCGGTGGTAAAACTGCTACCAACGTTGTAGAAGCTACCAAGAAGTTGTTGGGCACGATCCCACAAAGCGATGCCATGGCTTTGTTATCCAAATATTCAGCTGAAGCTCAAATCGTCATACAGAAATGGTTTGCTTGAACGGCATCTCCCGGCTTGAGTTGTTCTGTTTTCTTGATGTTGTCTTATGTAACATACACTAATATATATTTCTTCAATGATACCCATATAGTGGGACTTTATAAAGTGAAATGGGTGATATGGTAAAAGCGGTGCTCTCAGCATCATTTAAAGTCATTCAAATGATTTTATTTGGAATCAAATGGAGCTGACCTAATTTAAATGAAGCTGAGTCTTCAAATGGTCTCCAAATTGTGTTTAACCAAGAGCACACATCCACCGAGGGAGTATTCCTATAATTAGTAAATTGCTCAATTTTTCAGCCAGTCCCAAATAGGCATCTGAGATGAGCTCGAAAAATGTGAAAAAAAAAAAATTTTTTGTATAAATTTGCATCATAATCAAGATCACAAGAGACAGAACATGGGTTTAGCTGGTACTAAAGTGAAGCAAAGATTTGGACTTGATCCTAGAAACACAAATTGGGCTAATGATACGTCTCGTTTTGGTCTGAAATATCTCACGAAATTAGGCTGGGAGCAAGGCAAAGGTCTTGGGCTTGTAGAGCATTCCACTACCACACATGTGAAAGTGATAATAAAAGATGATAACCTTGGATTGGGGCTGAAATTGGCCAGAAAACAGAAGAAAGATGAGTTTGACTCTGGAGAATGCACAGGGCTCGATGTTTTCCAGAGATTGTTGGGTAGATTGAATGGTAAAGAGCAAGAGATTGGAGATGAGTTGGACAGACAGCGGAAGGATAACATTTTGAACGGTAAGTGGGGGATCCATTTTGTGAAAGGAGATGTCTTGAGAAGCACATGGGATCTGGAGAGTAAAACTTTGGTGAAATCAGACAAGAAGAGGAAGCTTGACGAAGACAGTGATAGTAAGTCAGTTAAGAAAGTGAAAAAGAGTAAGGAAAATAAGAGCGAAAAGAAGGAGAAAAAGGAGAAGGAGAAGAAAGAGAAAAAGGAGAAGAAAGATAAGAAGGAGAAGAAAGAAAAGGAGAAGGAGAAGAAAGTGAAGAAAGATAAGAAGGAGAAAAAAGATAAGAAAGATAAGAAGAGTAAGATAGAGCATAGTGCAGTCACTAGAGAGAGTATGTTGAAACCTAAGGAAGTTACACCCGACCTGCCGGTGATCTCGACACGATTGGCTGTCAGATCGAGGTGGATCAAACAGAAAAGAGCGGCTGTCATGGACGCTAAAGCATTGAACGAGATCTTCATGGTTACAAACTAGATCATATAGATATATTTATTTGGAAGAACGAGTCCTTTTAGATTTGATTATACAAACACGATTGAGAAACCACCAACGACGAAGGTGATAGCGAGACTCAAGAACATCAACTCCGAATTTGAGCCCAGTCTCTTGATAGAGCTAGCAGAACTCGAAGATGTGGATGAAGAAGAAGATGATGAACTGGATCTTGTGGCAGAACCTGAAGCACTGGAGGATCCTGAAGCACTGGAGTTTCTAGAAGAACCACTTGAACCACCTGTTGGTCTTACACCTCCACTTTGAGTCAGACTGGCCAAAAGAGCTGAACAAGATGAGGCACTGGAACTCGATTGAAGAGTGGCAGAACCGTCAAATGAACAAGCACTGTCAGAAGAGTCCTGGTCCTCATAGTACAAGTTCAAGACGTATGACAACTGTTCTCTTGGAGAACAGAAAGAGTAAGCACCAAACTCACCAGTAGTACCGTTAGCAGTGATATCGGAACAGTCGATTTCACTACAGACGTATGCGAACAAATCGGCATAATCTTCACTGTCAACGTCTTCAGATGCAACACAACTCAAAGAAGACAACAAACAGTCACAAACGTCTCTGTTTGGAGTTGGAGGTAAATCTGTGGAAGCCAACCAATTTTCACCAACTGTAGGACAAGAAATTGGGGATGCAGTACGAGTAGCATCTTCAAAAGTAGCGGAACTTGGAGAGATCTGGGCCATTTGAGAGCTCAAGGCATTGAAATCAGATAATGTCGAGACAGTGTCACCTGAGACTGATACCAATCCGTAGTCGTTGTCTTCTTGGAAGTACATATAAACGATACCACCAGACCAGACGTCGGTCATGTCATCACCATAGATAGACTGGACTTCAGAGAATCTTCTAGGTTGGACAACGTTACAACCGTACTCTGACAAGAAGATAGGGATACTCAAGTTTCTAACATCTTCAGTTCTGGCAGCGTAACCGGATTGTCTGAAGTTGGAGTCACCACACCAAGAGTACAAGTTCATACCGTAGAAATCCAGCTTGACATCGTCATCACCACAGGCAAAATAGTCAGCGGCCTCGATTCTGGAGTCGGCAGTGTCAGTGGCAGAGTATCCAATAGGAATGTCTCTGTAACCTTGGTCACTCATGTACAGTTTCATGTCTCTAATGGCGGCCTTGATAAATGGAGCAGTGTCAGTGTTGGAAGAGTTGGTGATGACTTCATTACCAGCAAAGAACCCTAACACGTTAGGGTACCCACTGAACATATCAATGACCTGGGTATATCTGTCATACAAGTTCAAATCCCATGCAGGGTCAGAGGTAATAATAGAATCACCTGGTTCAGACAAATCAGCAATGACATAGATACCAGCATCGTTCAACTGTTGCATACAAGAGTCATGATCTAAACTGGCATTGACAGCATAGACTCTGACAACGTTGGTACCCAATTCTTGTAAATATGGGATATCACGAGCACAGGCCTCTTCATTGGCCAAAGGATCGACAAACGTCAACGAGGTCGAGTTCGAGTTATCGGTTTGGTATGCAACCCCTTTGATGTAGAACTGAGACCCGTTGTTGGAAAAGAAGAACTTGTTACCTCCAACTTCGATAGCTGGGAGATCATCAGCTGTAGCTAAATACAGGACACTGGCCAAAGAGATCAACGAAGAGATCCAAGATTTGGCAGACAACATGTGGACTGTTTAACGAATGTGGGTGTCTTTTAATGATACTAAAGCTGCACAAATTATATTGGAATTCTTTTCAACCAACTTTGAGGTTAGATCCTCTAATTTATTTATATTCCCTTCAATGCACCGAAGGGGCTATATCAACAACACGAAAAATTCACAATTTAAAACACTGCCAACAATCTGATCACGTAAAGCCTCGTCTCGAAGCTATCCTGGTTTGGGGGAGTGAAAAAGAAAAGACCCTGCAGTTTCCTCTTTAGGCAACTTTTTCTCTATTTTTAGCTCCACAGTACGTCATACTGAACATGGAAGCGGTCTCCTTGCATCGTCCGATTTACATCAAATGATCAAGGCGGATACGTGTAATTGGGAGAGTGGTGGAATTAAAAAAGTTGGGTACAGTAGAACAAAGGATTTGTTGAACTCTGTATCACAACCTCACTCGCATCACAGTTCGATCCCTCAATTACTCGATCTCTGCATTACGCGCCAATACTCAAGAATACCAAGAGTTCATGCAAGTCTCACTCCTGAAACTGCTTAAAGTTTTTCACGATTTCCTGATTGACTCAACGTTAATTTAGTGTTGATTCGGTTCCAAACAAATATTCCTGCATCCATCCAATAACATCGAAATTAATTCCAAATTGGAAAATATAGTTTCAACCTGCTTGAAACTCTATGCACAAAAGATCTTCTCTGCAGCTGGTCTGGAACTGTCTCTGTGTTTTTTTTTTGCGCTTCAACGATTCTCTAACCCCCCTTGGCGTATACTGAGCAAGTTGATCCGGAAAAGAGAGAAGCAGGATGCACGAGATGGTGTCTTCTTGGCAATGCTTTTGTATATAAGCTGTTGAGAAGTTGGGCAGGTGTACTTAAGTAAGCAGTTGTTTCTGACTGACATGATTTATTCTCAGTATGTTGGACACTGTAAACTTGGTTGGATACTTATGAGGCTTATTGTAAAATGTGTTTGATTTGGAGCCCCATTACTTGCAAGGCTTTATTTATACGCAAGGTTGACTTAGATTATGTGGAACTAAGCCAGTCTACTAGGCTGCTCAACTAACAATATTCAATTGATGGGCTTGACTGGTTTATGTTTCTTGTTTAAGTATACTTGATGAGCTGTGAGAAGGTGAATGATCGGTTGATCATTTGCTAAACTAAGCTCTGAATAGTACTTGAACTGTTTCAAGGTGACTCTTGGAATTTGAGATCAATTGAATTAAAATTAAATCAAGGCCTGAAACAAGCCTTGAGTTTCTCGCCATTGATTTACAGAGTTCCGTCAGATCAACTCAGGCAGCCAGCTTCTTAGCATGTTTGTTTAAACTCAAACCAGACTAGACAAGAAGCTGAATCCACCACTTTGGTGACCTCAAACTACAAGAAATAATATTTATGATTCCTGGTCTAATATTGTGAATTGCCAATGCAAGTACACAATCTATTTAATATCTAAAAGTTTTGTACAGTATCTTACAAGGCGACACATACACCGACGAAGATGGCAGCAGAGGTCATGATGGCAACTGACAAATCGCTGAAGCCAGAGGAGAATTTTCTGGAGTAAATCGAGGAAGCACCAGAAGCACTTGAAGAGCTCGAACTCGATTCAGAAGCAGCGGAAGAAGCACTTGATTCAGTTTCGGTCTCCGATTCGGAAGAGGCATCGTCTTCGGCAGTGCTGGTGGTTCTAGTACGAGATCTAGTGGTGGAAACAGCCAGAGGACTAGCACCGGTCAAGATAGAGGAACAAGAAGAAGCAGTTGTGGCATGGCTGTTGATAGAGGCAGAACCGTCGAAAGAACAAGCGTAGTCCAGTCTGTTTTCATGCTCATAGTACAGGTTCAACATGTAGTTCAACTTGGTCTTGTCGGAACAGAAAGAATAGTCACCATAGTTACCAGAGGTACCGTTGGCGTTGACATCGTCACATGAGATGACACCACAGATGTAAGCGAACAAGTCGGCGTAATCCTCGGAGTCAACGTCGTCGTCGACAACACAGGTCAAGGAAGAATCGACACAGTCACAGACTTGATCGTTAGGAGTTGGTGGTAAAGAGGTGACAGCGCTCCAATCAGCGTTGGTAGCTGGACAGGCGAACAGAGAGTCGGTTTGTGCTGTGACGTCGGCAGAAGTTGCCGAAGTTGGAGTGACAGAAGCCAAGGCGGAACTAAGGTAACCGAAATCAGCCAAAGTGGAAACATCTCCATCGTCGTTGACGCTGACCAATCCGTAATGGTTGGTCTCTTGGAAGTACATGTAGACGATACCACCGGACCAAACGTCGGTCATCTCGTCAGAGTACAAGGCCAGAACCTCTGAGAATCTTCTTGGTTGGACACGGTTACAACCGTATTCGGAGAAGAATACTGGAATAGTCAAGTTGCCGAACTCTTCAGTACGGTCAGCATAACCAGAGGTTCTGAAACTAGAAGAGCCACACCATTCGTACATGTTGATACCGTAGAAATCGGCATGGACATCCTCATCACCACAGGCAAAGTAGTCGGCACTGAAGACACGTGAATCGGCATCATCGTTGGCAGAGTAACCGATTGGAATGGAACGGTAACCTTGGTCAACCATGTACTGTTTCATGTCTCTAATGGCAGCCTTGACAAATGGAGCAGCAGATGAGGTACTGGAGTTGGTGACAACTTCGTTACCGGCAAAGAACCCCAAGACGTTGGAGTAGTCGCTGAACATGTCGATAACGGTCGTGTATCTGTTGTACAATTCCAAAGTCCATTCTGGGTTGGTAGTGTCGATGGCAAGAGTTGGCTCGGCCAAGTCGGCAATGACATAGATTCCGGCATCGTCCAACAGCTGCATACAAGAGTCATGGTCTAAACTGGCGTTGACAGCGTAAACTCTGACAACGTTGGTGGATAACTGTTGCAAGTATGGGATATCACGGGCACAGGCCTCGGCATTTGCCAAAGGATCGTCGAACGAGGAGGTGGTCGAGTTGGAAACGTCTTGTTGATACGCGACACCTTTGATATAGAATTGGGATCCGTTGTTGGAGTAGAAGAATTTGTTACCGACAATGTCGATGTTTGGTAAGGCTTGAGCCGATCTCATGGAGATCAAAGCTGTGGCCAGAACCGATAAGATAGATTGGAACAACATTTTCTTGAAGACGAAGAAAAGATTTCGAAACAGTTGTATCTTTCGTTTGTCGTCGATCTACAGAAAAGGTCTATTAAGTCGCCAAAATGAAAGAGACAAACAGGTTGAAAAAATTTATATATATATTTGGAATCTCCGCTGAAGGCTTCTTTTGAAGAAAAAAAAACATGCTCGAGGCATGAAAAACAGATGAAAAATAAACACCGGTTGCCTAATTGGGTCAAAAATACAATTTCGCCAGATTTGCACGACTTTTGATTTCTCAAGTTGGAATTTTAATTGGCAATTTCCAAGTGGCTTATCAGATTGAGGCATCTAGGTTTGTCAGGGGCTGATGTTTGGTGTGGTATCATCGCGTTTATTCCAGTGCTTAGAGTGGCTAGTTAAGGGCGGGTTGATACACAGCCCGGAAGGGGGAGGAAATCGTGTCGATGCAGGTTTATGCACACGACTTTTATTTTTCAGGCTCAAATTGGGGGTGATGACGAGGTTTTCTTGTTGTCCAGAGAGAGGTGGTGGTGTCAGGAAGGTGATTTTGTGGTGGATATAGGATGGAGCGAGGTGTGAGTGATCACAGGAGGGTATCTTGCTTGGTTCCGTTTGAACACCAATTTTTTTCGGCTTAGATCTGACTGACATGTTGGTTTAGTAGCTGAATGCAACTAACAAGCTAAATGAGGTTGTTTTGTTATTTTTAGCACATAACATGAAACTGTTGATATTGCTTGAAGTCTGTGGACTGCGGTTGTCTTATTGTTTGGTTAGAAGATACAAACAGCGTGAAACTTGAGATTTGAGAAATGATCAGCTGACCTACCGCTGTTGGATATAAGATTTTTTTATTACGATAGGATTGAAGATGTTGATTTTAAGTGAAGGTCCGATTTGAATTCAAGAGATATGCTTTGATTTCATGGATTAAATGCTTTTACAATTACAGGCGTAATTGAAGTGCATTTATGTTTTGAAATACTACAAGTTTTCTGTTGATAGTGCTGTGCTATGAAAATGGTTTTGGCATACAAAATTCTAAGACTTTTACTACAGGTATAATTTAACACTACCACTACAACTATTATGTCATTATGGACATTTAACATTGAAATCCACGGATCTTATTACTATGGTGTCTCGGGTCAATCGAGTTACAAGTCTGTCAGTGTTTTTCACGCCCTTGTACGATAGCTATAAAATATATTTTTTATAATATCACAAGACTGCTAGAAAGCAACTATTGTAGGCATCTGACAATCTGACGAATTTTATATAATTCAAAGCATATTGCTGTTATACTTAGAGCATCTCAATCATATTAAGTGATGAACGGCTAGAGGATTTAAAAATATCTGTACTATAATATCATGCTAACAATGCTATCAGTGAAGAGCAGTTTGGAAGCACACTGATTAATTATATAAACTACACAAGATTGTCAGAAAGATACTACAGATCAGTCCACTACATATGGTTTGGTCCACAATTCTATAAAAAATCATTCATCCACTAAACATCACTTCAATACTAATTAAATAGTCAACCTCAAGATATCTTTAGCTGTTAAATCCTAAAGCCTAACTCCAACTAAAACCAACGGAATTACTACACATATATCCGAATTCAAATCCTTAATTTTGAATTCTCACGCTTCCCCTCAATTTTCAACAACTTTACACAAATTTGCCTTCCCATTGAAGTGCATCATTTCTGAGTGAAAAGGCTTCTTTGACTCATCTCGTATTCGAATGTAATGATTGCTTTCGAAAAGGGAAAAACGTTTATTTGTGCCTCAGTTCAATCGGGATTTTTCCGCAAAATTTCATTCAAGAATAACCTTTTTCCACTACAAAACCTGCCCAGCGGTTTCGGGATCATCGCTGTTCTTCATCTTAGATTAAACTTTTTTTTTACCTTTTTTCAGAGCCTTGCCCCTAAATTCGGGGAAGAGAGACGGCAAATATCCTTTAAGTAACAAATAAATCAAGTAATTCGATACAGTAGGAGGTAACATGTCCTCTTCAGAGTCCTCGGTGGAGCGAATAGAGAAGGATATCAACACAGATGAGGTATCCGTGGACCAGTTGAAAGCTCAGAGTAGGATGCTCACACCTATCTTGGGGAAGAAAGTGCCCCCAATACCCTCAGAGGAAGAGAGAACAGTTTACCCATTACACCATACAAGTCTTATAAACAAGATCTTCTTCTGGTGGTTGATCCCGGTGATGAAAGTCGGATATAAGAGAACGTTACAACTGCAAGATTTGTGGTACTTAGACGATAAGTTGAAGATCGAGACATACTATGCTCTGTTTGAAGGGCATCTTGCCAACCAAATAGCTCAATCCAAGCTGGAACACGCTAAAATAATTGAGCTGAAGAAATTGGAAGGAACTTATAACTCCGAAGAGGATGATGAGTTCGCGTACCCCAAATATGCCTTGGTATGGGCTCTTTTCCATACTTTTAAATGGGAATACATACTGTCCATTGGGTTCATCGTCCTGGCCAATATATGTTTTACTTTAAATCCTTTACTTACCAGGCTGTTGATCAATTTTGTCCAGAGACGTGCCTTGGGAGTCGAATCAAAAGTGAATAACGGTATTGGATATGCTATTGGTGTTAGTGCATTACTTCTTTTTGCCGGTTTGCTCATCAACCATTTCTTGCATCTTTCTATGATGGTGGGCGCTAAGGTGAAAGCAATATTGACCAAACTGATGTTGGAGAAATCTTTGAGGTTGAACGCCAAAGGGAAACAAAAATTCCCTGCTGGTAAAATCACCTCTATTATGGGTACAGATTTGGCCAGAATTGATTTGGCTATCGGTATCCAACCTTTTGGTATTGCGTTCCCTGTCCCTGTAGCGATAGCGATTGCACTTTTGATCGTGAACATTGGTGTCTCAGCTTTAGTCGGTATTGGTATTTTCATCATCACCGTGGGGATCATCGGCTTCTCTACAAAGAAACTTTTCAAATATAGAAAATCGGTGATCAAATTCACAGATATGAGAGTTGGACTTATGAAGGAATTGCTCAACAATTTGAAAATCATCAAGTTTTATTCGTGGGAAAACTCATACGGTAAAACTATCAGTGATGTCAGAACTCGTGAGATGAACACCATTTTCAAAATGCAGGTCTTGAGAAGTATAATCACTTCATTTGCAATTTCATTACCTCAACTTTCTTCCATGGCCTCGTTTTTAGTCTTACACGCCATTTCCAACAGAAACGCTGCTCAGATTTTTTCATCTTTAACTTTGTTCAACACCTTACTGCAACAGATCATGATGGTTCCAATGGCTTTGGCTACTAGTTCTGATGCCTTGATCGGAGTGATGAGAGTCACTGAAATTTTACAATGTGGTGAAATCAATCAAGAAGAACAAGACGCTTACCGTTCAAATATAGAGTCACTTGTTGAAAGGAACGTTGCATTGGCTGTCACAAATGCCAGCTTTGAATGGAGAACTTTTGAATTAGAACAAGAAGAATTGGATCAATTGAAGCAAGAGAAGTTTGAAAAAGAGGATGTTCAAGAAACTATAGCCGATTCCATCTCTGGTACTTCAGATACAGAGAAGAAGGCTGAAGATCAAGTAGTTTTCACCGGTTTACACGACATCGATTTAGAGATCAAGAAAGGAGAGTTTGTTGTCATCACAGGTGTCATTGGTAGTGGTAAATCTTCTTTACTCAATGCTCTTACTGGGTTTATGCACAAATCAAAAGGTGACGTCAAAGTTAATGGTTCTATGCTTTTATGTGGTCAGCCTTGGGTTCAAAATACAACAGTAAAGAAGAACATCTTGTTTGGTGAAGAATTTGATCATCAAAAATATAAAGATGTTATATTTGCTTGTTCTTTGGATGCAGATTTGGATATCTTGCCTGCTGGTGACAGAACTGAAATTGGAGAACGTGGTATCACTTTGTCGGGTGGCCAGAAGCTGAGAATCAATTTGGCTCGTGCCGTTTACGCTGATAAAGATATCATTTTGCTCGATGATGTTTTAAGTGCTGTTGATGCCCGTGTCGGGAAGCATATCATGGATGAGTGTGTCATGGGTTTATTAGCTCAAAAGACAAGAATCTTAGCAACACATCAGTTGTCATTAATTGGTACTCTGGATCGTATTATCTTTTTGAATGGTGATGGTAGTATTGATGTTGGAACTCTAGAAGAATTGAATTCGAGAAATGCAGGTTTTGCTGCTTTGATGTCTTATAACGCTGAATCCAAGAGCGAGGATGGTGAAGGCGAAGATGAAGCTTCGGTTCTTGACTCTGTTCAGGAGGAGGAAGAGAAAGAGTTGATAAGAAAGCAGACACTTCAGGATGAAGAGGGCCGTAAAAATTTTGAACTGAGAAACGGTAATGGTGTATTGATGTCGAAAGAAGATCGTGCAGTCAACCAAATCAGTTATCTTGTTTACAAGAGATACATTATGCTTGGTTCTGGAATTTTCAAACAAGGTATCATTCCGTTGTTTTTGATGGTTGTTATTCTCACAACTTTCTGTCAATTGTTCACCAATACATGGTTATCGTTCTGGACAGATAATAGGTTTTCTCAGTACGGTGATGGGTTCCACATTGGTATTTACGTCATGTTCACGATGTTGACCATTGTTTTCGCTACAATAGAGTTCACTTTGATCGTGTACATCTCAAATCGTGCTGCCAAACAGTTAAACATCAAATCTGTTCAAAGATTACTTAAACTGCCTATGCTGTTTATGGACACTACACCGATGGGTCGTATCTTGAACAGATTTACCAAAGATACAGAGTCGTTGGATAATGAAATCAGTGAACAGATCAGATTGTTCATCTACCCATTTGCTAATATCTGTGGTGTCATCATCTTGTGCATTATTTATTTACCATGGTTTGCCATTGCTGTTCCGTTCTTGATATTCTTCTTCATGTCGATTGCAAGTTTCTACCAAGCCTCAGGTAGAGAGGTCAAGAGAGTGGAACTGATTCAAAGATCATACGTCTACAACAATTTCAACGAAACTTTGAACGGTGTTTTAACCATCAAGGCTTATGGACTGGAGGGAAGATTCATGCAAAAGAACAACTACTTGATCAACAAGATGAATGAAGCTTACTACATCACCATCGCCAATCAGAGATGGCTTGCAATTCATCTTGATATGGTTGGTTGTGTCTTGTGTTTGGTCGTCTCCTTGTTATGTGTCACCAGACAATTCCATATTGCTGCAGCTTCGGTAGGTTTGTTGCTTTCATACATCTTACAAATTGTAGGTCAGTTATCGTTGTTGATCAGAGCAATGACACAAGTCGAGAACGAGATGAACTCGGTTGAAAGATTGTGTCATTATGCATTTGAATTGGACCAGGAACGTCCTTTCGAAATCTCAGAGACCAAGCCAGCTCCAGAATGGCCACAGGACGGGACCATTGAATTCAAAAATGTCTGTTTGAGCTATAGACCTGGCTTGCCTCTTGTCTTGAAAAACGTAAGCTTCCCAGTAGGAGCTGGTCAAAAAATTGGTATCTGTGGTAGAACAGGTGCTGGTAAGTCTTCGATCATGACAGCTCTTTTCCGAATCTCTGAGATGTCATCAGGATCTATTCACATCGATGGTGTTGACATTTCCAAGCTTGGATTGCGTGATTTGCGTTCAAAGTTATCCATTATACCTCAGGACCCTGTTTTGCTCAGAGGTTCGATTAGAAAGAATTTGGACCCTTTTAACGAGCATTCAGATGATTGGTTATGGTCTTCGCTTCATAAATCTGGTTTGATCGATGATTTGGCTTCTGCTAAATTACAGACCACCGAGTTACACAAATTTCATCTCGATCAAATGGTTGAAGATGATGGTGCTAATTTTTCTCTTGGTGAAAGACAATTGATTGCATTGGCAAGAGCTGTTGTTCGTGATTCTAAGATTTTAATCTTGGACGAGGCCACTTCTTCAGTTGATTACGAAACAGATGCAAAAATTCAATCCACCATTGCTAGAGAGTTCGGTCATTGTACGATCTTGTGTATCGCCCATAGATTGAAGACGATCATAGATTACGATAAGATCTTGGTCTTGGACAAAGGTGAAGTAAAAGAATTCGATACTCCATGGAATTTGTTCCTCACCGATGGTGGTATTTTCCAATCGATGTGTGAGAAATCTAACATTGTTGAGGAAGATTTCAAGATCAAGAACTAGGCCGATCAGATGCCGTGACTAAAATTAGACGAGTCTAACTGCTCATAAAAAATTATAACATTTAAACTATTTATTGAACTCGACATACGTTAGTTGTATAGTGACTAGCCCATTAGAGTAATTTAATGCTATTTCTTAATACTTGATTAACGCATAATTTATACCGCACTGCGCCTTCTTCTCACCTTATCTTGATATCATGTGCACCGTAAATAGCTTCCGGATCGATGTAGATCATTTTTAGTGATCTTTCAAGATGCAATGTTATGCAGCTTGCCGCGGGGGGTTAGCTGAGCAATATACGAATTCTACATCCTTCCGGACAGTTTGGATCTCGACGTTATTAATTTGTGTCACTTCTGCTACCAACTACAATTTTCAGTCCACCATCTCATTTACCCTCAAAATGACTCACTAGTCAATTAATTGACGTACTCGTTTGAAGTGTAATTTATCCATCTCTAGCAAACAAGCAAATAATTACATCTACATAATAATCGCACTCACCACTCCACTCACTATAAACCACCAACTAGTATCGGTAGTTCTGGAACAGTTACCCTTGCCGAAGTGCCAGAGTGGCAAAGATTTGCCACTGTAAAATTATCATTTTAGGGGTGTTTCAGTGGTGTTATTTGGAGAGCCTTACCGGTGAGCGGACCGGTTCAGGAGATGAGGATAAGGAAGCAAAAAAAAAAAAAACAGCCCTGTACGAGAACGAGGAAAAAGGAAAAAAAGTGACATAAGATATAAAGGTAAGGGATTTGAACTATTACATTGGGTTTGCCATCATAATCGAATAAGTTGATTAAGACACTCATATATACCAATGGATCAGGATTCAGAATTTGATGATAATTACAAAGGAGATAGGGACGAGGATGAAGTCAAGTTGGAGAAAAGATTGTTGACAGCCTTTATCAGTAAAAAAGTGCCCCCAATCCCCTCCGATGAGGAAAGGAAGCCGTACCCTTTTCATAGGGTGAATTTTTTATCGAGATTATTCTTCTGGTGGGTGTTACCCGTGTTGAGAGTGGGATATAAAAGGACTTTAAAACCTCGAGATCTTTGGTATTTGGACGAGAAGTTGCAGGTGAAAAATTACCATGCTATTTTCCAGGCTCATTTATCAAGAATAGTGGAAAAGGCAAAAATCACTTGGGATCAAGAGCATCCTGGAGAAGGAGAAGATTCCTTTAAATACCCGAAACATGCTGTCATTAGGGCTATCTTCAAGACTTTTCAGTTTGACTTGATCTTTTCCATCTTGCTCATGCTGTTAGCCAGTGTCGCTCTGTCTCTTAATCCTCTTTTGGTGAGAGAACTTATCAATTTTGTTCAGCTGAGATCCTTAGGTGCGGACATTCCTATTGGTAAAGGTGTCGGCTACGCTATAGGGATTGCACTGATCATCTGGGTTGGTAGTGTAATTGAGCAACATGCTATTCATCTGTCGATGATCGCTGGTGCAAAGACTAAATCTATACTTACAGAGGCTCTTCTTCAAAAGAGTTTCAAATTAGACGCCAAAAGTTCACATAAGTTCCCTCCTGCTAAAGTGACCTCTATTATGAGTACCGATGTATCTAGAATCGACTACAGTTTCTCCATGGTGCTATTTGCCGTGATGTTCCCTCCTGCTGTCGTGATATCCGTGGTGATGTTGATCGTCAATTTAGGTGTTTCTGCTTTGGTAGGATTGGGTTTCTATATGGTTTCAATGCTACTGCTTGGAGCTCTCTCCAAACCTCTTTTCTCAGAGAGAAAAGCTGCTACACTCTTCACTGATGCAAGAGTCAACTTGATGAAGGAGATGTTATCGAACATGAAAATTATCAAATTCTACTCTTGGGAACTGTCGTACTCAAAGACAATCAGTAAGGTAAGGACTCAGGAAATGAGCTTCATATTCACTTTACAAATCTTGAGATCGATCATCTTTGGGATAGCCGTCTATCTCCCACAAATCGCCTCAATGGTCACTTTCTTGGTCTTGTTCAAAATCTCCAACGGACGCTCAATTGGTGATATCTTTTCATCTCTTACCTATTTCAACATCTTGGGATCCCAGATGTTTGTAATCCCATTGTCTTTAGGTGCTACCACAGATGCTTTACTCGGTCTAGGAAGAGTCAAGGAGGTGTTGGAAGCCTCTGAGTTGGAAGAAACTGAGAAAGTTGATTACTCGGTGGAATTGGGAAAGTTGGCTATTAAAGTTGAACATGCTGATTTCCAATGGACCGTTTTCGATCAAGAAGATGATACTGATAGTGGCAACGACAAGAATGTGGCAGATTTGAAGCTGAACAAAGAAACCGCTGATGCGGACAAGGTTTCTGAAACGATAGTGGAGATTCAGACTTGCTCCACGTCAAATGAGGAGAAACTGGTCAAATTCGCAGGATTGAAAGATGTGAACCTCGAGATCGAAAAAGGCGAATTCATCATCATCACCGGTGTGATTGGTAGTGGTAAATCTTCATTGTTAAGTGCTATTAGCGGAGTGATGCCTAAAACTTCTGGTGAGGTGAAATTAAACGGCTCTTTCTTGTTTTCAGGACAACCATGGATTCAAAACACCACTGTCAAGGAGAACATCTTGTTTGGTAATGAGTATAACGCTCTGGTCTATGACGCTGTAGTTGATGCTTGTGCTTTGACTGCCGATCTAGATATCTTACCAGCCGGTGATGAGACTGAAATAGGAGAGCGTGGTATTACTTTATCTGGTGGTCAAAAGCTGAGAATCAGTTTGGCAAGAGCTGTTTATGCCGATCGTGATATCATTTTGCTTGATGATGTCTTGAGTGCCGTCGATTCCAAAGTTGGTGCCCATATTATGGACAAATGTTTGATGGGCTTATTGGCAAATAAGACCAGAATTTTGGCAACTCATCAATTATCATTGATCAAATCAGCAAAGAAAATCATCTTCTTAAACGGTGATGGTACCATGGATATAGGATCCGTCGAGGAGTTGATGGCTCAAAACTCTGATTTTGCATCACTTATGTCTTACAATTCTGAGATCAAGGACAAGGAACTGGATGAAGACGAAGACTCAGAAATCGAGGAAGAGGAAAAATTGGAGCTAATCAAATCAGTGGTCTCAAGAAAAGATGGTAAGCTTATCACCGAAGAAGAAAGAGCTGTGAATGGAATGAGTTGGGTAATTTACAAGAGGTACATTAGGGAGGGTTCCGGTCCTTTGAAATGGGCATTTTTACCGATATTGCTTACTGCTATTGTTTTGACCACCTTCTCTCAGTTGTTCACAAACACATGGTTGTCCTTCTGGACAGAAGATAGATTTCTGAGATCAGAAGGTTTCTACATGGGATTGTACGTCATGTTTGCCTTTGTCGCTGTTATTCTTGGTATTGCTCAGTTCATTCTATTGGTGTACCTTTGCACAACTGCTGCTAAAAATTTCAACATCAAGGCAGTCGAAAGGGTCTTGAAACTGCCAATGTCGTACATGGATACGACTCCTATTGGCAGAATTTTGAATCGTTTCACCAAGGATACCGACTCTTTGGATAATGAAATTATCAGTCAGGTAATGGGGGTTGCATTGACGTTGGCCAACATTATAGGTGTGCTCATCTTGTGTATCGTCTACTTACCATGGTTCGCAATTGCTGTCCCATTTACTGTTTTCATCTTTATCAGTGTTGCCGGTTTCTACCAGGCGTCTGCCAGAGAAGTGAAAAGATTAGAACTGATTCAAAGATCTCATGTTTATAACAATTTCAACGAGGTGTTGAGTGGGATGTCTGTTATTCAGGCATACAATCAAGATCTTAGATTCATGAAGAAGAACAGAGTTCTCCTCGATCAAATGAACGAAGCATATTTTTTCTCCATTGCAAACAGGAGATGGTTGGCCATTATTCTTTTGGTCATTGGCTGTTGCATTTTCATTCTTATTTCAATGTTATCGGTTACAAGACAGTTCAATATATCGGCAGCATCTGTGGGTTTATTGTTATCCTATCTTATTGACATCGTCGGTCAACTTTCCTTTGCTGTTCAATCGTACACTCAATTGGAAAACGAAATGAACTCTGCTGAGAGAGTTTCTCATTATGCATTTGAATTGGAGCAGGAGCTGGCTTTCGAGATTTCAGAGACCAAACCTGAGCCTCTGTGGCCAGAGCATGGACTGATCGAATTTGAAAATGTCTCTATGCGTTACAGACCGGGTTTACCATTGGTTTTAAAGAATTTGACCTTGAGTGTCAAGGCTGGTGAAAAGATTGGAATCTGTGGTAGAACCGGTGCAGGTAAGTCCACTATTATGAGTACATTGTTTAGAATATCGGAGCTTGCTGAGGGTAAGATCACTATAGATGGTGTCGATATCAGCAAGATTGGGTTACACGATTTACGTTCAAAACTTTCCATCATTCCTCAAGAGTCGATTCTTTTGAGAGGAACCATCCGTTCGAATTTAGATCCATTTGGAGATTCTAACGATGACCATCTTTGGGCAGCTCTTCACAAGTCGGGATTGGTCAAGGATGTGCTGGAAGCAAAAGCTGAAGCTGGTGATTTGCAGAAGTTTCATCTTGATCAAACTGTGGAAGATGACGGCGCTAATTTCTCTCTTGGTGAGAGACAATTGATCGCCTTAGCCAGAGCCGTTGTTCGTGATTCCAAGATTTTGATTTTAGACGAAGCCACTTCCT
The DNA here is from genome assembly GCA_030569155.1 of Nakazawaea molendinolei. Taxonomy (NCBI): domain Eukaryota; kingdom Fungi; phylum Ascomycota; class Pichiomycetes; order Alaninales; family Pachysolenaceae; genus Nakazawaea; species Nakazawaea molendinolei. Next base: position 121,044 of record JAJMKB010000018.1, read on the forward strand.
CTGTCGATTACGAGACCGATGCCAAAATTCAAAATACTGTAAAAGAAGAATTCAAGCATTGTACAATATTGTGTATTGCTCATCGTTTGAAGACCATAGTCGACTACGATAAGATCTTGGTCTTGGACAAGGGAGAGCTCGAACAATTTGGTACACCATGGGAATTATTCACAGCAAACGGCACATTCAAAGCAATGTGTCAAAAATCAGGTGTTGTTGCTGAAGATTTCAAGAGAAAACTTATTTAATTCTTTATATATTCATTTAATCTTAACTTTTGTCATTTTGCTTGAGAAAAAAGGGGTGTTGATCTGATGATCTGTAGAAAAAACAGGGGCGTTGATCTGTTGATATGTAGAAAAAAAAATAAGGTACGCGAATATAATTATCTAGATATACAACAGTAATTAATGACTGAACAGGTTGAACCAGGAGCTATTGGGCTTCCTAAATACTACCCTCTACACTCGAGCTTGGAAAGAACGGTGAAGAATTTCATTCTTGAAGATAGTTCTAAGAACTTGAAGGCCTTACAAGCAGATTTACGAGCAACTTACGAAAAATACGTAGATACCAACCTTGAGCTACTGAAAGATGATCTCGAGGAGGTGAAACTGGGGCTTTTAAAAGACAAGATAGTTGGAAATTTTAATGAGACATATGAAAAGATCAACGAATTGAGAAGCAATGAGACGGTGCTTGCGAACCTGATGTCTAAGACTAAGCTGGAGATGCTGTATCGGTATCGTAATGAAGAAGAATTAAATATGGAGACCCTTGAACAGTACCGAGAGATTCTGGATCCACCATTGGAAGTCAACGATTTGTTCGTGCGAAACTACGAGGACACTGCTGAAAGAACCCGTATTGACAAAGAGTACTCGATGAACAAGAGACAGTTTGAAAATGAGATATCTGTTTACATTGATCCTTTCATGGTGGTGACACAAGACGAAGAGGCTGACGCTGATGGACTTGAAGTGGCTGGTGGTAGAATTGAATTGAAGTGTCCGTTGTCGAGATCGTTGATGAAAGATCCAGTGATCACCGAGTGTCTTCACACTTTCGAGAAAGAGGCTCTTCAACAGTATAGAAGGAGTTCTAGTAACTGTCCAGTGTGTGGTGTGCTGATGGGAGCTATCACCAAGGATAAGTTGATGGTTATCAGGTTAAAAGCTTACGCTAGAGACCAGAATCTTCTGTGATTTGTGTAATGCTCAATATAATTATGACTAATGATGTTTGACCAAGCTGTTGTATTTTTTTCAAGAAGCTGAAAGTTATTCCATTGTGATATATAGATGACAAGCCTGGATTTAATAGAGTAGTGTTATCTGTTCCCCTTGTTGACGTTTGTAAATAGAAACAGAGCAGGTGAGCACCAGTACGGTAAATTTGTCCTCTGAATTATATAATAGACTCTATGGCCAAGTTGGTTAAGGCATCCGACTGTTAATCGGAAGATCGCTGGTTCGACCCCAGCTAGGGTCGATTTTTTTTCTTTTTACTCCATAGATCACAAACTTAACTTTGGATTTACAAAGTAGATTACGTGTGTGCTTTGAAAAGTAAGGGGTTAGCAGCGGGTGTACAGATGGTGATGTATTATGATTTGGCCCTTTGCCTTAGACGGCCAGCTTGTTGAGAAAATTCTGTGCTAATTGGGGGTTATCTTTTTTTGCACCTCACTTCAAACTAATAGGCTTAAAAGTGTAGTGAAGGTACACTGTTCCTTTACCACAAATTACAACTGACGAAATTATCATCTGTCCCTGAATATCCAGGCACATGATTTGCTGGATCTACTGCTAAATTCTCGTTAAAAAATATCGAACAATAATCACACTTAGTTACCATGCATTGGACCCTGTATCCCTAAAATACATGTATGAAATTTTTTATGAAAAAACAGTGAGAGTTACAATAAGTTGACCCTGTTGGTTTGGTTTCTCTCCCTTTTGGTCCCATTTGTGACTCCGTGAAGCTCTCTCATCCAATCGGCTCATCCTTAACCGGCAGTTAATCCCGCGTAAACTCCGTGGTGGGTTCCACGTGTGACATCACACATCGGGAAATTAGGGGCTGCGTGGGGTCGAGGCATATGGAAATGAGCTTTTCAGAAGATGTTTTAATGTAAGTAACAGTTATTAAATAAGAACAAGGAGGAGTGAAGAGAAGCAGTCTTTTGCGTGTATGAGAACAAATTGATCACACAAAGATAACAAGGAACACTAAAGCGATAATCTCAGCACTTTTCCAGTAGAATGTGAGTATTTAAATAAAGCATCACAACGTGCAAGACAATACTAACAGGGGGTAAATAGGAAATTTGGAAAGTATTTGGCAGCCAGACAACTAGAATTCCCCGAATACTCGGGCAAATTCATCAACTACAAGGCGTTGAAGAAGTTGATGAACAGTTTGCTGGTGTCAAGCTCTGATGAGAATCAAGAACATCTTTTGAAAGAGAGGAAGGGCTCTTTCTTCTTCAGATTGGAAAGAGAGTTGGAGAAAGTGAACCTGTTTTACTTGGAGAAGGAGTCGGAGTTAAGAATCAGACTCGACATCTTGATCGAGAAGAAACTGCGGGCTTTAGCACAGGGGCGGTTAAATAATAACAAGAACTCGGTAGCGTACATCTCTTTGTATGAGGGCTTCATGAAATTTAGCAAAGATTTGAAAAGATTGGAACAATTTGTGGAATTGAACGAGATTGGATTCACCAAAGTGTTGAAAAAATGGGATAAGAGATCCAAGTCTCATACAAAAGAGTTGTACCTTACAACGGCGGTTAACGTTCAGCCAGTTTTCCACCGTGATGAAATTGTAGAATTGAGTGACTTGGTCGCAAATCATTTGTTAGAATTGGAGGCTAAAGCCGAGGGTGAAAGTATCGTCAGATATGCTAAATCTAAAGCTGATGAAGTCATAGAAGACAGTGTCATTCCAAAAGGTGATATCACCGAGAAAGAAGCCGATGAGTTGTATACAGATTTCGTCAGTATCGCTTCATCTCAACCTGTACAAGGCACTCAAGAAGATTTGTTACACTCTTGGTGCGATAAGATCAAGAAGATTTCTACAGATATCGACTTCTCCAAGATCTTTCTATTGCTTATCGCCAACTTCAAGATCTCAGATAAGACCATCAAGATTTTTTACGACTCTTTCCAAGAGCTCATAGATTTATCCACCACTGATGATTTGAATGGTAGAAATTGCTTACACGAAGCATCTTTATGTCCTGCTACAGAGAGATTATTTGTGATACGATTGGCTCTAGATGCTGGACTCAGTTGTTCTGCCAGAGATATCAGTGGTAAAACACCTTTACATTATGCTACAGAAGTTGGAAGAGAAGATATCGTGCGAGCATTGTTACCTAATCTATCTCAAGAGCTTATCGATATACCTGATAATGAGTCCATGACACCATTGTTACAGGCCATTGCAAATCAGAACGTTATATGTGTCAAATTGTTATTGGAGAAGGGAGCCAATCCTTTACCACCGCAGGATCCAAACTCTCCAAGCTATTTACCTTTGAACGTTGCATGTAAATTCGGGAACTTGGAAATTGTCAAATTGATCTTGGAGAGGGCAAAAGATACAAAACAAGAGGTGTTCCTTCCCAACGCTGAAGGACTTTTACCACTCCACATCGTTGCCAATTTCGGCCATTATCAATTGGTGCCATTGTTGATAGAATTTGGTGCAAAAGTAAACCAATTGGACAAGTTGAACAAATGGTCACCAATTTTTTACAGTGCAATAGAGGGTTATAAAAAAACCACTCAGAAATTGATCGAATTCGGTGCTGATTTCAAGATCAAAGACGAAGATGGGCTTACTCCTTTATACTACGCAGCTTGGGAAGGTAATATTGGTGTGTTGAACGCATTTATCGAAATCTTGGGCAAGGAAGTCAATCAGTTCGAACATCTCGCCATTCAAAAACCAATCACAAAAACCAACAATGACATATTATCCCCTTTATTGGCTAAAAGCACAGCTATGGTCCCTGATTTTCCAAGTCTTGATTTGATTCCAGATTTGTCGTTACCACCACCTATTTTACCGCTTCGAAAGTACGGTCACAATTTTTTGGAAAAGAGAATGTTTGTCAAATTGAATTTCTACACAAACAGAGACTCGATCAAAGTGTACGACAACCTGTCTTTATCTTCAACCCCCGGGAGAATAACAGTTAATTGCGCTCAAAATGATATCATTCCTAGAAGTTTGTTGCTCCCTGTTTCAGACGAGGACAAAACTGCAACTTTCCAAGTGGATTCTTTGGAGAATTTCTCGATCGACTTTGAGATTTTCCCGACTTTTGGAACTAGGTTGATCGGTAAGACTACTTTACTTAGTAGCACTTTTGCTAATTCAACATCCAGATCGTGTTACAAGTCTTCCAATATGAACAACAATATCAATCTTGTTGGTGACTTGGTGATTCCATTGTACGATATCAGAATGAGAATAATGGGGGAGTTGAGATTTAACTATCAGATAATCTACCCGTATTCCGGAATACCTTTAGAAATCACACAATATGATACCTATTGGAAGTCCACGAATAATAACAGTTTGAACGGTGCAGCCAAGAAATCGAGTTATTTCTCCTTTGTCACGGCTTCATCGTTGTCTGGAGAATACTATAGAGTCTTTGTCTGTAATTTGAACGATGGAACACCAGTGATTTGTCCAAATTGGAGAATCGAAGTCGCTGGTTTACAAATTCCTTTGGGTAATTTGAATCTCGAGCAATTACAAAAACTTGCTCCACAGGATGAGCAAATCAAGTTTTTAAACCAGTTGAATTCGAAAGATCATAAACCACACCGCATAGAAAGAATCTTGAAAAACTTGTATTTGCCGTTGGATGTTTTCTTGAACGCTCTCCCATTGGAAATCTCTTTGGATATTGAAATCTTTTATCCAACGTTATACGAGGAGAATTTTTCGAATCTTCAAATCTCCGAGGAGGCTATCGGTTTCACCAATGTCTTGAACAACTACATTGACTCGATTTTAACTGCCGTCTTTGATCATGTCAGATCGATAAGGAGAAACATCAAAAATAAAACTAGATCGTTGATTTTCTCTTCTCCGAACTCAACGGTTTGTACCATTTTGAACTGGAAGCAACCAAACTATCCTGTTTTCTATATCATGAATGGTATGAGCTTTGATTCAATCGACAAGAAGTTCAGTTCAGTGTCTGCCAATGGGTTCCTTATCTCGAATGATATCATAAACGAGATCAAGAAGAAGCAATTGAGAACACAGTTGAAAACATCAGTTATGTTGCATAACAATCAAATGGAACTGGCTGAAGATCATCATCAGATGAATATCGATAACATTGACAGCATCAATAAGAACTCGTCTTCGTACAACAATGAATTATTATATCAAGATCTGTTGACGAGATCTGTCAAATTGGGGGTTAATTTTGTCACACAGAACAATTTACTTGGATTAATAGTGTCAAGTAAAATGTTGAAACTATGTCCAGGTCTAATTAAGACCATTAGATCTCGTGGTTTAATTCTTGTGGCATCGAAGGATGAGATCATTGATGAGAATTGTGATAACGATCAAGCAATGACATCTTTCGATAGCGATGGACACGATGAAGAGTTCATCCACAGCATCATTGAATACTACAACAATTCAGATGATGACAACGATGTCAATGGTTTAAGATTCAACGATATTTTAAGTTTCAAAGATGCAATTGACATGTGATTTCTCGAGATCTGATGTATAAAAACCGTTGAGATCTCACAAGGTGCATAAAACACCCCCCAACGTGGTAAAGAGATGCGGCTCAGAGAGAGAGAAAAAAAAAAAACGAAAAAAAATTTTCGGTTAGGGAATCAAAGGTATCCGAAACGAGGTTTGTTGCGAGAACAAAGCTTGCGAAAAGTGATTATTATGATTGTGAATTGAAGGGTGAAATACAGAATTGGTAGAATACAGAGGACTGGTGGAGAAACAGCGAAAAGAAAGGAGTACTCATTGGACCTATTAAGATGTCTGCTACCAGTATAAGTACTGCCAAAGAGAACTCGATAGCGCCAGCAATCACCGAGGGTGCTAACCTTCAAACAGCCTACTTTGTGATGCCAGGGTCATTACAACCTTGGAAACCTACTATCATGTCATATACAGCGTCATTGGTAACCATTTTCTCAGGGTATCCTCTTGATACCTTGAAAACTAGAATGCAGACCCATAAGTTTAACAGCACTTTTGACTGTTTCAAGCAGACTTTAAAGCATGAAGGTGTCACAGGTTTATTCAGAGGGATCACATCGCCCTTGATATCTGCTTCATTATCCAAATCCCTCGGAGTGTCACTATACACCTATCTCAAACCAAGAGTAGCCGAGTTCCAAGGCATGTTTTACTCGCCGATTTCTCAAAACAAGTATATCCAGAACGAAGATGTCTTGTTGGTGATGAACAATTTCCCCGTTGCTGTAGTCTCAGGAACCATGGCTGGTGCCATGGTATCTCTGTATGCCTGTCCCTTTGAATTCACCAAGATCTTCTCTCAGATCTCTAGAATCATAGGGAACAAGCAAAAAGTGCAAGCCCAGGTGCCTAAAAATATCTTCCAGGTATTCCGTGAGATCGTGAAATACGAAGGTTTCAGAGGTCTCTACTCTGGCTACGGTTTCCATCTATTGAGAGACTCTGTAAGCAATGGGCTATTTTTCGCAGTGTACGAGACGGCAAAGATCTCCATACGGTCTCTCAGTGCAAAAGATGGAGAAAACGGTGTAGCTTCTAATCAACTCTCAATTGTTCTGGCTGGAGGTGCAGCTGGGATGTTTAGTTGGTTGACGGTGTTCCCAATAGACACAGTAAAATCCATGGCCCAGCGTGACATCGTCACCAATATCTTAAGAGCCAGAGATGGTTTAGAGAGAATCCCGGTACAGAAAAGACGGTTGGGCTTACCTACAAGAAGGATGTACAGAGGGCTTGGACCTTCCATCACTAGATCAGTTGTAACAACAATGATATTCTTTTCAGTTTATGAATACCTAATGTCTCATATTGCTTGAGAAAATCCCCCTATTTATACATACAATATTTATAATTATAGAGATCCATTTGTAAATAGATCATGATCACTAGCATTTGTGTAAGAATTATACATTTATCTCCTCCGTTTCGCTGGTCTCCCCTTCCCTTTGGTATTCTTACGTTTTTTATTCAGGGTCAGTTCCTGTACAACTTCCCTGTCGTCTTCACTCTCCTCTAAGATGGTATTGTCTGCCATTAATTTCAATTTCCGTTTCATCTCTTCATCATCGTAATCTTGGGCCACATCACTGACACTGGTGTTAGCTTTTATATCTCCACTGGCTACTTCTGAGATTAGCTTGTCTTCTAATAACTCTTGCTCTGCTGCTGAGGCTATTTCCACAGAGGTATTAGCTCCGATGTACTTGCCGCTACGGGTTCGCATGGTGATGTGAGGGTTTGACAAAGCTGTAGCACTGGCTACTCGAGCTTTTCTCGGTAATGGTGTCTGCTTCTTGGTGTTCGAGATTGCTGAGCCTTTGTTCTTAGTGTTTGTTGGTTTAGTAGTCTCTTCTTCAGACTTTGTCTCATTTACAATCTCATTCACAACCTCTGTATTCGTCTCTTCCACTTTATCGTTTGATCTTGTTATTCTTCTCTTAGGAAGTGGTGCAACCTTTTGTTCAGCTTTAGCATCTTGTTTTGTTGCTGCTAATGCCTTCTTACTATTCTGCTTGAGTTTACCCTTTCTTAATGGCAGATTAGCATCAAACTCAAAATCTTCAGTAGCTAATTCGTTTGTAGCATGGCCTGATGATGTTTCTTCAGGTCCATACTGAGCCAAAGCCTGACTACGAGTGACTCTGTTATGAATTGCTGCGAAGGCTGATATAGGTGCCTTTCTTTGTGGTTTTGGTTTAGCACGAGCTCTTTCTTTTGGTTTAGGAGCCTCTTCTGCTTCAGACTTTGGGACTGAGGCAGGTATTTCAGGTTCAACGTTGACTGGATCTGAAGTAAGCGACTCATAGCGTGTAGTTGAGACAGTTTCCTGAAGTGGCTTCACTTTTAACTCCTCTGTATTTTTGTCTTGAACTATCGGTGACACTGGTTCAGATTTACTAAGAGTAACATGTTCTTCATGGGTCTCCGGTGCTGAGTCGTGCTGATCTTCCTCAAGATCTTTTGACTCACTCTCTGCTTCATCATTAGGTGGAACAGCAGAGGAAACATCTTCAGAAAGGTTGGTCTCATCGACTTGTGGCTCTTCAATGATTAGATCATCCTTTTCTAACTCTAATTCTGGTAAGATATCATCTCCATGAACATACTCATCATCTGAAGGTGACTGACTTGACACAGTTCCCTCAGGATCAACGTTAGATATGACCGTGATCTCTTCAATTGGTACGTCAGTTTGATGTGCTTCAGATTCTTGGTCTTCTTCCTCTTCTACAAGTGTGTCTTCTTTCATTGAAGGTGTCTCATCCAGTGATTTCACCACATCTGCGATTTCAGGAGAACTCGATCTGAAGAGCTTTCCAAGGTACGACGATATCCATTTAAATCTTTTGGTAGATGGTTTTCCCTCAGATTCCTGGTCTTGCTCATCTTCATCGCGTTTCCTTTTGTTAGAAGTTTCAGAGCTACTCTCCAGCGAGACACTGCCTTCTACGATCTCTTCTGACTGAGGCTCTGTTACAGGAGCTTCCTCTGATCTCTCTTCAGTATTTACGACAACAAGCTCTTCGTCTTTCGGAAGCAGACCATCTTGATTCTGATCAACTTGACTCACTTGTTCCGCAATGTTGTCCAGTGGATCATCAACTGGTTCTCCCATAGATTCTTTATCTCCGTTCACTTCTTTGATCGCGAAAATGTCCTCATCATTAACTACTTGTATCGTTGGATGATGGTGAGACGGTATCTCCTCTATGTTCTCATCTGTTACTTTATCTTGCTCATTAACTTCATCATTGATAGCGAAATCGTCAGCATCGTCTACAGCTTGCACTGTAGGGTGGTGACTAGCTATGTGTTCCTTTTCGAATTCTTCAAATTCTTCACCTGATTTTTCATCTCCAAGTTCATACTTTTCGTCTGTGCCAGGCTCTTCGATGAGCAGAGATATCTCTTGCGACTCATCGACGAGTTTCTTAAGAGCCTCATCAACCACATCTTCAAGAGCTTCGTCAACAACACCTTCAAGAGCCTCATCCACAACTGTCTTGGAAGGCTCGTCAACGGTTGTATTCGATTCTTGATTATTGACCGAGTTGAAGTCTCCCTCAGGCTCTTTAGCAAAGCTCTCTGATTCAAGATTTTCAGCCTGGTCATCAAAATTTACACCAAACACCGATCTCAAGTCTGTTTCAGGAATGACTTCAGCTTGAACATTGACAACAGGTGCTTCTAAATTCTCTTCTACCACTTCAGCTTCTTCAGCTTTGTCAGCTTTTTCAACGTGCATGGCATGTTCTTCAATACCTTCATCATGAGAACCTGTAACGGAGCCTCTAATTTCTTCAGACTCTGAAAGCTGACTTGGGGTGAAATTACTGTCAGGTTGTTGAAGATCAAAGTAATCAGACCTTACAGTTGTTTGAATTGAAGGTGTGGAATCCGAAACACCTAACACAGTTCTAAGAGTGGAGAACGACTGCAGGTTATCGGAGATCTCAATTACATTAAATCTTTCTTCAGCCAAACTGGAAGACATATGTGTTGGAGCAGCGCTTGGGGTTACAAGCTCTTCTGGCTCTTCCACAATAATATCATCAACAGATTCAATTGTCATTTCAGCCTTATCTTCTGACACATCAACTACAGAGATAGAGTTTGACACCTTGAATACAGAGGAATTGGCAAATGTAGGATCACGAACGGGTGATATATCCTCTTCCTGGTTCAGATCATGTGATTCTTCCTCTCTGTCTTGTTCTTTCAGGAATTCATTTTCAGAATTATGATTGGAGTCGAGTTTGTTCTCTTCGCCAATTGCTTCCACAAAATCAGTGTCCACCAAATTATCCACAATGTTGTGAGATGTTGATGGCACGGATTCCATATTTTCAGATCGCATGAATGCTATCAGTTCTGCAGCTGCTTGCACAGCTTCATCATTTTCACTTGGATATTCAAATGCTGATTCTTTTGGAATCTCGAAAGTTTCCTCAACTGTGACTGATTCTTTGACAGTGGTGAATTGCTGAGTAGAGTGCTCTACCACTACATCAGATTCTTCATTTGTCATACGATTTAGCACCTCAGTAACAAACTCTTCCTCGATCTCTTCTTCTTCGCCCTCACTTTCAGCACTACTTTCATCAGCGATGGAGCCTTCCGTTACAATGTCATTTGGTGGAGCTTGGTACTCTACATGAGCATCAGGGTCCGAATCATGATGATATTGCTCAAAAACCTCGATGCTCTGAGGTTCCAAGCCTTCTCCTTCAACAACAAAAGTGTCTTGTTCGACAAAATCTGTTTCAACGTCAGCAGCGTAACCAGATTTGAGCTCGTTTGCTTCAAATAGAGGAACTTCAACAGGTTCTTCTTCCTCTTCCTTGGTCTCTGGGATCGGGGAAATTGATTGGGAACCGAGTACGCTTGATGGAGTCTTCAGTTTGGCTTCTTCTTCATGTTTAAAAAGAGATCCTTGGAGTAAGTTGAGCAAAGAAGGATCCAAGATACTTGCACTTTGTTCTTCTTTAGTCGATTCCAGCTCTGATGACGAAGATAAGGAAGGAAGAGAACGCATTTCTTCCAGATGAAAACTGTCTTGGTTGTCACTGATCTCTTGAGAGTTATCGATTTGAGCAGCTGTCAGCTCTGGTTCTTCGGATAATACTGGTTGTGTTACCAGTGCCTCGTGTTGAATATCCTCCTTAGCTACGCTCTCATCGTTAAACAAGTTAGTTTGTTCGTCTGGTACTTGAGAGGAAGCTCTCTTTTCAGCCTCCAAAGACAGCAGAACAGCCGTAGCGATTAATTCTGGATCTATTTCAAAAGCCATTGGCTCATCGCCTAAATCATTGTCTTCATCGATTTCGTCATTAAAAGATTCTTCGTTGTCTAAAGCGTCTTCTGAGTTGAACTCATTTTCATTTTCCACTTCGATATCTTCTTGATCATCGAGAGAGTCCAGTCTTTCACTAACTCTATAACTTGGTTGTCCTTGAATCGATGCCTTCATCTCAACATCGTTGTCCTCGTCATAGTTATCGATAGAGTAACTTTCAAGGTCATCTTCATTATACTGAGCAGCGGTTTCCTGTTGTGAATCTTCACTCTCAGCAGAGTCTTCATCGGATGCCACTTGATCAAAAGTTCTAGGCTTGCTTGTCTCAGGATGATCACCTCGTAAGGAGTAGGGACTCATGTATGGGCGGTATGCGAACCTGTCAGTTTCTTCGTCTTCTTCTTCTACATCTTCGTGATCACTCTCAGCCTCGAGATCTTCACTCTCTTGTTCACTCAGTTGATATTTATAGTGAGCTTCACCTGTATCCAGAGGTTCCTCATCTGATTCTTCGAAAGATTGTTCTAGTTCTTCGTTTGAAACGTTCTGATCTTCTGGTTCAGAAGGCAGAACATCAGATTCACTTCCAAGCTCTATTATCTCCAAATCTGAATCTTCTTGACTCACTAAACCCTCATTTAGAGACTCTTGCACAACAGGGTTTTGCTGATCTAACGAACTGTATGGCGGATTGGGTATTTTAGTGCCAAATTCTTCAGATTCTTCAGCCAGCTCTTCAGAGTACTCTTGTTCCATATTCTGCTCGTCAGAATATTCTTCAGCCAGCAAGTTTTCGTCAGAGTACTCTTGAACCGAAGATTTTTCATCGTAAGACTCGTATTCATCTTCAGGCACCTTTTCAGGGTATTCATCATTTGAAAGGTCCTGAGTCTGATCTATCAAAGGTTCACGTTCTTCTTCTTCCACAAAGTCATCAACAACCGGTACTACTGTGGGTGTTTCTCTTTTAAGATTATCCAACAGCTGGCCTAGTTTATTAAAAGCTGATTCATCTACCGCCTCGGAGTTTTCTCTCTCTGTCTGCTCGTTAAGTTTCAGCAGGTTGAGCTCTGAATAGAACAGTTTCTCTTCTCTACGGTTTTCTCTCAAGGTTTCCTCGGCTTTTTCTTTCAAATTCTTGATCCATGAAACCACGTCGTCTCCCGGTGTCACAATAGTTCTTCCCAGAGGTTTATACGAGGTGATCGAGGGCACTCTCTCTGTTTTGTTCAAATCTGGTGATAATTTCGAGTTCGTAGACACGACTCTGCGAGCATCCAAACCCCAATTGCCGGAATTGGACTCAAGTTTTGTTTTACTCAGTTTCAGACCAGCAATTTTCAGGTAATATGAAGAATTCCCATAGTTGATAGTGAGCTCAGGAGCCGTTACATTGATGGGCAAGCTGGTATTGCCCGTATTCAAAGAAGACATAGAGGTATCATCTCCAACAAATGTGGTGGAATTACCCAGCTTCTTATACAATTTGTTTCTCGTCCGTGATAGAAGTGACAAGGAGGCAAACTTGCTCTTCTTCCGAGTGTTTCTCCCCTCCTGGACCCCAGACATCTCTTTAGTTGACTAGTGCTTATAGTTAAGAGATGCCTCGATCTCTTTTTTTTAGAGATTTTTTTTTCAAGCCCTTGTTTTGATATTTCCCTGTTTGAAGAAGTTTAAACACTTGTCTGACAAGATGGTCTCGATAGCTGTTCTGGACCCTGACGGGGTCTCTGGCGGCATTGTGGACCAATTGGTGGCTAGTGGGTTGTCCAGTTTGCATTGGCGGCTGGCTAACGAGCCTTTGAAGTCTATCAACCTGTTGAAGCTCGAGCTTGTAGACGTTGGGCAGATGCCTCATCGGTCGAAGAAGAGAGCCGATATCGTGGAACAGAGTGATCAGTATTGTCACAACTTGATCATTGAGTCCAGAAACAACGAATTGCCCTATTTATACCTCTTTTTCTTGAAAGAACGGGACATTGACGAGTATAAACTGAAGATAAGACCAAAGATTAGAGCTCTTATAGAGGATGGAGTTGAGAATCTGATAATCCCTATAGAGTGGATGGTGGTGGTGGTTGGAGAAGAAGTGAAGAAGAACTCTGTTTTAAATAACACAAACCTTCTTGCGAAGTTGAAATCAGACTTCGGCCACAATGACGAGAACAGTTGTCTAAGAATAAGGACAAATTCTAAAGAAAACCCAGAGTTCAACCAGGATTATGCTATCTTGGTCTCTGTATTGAAAGAAAAACTCTTGAGATCGTTCTCTAGTCGTGTTGAGTTGTACAAGAGCCAGCTCCAGCTACTGGCTAGTAAGCCTATCCAGAACCCACTTTTCACTTTAATACTAAGAAATCATATCCTGAAAATTTACTACGATATGACACTTTACGAAGATGCTTTACAGGAATGCGACCTATTAACAGCCTCTTTTTCGAGATTTATCGCTGACAAATCTTTGAATTTGCCCATAAATGTTGAAAACTTGAATCTAAGCTCATTTATCGGGAATCCTCTCTTCGATGCAGACTCTGTCGATCTAGATACTTTGATTCTTAAGCAAGAATTGAATATAATCCAATTCTATTGCTACTCGCTCACTTTCCAGTCGAAATGTCTCTATCTGTTGGCTAAGAGTGATACTGCTCTCACTTTCAGTACTATTCATATAGTGGAATTGTTGAAAAGAGTGAATACAACAATAATCACCATATCTGCTCTTTGGAAAGATCAAGGTTCGATTCCACTCACTCTTTTCGAATTTTACTATATAATGATCGAGGAATTCCTCAACGATGACTACATCATCGCTGAGATCGAGCAAAATTTCCAAAATCTTGAAACTGGCAACACTTCAGATATCATGGAGTTGGTGGGAGAGTTGAAGATGTCACAAAAGAAGCACTACCTCGAATTGGGGAAACTGTTCCATTACAAGATACCAGGGAAAACCGAAGACATCTCTCTTGATGAGACAGAAACGACAGAAACCTTCAAGCCCTCCTACCTTCCATTGCAAAAGTTTCTCTCTTCAGAGGAGAGTTTTGTAGATGAGTACATCTCTATGACAAAGAGCATCATCGAAGGTTTCAACCTGGCGGACATCAGGCCAAGAACCATTGATATCTTATCAACTGAAATAGCTCTAGTAGCCCATAGCAGAGAAAACTATGAAGAGGCTATAGAGATACTCAAAGATTCTTTCAGATACTACGACGAACAAGGTTGGGACTATTTGGGGTCGTTTCTTTTGAAAATTTATATCGAATGCTTGGAAAAGACAAACACAGATGATTTGAATGCATTGTTGAATTCATACGTTGATCTATTATCCACTAAGACTTGCACAAAGGAGGAAGCTACAAAAGTTTCGAAAAAAGTCGAAGATCTTTCTGATAAGATTCAGATGAACTTTCTTCTTGAATATCTCTTCGAACCGTCGTTTGATTCCAAATTATCACCACATGGAGTGAACAAATTTGCTTTGGTGTTGACCTTGAAAAGTAAAGTGAAGGCTCCTTTCAAAATTGACAAAATTGAAATGGATCTGGTGGACAAAAACGAGAACAGTATCAAATTCCAATACGAAGAATCTGTTTATTTTTCTGGCATAGAAAGTTTTCCACTTATATCAAATGATCTCATCAATAGGCTGGTGGCTCCAAGAACATTAAAACTCCATTCAGGCAAACTAACATTCACTCATGTCATTACGAATATTATTTTACCCCCAGTATCTTCAATTATACCCGGGAATTTCTCAGCTAAACTCTCTGTTCCTCGAAACAGGAAGTTAAATGAGAATTCTTTAACGTTGGCAATCAGGAATGGTGACTCTTCAATCAAAGACATGACGATCCATTTTCCAAAAGACCCAAACCTTAGTTTTTTGGAGACCGTCGTTTGTACCAGCACAAAGTCAGGACAGATTAAGGTGATACTGAAGAACGATGCTGATTTTAAAATTCAAGTTCCTAACGATGTTGATGTCGGAGAAGTCTTGGAGCTCAAAATATTCTTCGAATCAGCTTGGAAACCGCAAGAACAGAAAGTGTTGAACGTCAAATATTCGATATCTTTTACACAGGATAACGAGACTCATAAATATATCTCGACAGATCAAATTGATCCTGCATTGTCCATAGCAGTTGTCGTACAGGATATCTTTGAGTCTTCCATATTTTACCCCAATTTTTCAATTGGTTCCTCTGATGGGAAATACCCTATCAGGATCATGGATGTCAATTTGACGCTTCCAGAGGAGTCTTCCTCACACTACAATATCGAATCACCATCCAAAATACCCAAGAATATCACTGCGTTTGGTGGGCAACCTGTAAAATGCTTCTACAAGATTCAAAGATTGAACAGTCAAGTTGGAGATGATAAGTTCTATTTAATTATCAATTATCGGGACTTGAAAGATGAGTGTTTGATGGTGGTGGAATCTGAGTTGCAAAAAACATTCGAGTCTCAATATGAGCATATAAAACCATTGTTGAGAAAATCTTTGGAGTTTAATCTCACTCTCTACAGTCTCACCAATCGCATCAAAACCACACACGTTGACTATACAGCTTTCTCTCAGTCTAAAGAGGAGTTGAGCTCTTTGAAAGCGTTCTTCGAAGAATTTGAGAATGGCAAGGGATTCAAATGTGAGAATTATGATTTCACAATTAGTAACAGAAGCCTAAAGCTTGAAGTTCCAATGCCTCTCATTCCAGTCATCCATGAAGTTGGTTTTGATTATCAGAGGCTTCCAAACTATGTGGTTGGGACTCCAATTGACATCACCATGTTTGTGAAAACCACAACTTCCTGGAGTGGTGAGTTGCCTTTGGAGGAGCCTGTAGAGGAACGTGAGCCGTTGAAGATCCCTTCACTAGCACCACCTTCTGCAGCACCTTCAAGACCGAACTCTCCAGGTCTAGAATCTACCAGTTCTTTTGTTAACGGAGACGGTCAGTACTGGCAAAGAAGTGCGATGTCGTCCACTTCAACGATTGATCTCAACCTGGAGAGTAACAAGTCAAAGAAGAAGAAGAAGTTTGTCAAATTCGAGTCTCGAAGTGATGATAAATTAAGATCGTTCCAAGTGGAGTTACAACTTGCTGATAGTTGGCTTCTCAGTGGTAATAGGAGTTTCACCTTCAACATTAAGGCAAATGGGACTCATGAGTTTGAGTTAGATCCTGTGAAGATGGTTCTTATACCTTTGAAGCTCGGTAGAATATCTTTACCAAAGATTGAGATCAAACCTATAGTCAATGGAGAGGTGTTGAACGAAGCTAGAGAAATGGAGATCAACTACAAAAATAGATCAGAAGCGTTGGTAGTTGTTAGCGATATAGATAAGATTAGTATCGATTTATAGAGAAACATCGAGCGCTGGAGTTGATCAGAGTTATAGACATGATTAATGTTTTATAGAGTGATAATCAAAACTATTTAATCGCTGCAATTCTGAATTGATTCGACCAATGAAGAAGCTTGTGGTTTCCTCAGTACCACGTTCGGAGTGATACCATTGTCTAATAAATATGTTTCTGTGGTTGGGCCAATTGAAGCTATTTTGAATTTTTGCAAATTTGACAAGTTCTGTCTTATATGAGAGACGATGTTCTCGGTGCCTTGAGGAGAGAAGAAAACGATCCAATTTTGAGCCTCTCCACAATTGTCAACTGCTTCATAAAATCTTTCAACTATAGAAGCCTTTTCAGTGGTTTTATATACAACCCTCTCTACAAGGTTGAAATTTTCCAGTAATAACCTTCTCGGTATGATGTCCTTTCGTATTTCACCGGTGAAAAACACTATAACCTCCCGTTCTCTTCCTTTGAGCAATTCGTCTTTCAAGATCAAATCACTTAAAATAGAGCCGTTACCGGCCTGTTCTCCGCCCCGGACGTTGGTGAATCCTGAGTGTGAAAGAATCTTTGCAGTCGCAGGGCCAACGGTATAAGCCGGCTTTTGCAAGATCAACAGTTTCCTTTCCGCATCTTCTACCATCAACACCGACTCGTTCAATACTTCCACAGCTCTCTGGGATGTGATGATGAACGAGGATGTCTCATATATGAACTCATCGCTTCCCAAGTAAGACGCTATATCACCTTTGTCTAAATGTACATGGTCCAAAAGTGGGATGAATTGACTAAAGTATCCTTTCTCTTCGAACTCCTCCTCGTAAGGATCAGCAGGAACTGTCTTGTTCTTCAACAAAATAACGCTACTCTTTGCTGACATCAAGACTGATCTTGATTTGCCAATTCCTCGAACCTCATCTCTTTTTATCGAAATCCAGGCCGCCCCCGTTTCGAACAGCCCCCGTTTTTCTCGTTTGGTATTTTCTATAATTTGAAGTTTAGTTATTGTTTTAGTTGATTTCTTTATAAACTGGAAGAATATCAATTAGAAAGAGAATGGAATGAATTTTATGAAGGATTACATCATAGCACAATCAACTCATTTTTATGGGTCAATGAAGCTTTAGCTTTCTCAAGTTGAATTTTCTATTCGATGCTATCTGTTTGACAGGTATAACCCCTTTATCAGACTATGCGAGGAAAGAGATGAATCAAAGTACTGAAGCAAAATTGGAAATAAGTCTAGATATCAAAATGGAATTCCAGAACTAATCAGAGATCTACGTGTTATTCTGTGAGTATCACAGATTTAGAATTAGTTATATCCTTGACCAGATCAAGCGATCTCTTCAAGTATTTGGTTTACCAAATTATAAGAAGTTTGAAACCCGAACAGCAACACATTTTATACTCGTTTTAAACAGTAACTAGATACTAGCAGTCAAACGCAGATCGTCCATATGAGGTTGGGAAATTTCATTGTCGCCTGGCTTGGTTATCAATTTCAACTTCTCGACCAAGATAAAAATCTTGTGTCTCTCATTTTGCAACAGAGTATTTTGGAACTCCAATTGGTCCACGATCTCTATGACGAGATCAAATATATCACTCACCGTATCTTTGTCATTACAGGGGACCGAAGAATTTTTCGAGAAACTTAATAAGTCTGACATTGTATTTGTACTAGACAGTTGAGGCAGACGGTAGTCGTTTCCCAACATTTCGAAATCCGGAGGAAAAGATGAAAGCGACGAAGACTTATCCGAAACTTTTCGAACTAACATTTTAGGTGACAGGCTCAATTGTTCAATAGTGTCATTTAACATTGCACCAAATCTCTTAAGATGCTCTTTCTCGAGTCTCAAATCATTTTCCATTTCGAAAATATCTCTAGAATACAGATTGATCAAGTCTGATTCGTCTCTCAAAGGAGTGGATGTGTGAAAAGAGTGGGTGTCCACATGCAATTCAATTGCTTTCAAAATTCTAGAATTTCTACTGTGTCTCCTTGAAGTGTGACGGGAACTGTCTGAAGATCTGTTTCTCGTGTGAATACTCTTGGGTGAAAACTCCTCGGTCTTTTTCGGGTCTTTGAAATTCAAGTCTTTCAAATCGGAATTCATTCCAATTGAATCCAAATCTATAAATGGAGACTCTTCGAGATCCAATAACATAGGTTGTTTGCCAAGTTCTCTAATTTCATGCTTCCTCTTGCATAGCAGGAACCTTTTGGTAGTGATAATCGAAATGATATCCGTGATAGTTGATGTGCATTCTGCTGCAATGGACGTGCACATTTCAAGAAATTCATTATCACTACTCATCAACTTTGAGTACTTTAAACACTTCTTGACAACACCCGCTTGAATTAAATTCAACTTGTCAAGAATTCTGTCATGATAAGCAAAGAACTTCTTGTCCAATGTTTGCAAATCTGTGGAACAATCGTTTTCATATTTGCTATTCAACGTCGTTATTTCACTTTCAGTGGTGGCTAATTCACTGATGTATGCCGCTTTCAATTCCTCGATGTTCTTGTACATTTCAATTTTGAAATTCAGCATATGCTCAAGTCTCGTACGGAAGACACTCATTATCACACCAGTGACGATTCCAAGAGTTACAAATAGATATTTGCATTGTTCAAATTGAATGAGCTTTTTATCATTCGGAGTATGAATAGGAAGGCTGTTTATGTACAGATCTAGAGGGAAAGGTTTGGGTAAACTGTAAGGTTTTACCTTGCTGCTCAACTTTATGTTTGGAGGATTTAATCTCAAGTTTTGGTAACAGCCCAAGTAAACTCCAAAAGTTGCAATCCCTATAATAAATCCAAGAGGTAGGGCTATTTCTTCCAAAAGCTTTGAATCAAGACCTCTTTGCCAATTAGCGGTGAGTTTATCCATAAAAAATTTTGTTCTATCTCTCAAAGATTCCATGTTGAGTGCGACTATTTGGTTCTTCAATGGGATACTAAGTTGATACCGAATTGGCCCAACTTATACTTCAACTTGATGTATTTTGCTACACACCCCCAATTCTGATCTATCACTTTGACACGAGAATCTTTAATACTAGAGATTGACTTTTTAATCTAGCCCATCTCTTTCAATACTGTGGCTCAGATCAGAAACCTTTCATTCTCCCATATTAACAAACTTTTTACTAGTCGAAAGTCTCAAGTTGTGACTGGCATACGAACGCATCATCTCGTCACTCTGCGAGGCTCGAGTGAAAAATTCAGCAATAAATGAAAAAAAAAAATCTTACTTGCAGGTCGCATGTGAAACTTTTATTGTTAAGATATCGAGCCCAAGATGATGCGACCGGTGCTACCTCCTGCTAACAGGGCCAGACAGGACAACTCTGGACCTCAGCTTGGTCTAGGTAAAATGTTCAGTACTATTGCTGGGAGATTTAACTTGCTGTCGCGGTCAGAAAGGTACAAGAAGTTACCAATAGTGATAAACCCTACAGTGGTAGGTGGGACAGCGAACCAAAGGGAATTGTTCAGGAAAGTGAGATCTAGCTCTTTGAGAGAGCGATACGAAGGAATTTTGGCATTGAATGAGTCAATTGAAGAGTACTCGATATCTTCTATTCCAGAGATATGGTATGCTGCAAAGGACATTCTAAGCATAACGCCAGACCCTGAGATACGACGCGGTTGCATCTTATTGCTCCTCAGCTGTATAAGACATGATGACTTGTTCTCAGCTGCTATAAGATTGACCTACTATGAAGACATTGTAACTTTGTGCAAATTGGACTACGAACACTCACTTATTGATCCAGACTTTGATTTGATTTTGGAGTGTTTAGAGTGTTTGACCAATGCTGGTGAAAATATCCTCAATTTTTGCCTCAATGAAAGATATCCTTTACAAGATTTTTTGAACTTGTCACTAGCTATTTGTCATACTCAGACCGATGAGAAATTGCTCACCAAGTTGGTGTTGTATATTCGGGAGTGTATTATTCTTCATGCTGAATTATTCGATTCAAGATCAAGAGAGATATTGGTTCAGCAGGTCATTGCCATGGCTTATCACTGCTCATCAAAGAATTTGATGATCATTCTTATTGATTTCGTTGGGAAGCTTGTCAAACAAAGTGTTAAAAGGCAAACATTTTATGCCTCGTTAGAATTGATCTCTTATTCAAACTCTTTGGAGAAGGAAGCTTCTTGGCAATTGATCTTGAGCTTAGTAGAAGACCCCACTTTGAGACTAGCCACTTTAACGTCTCTATCTGACATTAGTTCTGGAGCTGGACTTCAAGAAACTGCATCGATGGATGACAGGGTCACAATTATGATAGGTGCATTGAATTTATTGCAACGATCATTTTTACTCGCTAATGCTGGAGATGCCTTAAAAACAATCACTTCGCAGTTAATTGATAACCTATCAAAATCCATAGATTTGAACAATCAGATGGTTAATTTTCATGTATTGTCGCTCTTGCAATGTCTCATGGCTGAGAAATATAACATATTAGATTATCAGCATTGGTTTTACGGAGACCATTGTATAATCGACATCATTGGGACCATAGGCCGTTTTGCTAACTCTAATTTTGAGTTGTTGAAGCTGTTAAAGCTGACTCTCGGTCAAATTACTGGTATTTTAATGGACGGGACTCTCTTATACAATGAAGACAAGCTCATCTCACTATATTCATCACAGTTGGACTTCTTGCAAGAGGATGACTTCAAGTTTCTTTTGAAATGTTTTGATTCGAGATCTTTCGATTTCAACTCGACAGAAGAGTTTGAAAAAAGGCTACCTGTTTATTTGAGGTCCTCAGGAAGAGCGTCTGATATTCAACTCAGGAGCATCTCTGTGATATCAGAGTCTATTTTCCACATTTTAGATGAAAACCTCTGTGACACATCAACATTGACGAAAATTATTGCACAATTTTTGGGAAACAAATGGACCATTGATGAAAGCACTGAAGGGCAGGAATCGTTGATATCCCGCTTTGTGGTGCGTTTGATGACAGAAATCGAAAATACATTGTTTTTCAACACTATATTACAGTCAGTCGTGGACACTATTATGGATAATATAGATCATAATGTCAGTATTTCACTTACCCGTGGACTATGTGAACTTTTTGTGCTTCTATGTGTCAAGTTTCACGATGAGTCGAGGTCTAAAAAGCTTTTTGAAGCATTGATCTTGTTACTGGAATTTTCTGTGAGCAAGAAAAGTTTCACTATTGTTTTGTCCATCGCAAAATTGATGATCCGTATTCGTGTTAAAGAAGGGTCCAAATTTTACTTCACAAATCCAGCCGATATCGAAGGATTGTCATCGATTTTCCGTAGAAATTTCACAGATTACGAAGAAAACCAAGTTGCAGAAAGAGGCAAAGAATTGTCATGGTATTATCCTGAACAGCTTCCATACTTGCCATCAGCATTGGTAGATTCTGCCACAAGTCACTCCTGTATCCTTGAACATTCGCAAATCATGAAATGGCTCCTGATAGTCACTGATGTGCTCGAAAATTTCCATGATTGGGAACTCTACTCCTTTGTCTGGTCCCATTTTTGTCCTCAACTATCCAACATAGAATTGTTCATTTCCAATCCTCCACAATCCACACAATTGGAGGGAATTTCGAAATTGAGAAGTATCATTTGCGATCAATTGAGCTCGAAACTACCTCCGTCTTTAGAGTTCCCTGAAGGGTTGGGTAAAGCAGATTTGCAGATAGCTATGATAAGAACTCTTACGGCTTTAATAGCGTATCATGACTTCTTCAGCAAGATCGAAGAAGATGCTCTCATTCAGTCTACTGTTGATGCTCTTTCCACATCTTGGGAGAAAACCGCTATTCCTTGTATTCATTTCTTGAACATATCATGTTATGAAATTCCTTTGAGTGTCAAAAAATTCTTGTCTTTGATCTTGATCAAGTTACAAACTAGAATCTCGTCTTTTTTTGCCAGTCCGCATATCTTAGAGTTTTTGATGTCATTATCTCATTTACCCTCCTTGTCATCAAATTTCAATTTGGAAGAGTATAAGAGAGTTTTTGGTATCTCATTCCAGTTCATTGAGTTTTCGAAACTTAATAAGTCTACCGCGAAAGACGAAGTTTTCATCAATAAGCACGGTGAAGATGTGAGAGTTGAGAATGTCCCGTCAACAGAGCTTGTTAATATAACTCCACTGCTCTCGCAGTACTTGTTGGGATTATCCTACTCCGTTATATCTTCGTGGTTTTTGAAAATGAATTTGGATGAACGCAAAGAATTGAGTTCGTTTATACAGCGTAATTTGGTGCTTTCATCGCGAGTCTCTCCGGAAAGTCCTTTGGACGACCAAACAGTTGGATTTCTTGACTTCATCACCAGGTTTTCCATCTGCGACGATGATTTGACGATGAGAAGAGACTTGAGATCGAATCCAGATAGAGTTTCCAGATGGTGTGGATCAAATTGTGCAATCACTTTGAGTAGCGGTGGTGATGCTGGAGATAATGGATGGCTCATCGTGAGAAAAGGCTCCGATTCCGGAATCTTGAAAGTTGATCGTACTTGGGACCAATTCCATGGCAAAGAGTTAAATTTCAATCATGTCACCGATACTAAAAACATGTTACTGAAGTACTTGCTCCATTTTGAGGACGGCATCAAGTTTGAATTATTACCCGATATTCCTGCTGTGGTCAGATCGATCGATAATCTAGATCGGTTACCAGTTGCTCAGTTTTTCAAAACTGGGATCGTTTACATTGGTGATGGACAACAAACAGAAGATTCGATTCTTGCCAATCAATATGGATCGCGCCTGTATCAAGACTTTTTATTTCAAATTGGTGATGTTATAAAGCTTAAAGGTTGTAGAGACATCTATGTTGGAGGTCTCGACACTGAAAATGATATGGATGGGAAACATGCCATTTTTTGGAAGGACAAAATCACTCAATTGATTTTCCACACCACCACGATGATGCCCAACGTTCCCAACGATGTTTCTTTCTCTATGAAGAAGAGACATGTGGGTAATAATTATGTCAATGTTTATTTCAACGAGAGTGGGTTGCCCTTTTCGTTCAACACTTTGAAGAGTCAGTTCAACTTTATCAATATTGTCATCACTCCAGTATCAGCCAAATTTTTCAAAGTCAAGTTATACAGACGGAATGGTATCCCTGGTATTTTTGCAGCTTGTCATTTCAAGCTTGTGTCGCAAAAGCGTCTTGCACTTTTCGTAAGAAATCTTATTCTTGTCAGTCTTCAATTCAGTGATGTTTGGAATTTCGATGGTCAGTTTACTGGTCATTGGGGTAGACGTGTTCTGCATATCACAAAGTTGCATCAATTCATAGATGACTCTGTGTGAGAGCTTGTCACTTGAACACTCCTTCTCTACCAGCATGACAATATTTTCAAAAGCTGAGAAGGTGTCTAACAAGCTTCTAACTGGTGCCCGTTTCACTGTCTGAGTGTCACCTTTGTACAAATAACACTTGACCTCAGTCACATGTCTTGAAAATGGCACCCCAGAATTGGGGATACAATTTGATATTTTGCTCACGAAAATCTGTCGTCAGAACACCTCACAAAATTTGTTGGAGAAGTGAAAAAAATGGTTACATTTTGATGCACGAAATAAAGTAACTGGTTTGCCATCCTGAACAATTAACGAAGCAACTCGGTAGTTGATGATCCAGAAAGCACCAGTAGACAAAGAGATGGCGTCAGAAGAAGATTACGTGTTTAACGAGCAAGAAGGTGGGGAGATTGATGGGATGTTGGAGGTGTTCATTCGGATGAACCTGGATATGGAGAAGGACTACTGTTTCAACGTCCATGTCAAAGACCGTTTCAGAGACTTGTACAAGATCTTTGATACTTTGCCCGTCCTGTTGAACCCATCCATTTTTTACTATCCGAGACCGATCAGTTTCAGCATCAGTAAAAATCCGGGGTACTTGACCAGAAGTGGGGCTTTGTTGTTCAGTTACGATGCTGACAAACCGGAATTTGTTGTTCCTGTAGACAACGAGGATATCATCAGTGATAAAGTATGGCCGGGACAGTTGATCCTCCCACAATGGCAGATGAATTACAACAGATTGTTCCAATTTGTATCGGTGTTGCTCTTGTGGTTGTACACGGATTTGCCCGATTTCATCTCTCCAACCCCCGGCATCTGTCTTACCAACCAAATCTCGAGAGTTTTCAGCTACTTTGCCGAGAATTTCTTACAAAATCTGGACCTAGCCGCCGATATCATGAAAGAGGTGAACTCTGAATTCTCGATTTTGGCCCAATTGGGATTTTTCGCCTTGCACATCTTTAAAACCTCGATCATCTTTGCAGTCTTCTACTTGGGTATCTTCAATCCTTACAAGTTTGAAGTGAACCTTTTCAAGAAAAAAGTACAGCAAGATGTTAGTAAAGAACAATTGATCGAGATCGGTTGGACCAGTGCTAAGAAGGCAACTATTGACGAGTTTAGAGAATTTTACCACAATTACCGGATTGAGAAGGCTGGTGGGTTGGTCAAGGCCAACAGGGCCGG
Organism: Nakazawaea molendinolei; assembly: GCA_030569155.1. Lineage (NCBI taxonomy): Eukaryota > Fungi > Ascomycota > Pichiomycetes > Alaninales > Pachysolenaceae > Nakazawaea > Nakazawaea molendinolei. The sequence continues at coordinate 146,024 of JAJMKB010000018.1, forward strand.
TTTGTTCAAGGAATTACGTAGAACCGGTGTCGAATTGAAGAAAGGTGAAGGTTTCGACACCAAACTTCCCGTTGATGAGGAAGATAAAGGTGTCAATTCCATCACTTTGGCCAAGATGAGAAAGATGGATGAGTTCAAATTGAACTACGACTACATTGCCACAGTCGGTGAGCATTTCGAGAAGTTTTTGCTGGAATCGAAGGATCCAGGTGAAGATATCAAGAAATTTAGAAGATATGGGCCTTTGGATTTGCCTGAAGAATTGAAAGAGATTGTCTTGGAAAGAATTGACAATGATCTTTCTTTCAAGATTCTGAAATAGGCGTTATCATTTCAAGAGATTGCCTAGTGGATATTTTGACTCATTCTGATTTTTAGCCAATTGGTCCGGTCTAATTGGCTCATTTATCTGACTTGAGTTGATTGACTCGATCTAGTTGACTCGGTCCAATTGATTCGGAGCTCTTTGACTCTGAACTTTTCCTTCCTACTGAACTGAATTCTGTCTTTTTTTCTAGTTAGTCTCTCTGACCTGGACATTCTGTTGTATAATAAATCTATAATACTGAATCTGTTACGTATCATGCTCTGTCTTTGTTTACTGCTCGGTCCATAGTGCAATCAGTCCGTAGTAATCTATAAATCCAACGTCAATCCACGGCATATCCACCATAGTAAATCCTCAGAATTAAAGCCGGACATTAACTCCGCACCGCTCACCCCACAAAAAGTTTAAAATGGACGAGAAAAAATCCGGAGATATAAAAAGGCTGTAGTTTTTCCGGGATCCGTTTGACGATCGATAAGTAAATACAGACTGAACAAGATGAGCAGCATTAAAAGAACAGTGATTGACGAGGTGTTTTTGAACTTCCCCAAATCACGTCTTAGCGAGGGTCCAACTTATAATCCGCTGGACAATTCGTTCCTCTGGGTCGATATCATTGCCGGAGAGGTACACCGTGTATTCTTGCCTATCGGTACCTTGGAGTATACGGCTAAACAGTTGCAAGAGATCAAGGATAGCCATGAGGTGGTCAAAGTCCCGGACTCTGTCGGTGTTATCGGATTGACTAGTAACCCGGATGTTTATATTGCCGGGTGTCAAAGAGGTGTTGGGTTCGTCGACTTCAACAAGGGCTCTTTCCAGTACAAAGTGGAGTACCCAGCCGAGTCCCATAACGAGAAGTATCGTTCCAACGATGGTGCAATTGATCATCTGGGAAACTTCTGGGTCGGAACCATTTCCAATTTCGGACAGCCAGGATCACCATCTGGTGGCTCTTTGTACAGAGTCAACACTGACTTCTCCATCGATACCCTCCTTTCAGAGTGCAAGATCCCTAATGGGATAGCCTTTTACGAGGGCAAATTCTATTGGACCGACAGTTTGACCTTCACCATCTGGAAATTCGACTATAACGAAGCCACCGGTGAGATCACCAACAGAGAGCCTCATATCAAGATCAAAGATTATTGTAGTGAGTTTGAATCTCCTGAACCGGACGGATTTGCCATGGCCACCAACGGAGATATTTATACTGCAGTCTTCTCCACTTCCAAAGTGTTGAGATTCAACATCAAAGGTGAATTGGTCGAAGAGTTCATCTTCCCTGCAAAGAGAATCACTTGTCCCGTCTTTGGAGGTGAAAATCTCGACACTTTATTCGTAACCAGCGCAGATTTACATCTTGACGACATCGATAAAGTAGACAGCGCTCAACCGTTGGATTTCGGCGGTGCAATTTTCAGAGTTGTGCTCGACGGTGTCCAAGGTTTACCAAAGAACGTTTGGACCGGTGCTTTGGAGTAGGCTGGGGATTGGTGTTGTGGCTTGAGTTTGTGGCTTGTGTGTGGCTTGAACTTGTGGCTTGCTTTGTGGCTAAAACTTGAAATTTGAAGTTTCTGGCTGTAATTAGAGCCTGACTTTGTAGTTAAAGCTGTTCATTATAGCTGAAAGATGATCACAGGCATCTTAAAACTTGATGGCTAGCTGTTGTTAGTTGTAGCTTCAAGCTGATTGTAATTTGAAGCTGACTAGATGCAATTACAAGCTAGATGCTACAAGCTATATGCTACAAGCTACAAGATATAAGCTCGATATACGCTGATGAGCCGCATTTCAAGCTCCAAGCTGAACAGAATTCAAAGCTGCGACAAGCTCAATCCAAACACACTGCTTAGTACTACACCAGCTTAATAACACAGAAATAGCTATTTTATCGAACAACTAGAGTAATAGAACATCCGCTCCTATAACTACATCGTATCTGCATCTACAACATATCTGTCTCTACCATATCGTTCACATTTAAATATCTATAAAGAAATACTTCTAAATTCTATCAAGCACTCTCATTGAGTAGCTCTATAACTCTTTGACAAAACTCCTCTACAAGTTCATTCTGTTCCACTCCATTGTCTCTTAGTTGTGTCAATTTTTTACTAGCCACTTCATACCGTGTCTCCTTATTATACTCCTGGGTGAGACTGGTCTGGGTCAAGATATCGTATATCACCGAGATATGGAATTGTAAAGCTGGTTGTTTGAGTAAATATGAGATCTGAGGGTCATCAAGTATCTTTTGTAGCACTTTCTCTTCTCTTGAACTGTCTTGATCCACATTGCCCTGGGCCTCTGTATCCTGGTTCTCTGGCTTGTCTAACTTCAAAGCCACTGGGTCAACCTCTCCATTCACAGTCTGCTTCACCTCATGGACATGTGACTCTGATTTATAACATTTCAAGGAACAACTTTCTCGTTAGTGAGTCCATAACAAAACCACAACATCATACTCACTATTTGATACCACACTTAGGACATTTATACTTGAACTCTTGCTCTTGACACACTTCACACTTCACCACCATCTCATCTAAAGATCTAAAGATTTTTTTTCACCAGCCCCAGTTTTCTAATTTTTCACTAGTCACAGATCTCTGTCTGTATCTCTCTCTCTCTATACATAAACCTGTCACAGGGAAAGATGTCTCTTAATAAAATCTTCACATGTCTTATTGAACCATTTGGGTTCATCTGTGATGATCCAGTGGCCCGAGTCGATCTCTTGAAGCTCTCCGTTTGGGAATTGTAGTGTAAATTTTTTGTAATCCTGAGCAAATGGGGACTTGGTGGCTCTCATCAATAGAGCAGGTCCGGACCATGAATGATTATATCCGAACTCCCAGCCTTGAATCAGTTTCAAACTGTTGATCAAGATCTGTGGTGGGATCTTGGAGCGTAAAATGGAGTGTTCCTTGTGTAAATTGGCCAAGATGAATGTTTGGACCAGTTCAGATGGTTCCACTTTGGCTAGGATCAGTTTCAGCTGTTTCAAATCATGGCAATGGGATTCGTCAATCTCTTGTAAAGCTCTGAGTCTTTGTTCAAATTGATGGAATTCCGAGGCCAGACCGACGTTTTCCAGCGGGACGTTGTCGACCGAGATGACCATCGAAGGTAGTTCAGGTCTTCTCAATGCTACAGCCATTGCTGTCTTTGCACCCATTGAATGGCCAATGATGATCGGTTTGTGTAGTTTGTGATCTTTTATGAACAGTTCCACATCACTGGCCATAGCGACAGTGTCGTGTCTTGTGTTATGTGGAGAGTCTCCATGGTTCCGTAGGTCTAAACTATAGACGTCTGTCAATAGCTTATGGCTTAGTATTCTAGATGAAGATCTATTGTTCTTTTTAGATCCACACAATCCGTGGAGAAACACTATAGGAGGACATCTGGACACTCCAGACACTCCAGGTGACACAAATTTTTGAAACGATAGCGGTACCGTTGGGATATCTAATCTGAAAGCTTCTTTTATCATATTGTACTAGCTCTCTGTATTAGCAATGGCTATTATAACTAACTATGATATTAATCTGTCAATGTATGGCACAATGCGTTCTATCTATATCTACAACTACACTACTGTGTGCCAAAGCTATATATAGCTATACAAAGTGGGTACTGAGTAGTTATAATGTTATTTAAAATATCATTTAGATAACTAGAGATGAGCATATGTTAAAGAAAATCTAAATGCACAATTATCAACTAAAAATATTGACCAACAGAATTCTATTTTTTAAGTAATAAAAAGACAAACATTATGGGTTTCTTGTAGCTTTAATTGCATTGACTGTTTTAGTTTCGATGGTTAAACCGCACTGAGTTCTTGAGCAGTGGTGTTACAATGGCTTAAGTAGTAAAGTATCTGTATGGTACTGTAGTATAAAAGGGGTTTAATCAGGTATCAACTAATTGAAGAATTATCAACTACTGCGCCAATTGTATGGATCAAATAGGTATTTTTAACCAGTGCGCACTACTCACCAACACCGATACTAATTATCACCAAGTGCGCATCAAACTGGATCTACTTTTATATAAGATCAGCTCATCTCTTTTTCATCTAGCTAAGCTCAACAGGTTAGCGAATAGTGAGGGATAAGAGGAGGAAAGAGTTAAGTGTTGAGGTATACTTAAGTACAAAGGGGTTCAGGTGGTTATACTGTGTGAATCATAACATAAGTGGTACGATCAAGCTAAGTGGTCAGTCTTTATCAGCTATCACTTATCACTTATCAGCTATCACCTATCACCTATCACATATCAGCTGTCACCTATCACCTATCACCTATCACCTACCAGCAGCTATCACCTACCAGCAGCTATCACCTACCAGCAGCTCTCACCTATCAATTATCAACTACAGACACCCAGTTGATAAAGTACAAGTGATCTCAACTAAAATCATCTAATATTTATTGATACCAATAATTATCAACTCCTCCATACTCAGTGATATCAACTCAGTATCACCAAGTGCACAATCAACACAACCAACACAACCAAGTACACCCACCAAGATGTCAGCATTTTCAGACTCAGACTTTGCCAGCTCCAAGTACTCCGACTTCAGACCAACGTACAACGACACCTTCTTCAACTCGATCTTGCACACTGTTCGTGGTGATGTGGCACTAGACATCGGATGCGGTACCGGTCAAGTCACCAATGAACTAAGTGGACATTTCAACAAGGTTATTGGCACCGATTTATCACCAAAGATGATCCAAACAGCCACTGAGAGAAATGTCCATTCCAACGTTGTCTACAAGACTAGTCAAGCGGAGGAGATCCCTTTCATCGAGACCAACACAATAGACTTGATCACCTGTGGGCAGCTGTGTCATTGGTTCAACCATGAGAAATGGTTCCAAGAGATGTACAGGATTCTTAAGAGAGACGGTGTGCTCATCTACTTCGGTTACGCAGACCCTGTCTTTGTAGGAGAGCCGGTACTGTGTAACGAGCTACTCGAACAGATCCAGTACGGTGACGACTGGTTAGGTCCCTACTGGGAACAACCAGGTCGTGAGATTTTACGGGATTTACTAGTGCAAGTGGACCAAAAGATACCTTTGGACAAGTTCCAAGTGGTTGAGAGGGCAAAGTTCACGGGATCCGGTGCGAATACGACCAAGTTGCAAGTTGAACGAGAGATGAAATTTGGTGATTTCATCAACTACATCTCGACATGGTCCTCTCTCCATTCTTATCAAAAGAGATTTCCACAGGGTAAGGTCACAGAGAGAGTTTTCTCAACTTATCACACTCGCTTCGGTTGGGACCTCAACAAGCCTTTGAAAGTGGTTTGGAAGACTTGTTACACCGTTGCCCGGAAATTGTAGACAATTTTTCACCTGTAATCGAATACGAGGAGAAGACGATCAAATTTCAATTACACGCCGATACGAATCCAAGACAATTCTCAATTACACGCCGATACGAGGCAAGATGATGTCGAGAAACTTCGCAACGTTCAAGGCCTCGTTCAGATCCTTGACTCCTCAATCCCCACAGTTCACACCCAAATGTCCAGATCCAACCTATGACACCGGTTGCACCTTCTGTGACCCTCAATTACCGCCTAATAAGCAAATCGACTATCAACGGCGGCTAAGAGGCTCTAAGAGTTCTCCTTGGAGACATTTGTTGGTCCACGACAAGACCTCACCCGACCATTGGCCCTCCAAGTTGGAACTAGCCTCCACTACTCTTGTCTCCCATATCACCAGGTTGAAGAGAAACCTTGTAGACCCATACCATCCGATACTCGTTTCCAATATCCATATTCCTACCCATGAGTTTACCGCAGCCTCTATAAAGACGGTGTTGTACCCTCAGAATCAGCTTATACAGTTCCCTGAGAGCAGTCTCAACGATGACAAGTTTGTCGAGACTTTTATAGAGCAGTTCTTAGTGCCAGACTCAAAAGTCACTACCAATGACAAGGTCTCGGTGTCTGCACATGATAAAGACATGATCTTGATCTGTGGTCACACTCAAAGAGATGTCCGTTGTGGTGTTTTGGCTCCTCTCATCTACGATGAGTTCATCAAAGTCTTGTCGAGAAACAATATCGAGAACGTGGATGTCGGATTTGTATCCCATATCGGTGGCCATCTGTTTGCTGGTAATGTCCTCTATTTCAAACAGAATGGTGAGTCTATATGGTATGGTAGGGTTAAACCCAGTCATGTCCAAGGTATTGTCTCTGAGACGATAATTGGTGGTAGGATCATTGAAGAATTATACAGAGGCTGATAGAGAGACTGTTGTACAGTTTGCATGTAGATAGAGTGGAAGGGTACAGTACTGGTTTCTGTTTCTCTTGTACCCAAGATCGTCACAGCTGATCAAGGTGTTTTGTACATAGATTGTGTTATGCAGAGATTAAATTATATATGACACACTAATGTAGACATTGTCTATAGACGATAAATAATCAGAAGTAGACTCTGGACTTGGTATCGGAGATTCTCTTCTCGATATGACGAACTGTGGTGTCCAACTTACCAGCGATTTTCAATCTCTTCTCAGAACTCATCTTTGCAAACTGGTCGATCAAATCACCATCGATGACATTCTTGACCGGGATGTAGTAACTTCTGTACTTCAAATGATCTCTCTCTGTTATCGAGACCGACTCCTCTCTCATCAATCTCTGGAATTTGACAAAGAATGAGATCTCAGAGTCGTGTATCAAAGGTAAGAGTACACCTACTGTACCTTGTAACCCTGTGTAGACAATAGTTTCAGGGCCAGCTTCATTTATACTCAACCGTGACTTGGTGATGGACGTTATAACATCACCAACGTAATAGTTCAGTAAGTTGTTTAACCTGTAGGGACACCCGTTTAAAAACTCATCTTTACTAGAGAGATAAGTTCCATGGTCGTCTTCGTCCGACAATCTAGAGATATCCTCTGGACATCTAAGTATAAATACCTGGCCATATCTATCACCACCGACAACAGTGTCATAATCGACAAATTTGAAAGTTGATACACCACGAGAGATGAAATCTGTAGCAAAAGCTATGAACCTTTCGAAGTTTGGTTTGTAAATGACAAATGTGATACTTTGCTGAATATCAGCAATGGCGATTCTGTTATCAAATGTCTCAATTTGAACAATCTGTTTACAATCGCTCTTAAACATGGCCTTTCTCAACAATTGTTTCAATCCGAGATCATAGAGTGTTAATGAATCACCAGTTCCAACTAATAACATATCTCTGAACGGAGCCATGGCTAAAGGTTGTCCTTGTACTTTTGTAGAATGCTTGAATTGCAAACCTTTACCACTGATCTCATAGACTCGTAAGTAGTGTGCTTTACAAGAGTTAGGCAACAAAGTTTGATCTCTTGAGCATCCAACGACAAGATGATCAACGTTGTTGAACCGGGCCACAACAACACTGATAACAGAGTCGTTGTTTCCTATTTCGAGACTTTGTATCACTTCCCTACTGGCTACATCCACTGTTTGAATACATGAACCCCATTGGTCTTTGGCGACTTCGTACCCAAACTGTTGAAACATTCCATCGTTCTCGGAAGCCTCGAACTCTACTTCATCTTTACCGACTAATTGCTCTGATAGTGGACTTCTAATATTGTAATCACACTCTATCACATAAGCTCTTCCCTCGTGTTCGACAAATCTTCTTGGAGTGTATCTCAAATCAACTGTTTCCAATTGGAACTCATTGCTGACACTTTCAGCACTAAAGATTGTCAACTTGTTCGAGTAAACCCCAACCATCCCATTCTCGGGACAATCTTCTTGTTTAAAGCCGTAACCGCTGGTCAAGGCGCTCTGCGAGACTGGTATCAAGGTAAAATCTGAGTCACTGGAGAAGCCGATATATGTCTTTGAAGAGAAGCACATGATCATATTTTGCTCAAAGAGGGTAACGGTTGATAAAGTGACCGCTTTGGATCCTACAACTGCACTTCTAACATCACCAAACCCACCAGTACGGGTGTCAAGACCAATTCTTGCATAGATTCCATCTCTCATACCAATATGAAGGTACAAGCTTGAGATCTGTCTGGATTTCTCCACTCTGGCATTTTCGATCATCGACATCATCTGAAGACTTACCGGTGTGGAACTGAGCAGCTGTACAGCTAACTCTTCCAACATGCTATCTTGATTCATACTCAAGATATGAATTGTGTTCTCGGTAGTACCAATTGCTATATAACGACTTCTCAATCTTTCTGGGCCTGTCTGTTCCAAGGCAATCGAGGATATCAGTCCCAACATTTCTGGTCTTTCCTTATGTTCTATTAATTCTTCTCCTTGGTGATCGAAAACAACCAAATCTCTGTTGGACAATCCAACTGCCAATTGGTTCTTGGTGGCAGAAGCACTCAAGATTTTGATACCAGCAGGTGGTAACCATTCTTTCACTTTTGGTTCCTCATCGGTGGAGGAGTAAGTCAAATTTCTCAAAGAATCGCTTTGCACTTGTACTACGGAGTTTTGACCCATCTGTTGGACCAAAAGAGTTGGCAGTGTGGTGTCCAATCCACTGTTGGTGACCTCCTCAACAGATTCTCCGATACTCAAGACCAACGTTCCGTCTATAAATGACAAGACAAGGTATCTGTCAAACTCATCTGTTTCGAAAACTTTGGTGGTGAACACTTTTTGAGCATCGGCTGGTAAATCGGTAGAGACAAGTTCAGAGATGGGCACTTCTCTGCTCAACAATTTCAAAGTCGAACGAGCTCCACTACCACAGATACCAGATATCTTGGGGAGTGAGGAGCCATCCCGTGAAGATAAGACTTTTGAATATGTCAAAGGGTTTAAAGAACTCACTATATCGACGAGTCCCAAATTGTCCAAACCTTTAATATCAAACTGGATGTTCTCTTCAGAGGAAGCATCGATAAAGTCTGTGTAATTCGTTGATTTCCACACTTTGTCAGCGTCATCACCGAGTTTTTCAAACTGGTATATATACTTGTCTCCGTGTTCACTATCTGCAAATAAGAAACCTGATTTGAAGATGAGTAAACTTTTCATTATCGGGAGGGTGTCGAAATATTTGATCTCCATGGATTCGATCTCCCCCGGATTCTCTACAGTGTCCTCTTCGTACTTCAAAGTAACTTTGAAAAGATCTCCAACGCTATTTTGGAGAAGAACAAAGAAGTATCCTTTCATCTTGTTGACCACTCCGTTGATGATATAGGAGTCTGTATCACTGTTACCGTATCTTTTCGGTATTGGCACAATGTATGATTTCCCATTGAGGTATTTGTAGTATATCACATTCTTCAAGCATATCAACAACCCTGAAGGACCATCTAATCCTCCTGGGATCGGTAAGAGAAAATTGGCAGAATTATCGATCTTTTCAGTGTATTTTCTAACGACATGGTTTAATCCCAAGTCCAATTCATAATAAGTTAGATTTTTCACAAATTCACCATTTTTACGCTGATTATCACTGTAATCAGACTCTATAGATGCGAAAACAGGATTCTCATAACCAACGTCGAGCCCACATGTGAAAAAGGTCAAACTTTTCGATTTATTGGCCTCCAAGGGAGAAGAGATCATGATTTTATTGGTTTCTGGTTCCATGTTGGCGACGTAGACCAATTTGTTCTTTTCAATAGCACTCAACATCAAAGCACGACCTTTGTCATCTACTGACATGTATTCACCAGGTGTCAATCTTGTGATACCTGTCTTTGCAAAAGGTTCGTTATGCATTGGTTCAAACAGATCGTTTCTGGCGTTGACCGTTAGTATAGTCAAGTTACCACTGTCTGAAGTTACTACAATACAGTCTTTTGTGGATCCTGATACTTTGAACACTGTGAGACATCGTATACTGCTAAAAGTGTCTTGTTCAAAAAGTTTCTCCAACTTACCAGTTGAAGAACGGAATCTGTAGAGTGTTAGTACACTGGAATGGGCCACTATGAGTTCTTGTGGTCTTTTGCTTTTCTTCACCGTCTCGCTATTTGTGAAGGTGCCAATGACAGAGCCAACAGAGCTCGATGAATGGTTCAAGGTCAAATTGTATAGCGATACTTCTGGTTTAACTGAAGCCATCTTATATCTTGAAGTGTTTGAAGTGTCTCTGAGTGCTTGAGGCTCGATTCTGAATACACCAAATCAGCTCTTATTACCTGATTTTTTATAATATTACTTCTCTTCAATAGTGAATGACTATTTTTTGACAGTGTTTTCGGTATTATGACTCCAATTCAGCTTCGAATTGTCTGGTTTTTTTGATATTTTCAACCTCTTCGGCTTCCAATTGTAAACCAATTTAAGTTGATGGAGAGTTCCAGTAAATAATCCCAAGTAGAAGGTATAGTTCAACTTCAAATACAGTTCAGCTTGTAGGAATGCACAGCTAACAAAACTAGTACCCAGCTAACCACCTCAATCAACTGAACAAATAAACAACAATATCGTCTAGATCACCTTTCGTGCCAACCACTAATCACCTATAACACTCTATAGCTTTAGTAACTTGAACAACAACAATATATAGACAACTTCTCTATTTGATGTTTTTTATAAGTGAAAAAAAAAATAGTTAGTGAAAAAGTTAAAGTGAAAAATTTCACTAACCTGTATCAAATACTCATCTCGATGTTAAACTATGAGTGATAAAGTTACACAAAACATCTTTTCAGCCATTAAAAGTGGCTCATATAAAATAGCACAGAGTTTGTGCTCACAACAATTATCCAAATATCCTAATAGCAGTTACTTCTATGCTCTTAGTGGGTACATCTATTTTTTGAACGATGAGAAAGCCATAGCTATCAAAAAGTGTCGTGAATTGCTGCTGAAAACACCCAGTGACCCTGGTGCCTTGGAATTGTTGAACTTAGTGTTCAGAAAATGCAATTTGTACCTGGAATCTGTGCTGGTCTATGAGAATGCTTGCAAGAAATACCCTAATCTAGGGCTTATCGACTCCTGGATCGACTTGAGTATCAAGAATTTCGATATTCTCTCGCTTCAGAAGAGTTCAATGCTATTGGTACAACACTCTCCACTGGAGGAGCAAAGACTGGCCAAATTGAAATGTGCTTTCAACTACTCGATTGCCTCGAACTTACATAAAATCTCTAAACAACATCGTCTCTTGTTCCCAAGACTCGGTTTGAAAATGATAGAGTCTATCGACCCTCAAGGTGCTCAAGAGATTTTTGTGTACGTGAAGCTTTTGTTGTTGAGCAACAAGGTCGAGCAAGCTGTCTCTCTGATGGAAGAATTCCTCAAGAAAGAGAAAGATTTAGAGATCCAACTAATCTTGCTCGAAACCTTGTCGAAATCTAAATTATGGCCTCAATTATACCAAACCTGTGAGGAGATATTGGTAAATGATAGTTTTGACGATTGGAATACCTGGTGTCACTTCATTGAAGCTGCTTCAAAGGTGGAAAAACTCGATATTGTCTTAGATATCGCTAAAAAGTATCCTGTATCAAGAAACTCCAAATTGGCACCTTTGGAAGTGGCTAAATACACCAACAGTGCTTTGGAACAAGATCTCATAAGCTACATGGAACATTTTGCCCATAAACCTTGTTGTTTCTCGGATTTAAAAGGATTTATCGTTTCTGTACCTGATTCTTTCCTTCAACTCTTGGAGAATCAGCTTGAATCAAGAAATTTGACAGATATCAGGGGTATGAAACTAGATTTGAACCAGACCACCTTCCTTGTGAATTATGTGAGATTTCAAGTGTTGTTGAAGCCTGAACTTATGACTTCAGCGGGTTTCATCAAACAGCTCTACTCTTACTACCAATCATCTGAGCATCTTCTCAAGACTAAGGAGAAAACTGATTACTTTATAGCCAATGAGTTTGTACTTCTCATTGCTCAGTCACTTCTCAAACAGAACTCTTGTCATCCAAAAGAGCTCTTGAAATGTGTGATCTTGTTAGAGAACGCAGCCAAGACTGATTACCATGAATTTCACGTAAGGCTTTGGTTGGTGAGATTGTACTCACTTTTGAACTGTTATTCCAAAGCTCAAGTGCATTTCAATGTGTTAAAGATCAAGTTTGTTCAGAACGATACACTCTCAAACTACTTGTTATCCAACGTTGGCCACTTGTTCCCTACGGTGACAACGTTGAAAGACATAAATCGTGCTCAAGAGATCTATTCCAATAACAAGAATGAGACGACTTATATGCTTGGAGAAGCCTATGATAAGTCAGCTTTCAACAAGATTGAAGGCTTCATCCAATTTGGACTCAGGCTTGAAAACTCTGTCACCAAGAACCTCAATTTGGTCGAAACTTTGAACTTGACAAGAATCACAGGGGACAGAGCTCAGTTCTCTAAAGCATATGACGAGCTTCTCAAAGCTTATAGTCTCTCTTTATCAACAGAACGTGAAAGAGATTTTGATGAAAAACTATCTGATAACAGAGACAGAAAGATCATGTGGGAGTTTGGCTCTATGCAGATCGATGAAGACTTGAATAGCTCACTTTGTGGTCCACAAAGAAGTGAATTGTTCATCCATACCATGATTTGCAAAGAATTGTTGATTTTAAATGACGAGTCTAACTGTAACGCCAAAGATATGGTTGAAGTGTTGAGAAAAGCTTCAACTCAAACAGAGTTCTCTGATCTTGAGAAATGGGAATTCTCACTTATTGCTCAACTCATCACGATTATCAAAGCTAAGAGACCGTTTGAAGACTTTGAAAAGCTTTTAACAGTTGAATACAGCAATATCTTGAATTGTGAAAGCACTCTCGACAATCGGTCTTTGATTGGTTATTTCAAACTCCTGAGCATATCCAAGTGGATGAATTCTATCAAACAAAACTATAAGACAGAAATTGACGAACAACTCAACAAACAGTTAGCTGTCAAATCGAAGCAGATTCTTGAAGACATAAGAAAGAAGTGCAATGGTTCGAAGAAAACTCATGTAAATACTCTAGACAAATTGAAGAAGGAGACACTTGAATGGTTCAAGAAAGATGGTGAATTTCTCCATATGAAGACTCAAGTCATCGATGAAGTCTTCAACGATGTTAAGGAATCTTCTCTCAAATCCATCACTCTGCTTACACTGATCTAAATCATTGCATTCATTAATAAATAGATAAATAGATAGATAAATAGATGAAACAGACACCTGTAGTGGTTAAATATTATGTTGTGGGGTCTCTGATCCAATGTATGTTGATTTCCAAGTCTCATTATACTTTTTAATGGCCTCCGAGCTGTTTAGAAGGTTTGCTGTTTTGGCTTGTCTCCACACAGGGCTCAATTGGTGATCTTCCTTCACGTATAAATGGGTTAGCCCCCATTTGATCTCTTTATAGATCTGTGGAGTATCTAGGTGAATTCCAGTCAAGTCTGATATTTTGAGCAACAACTCAAGTGTTTTCCAGGGTTCATAGGCACCATTTGCAGGAATATTCGTGAAAGACAGCTTGATAAGTCTTTTTATCACGGAGTGAGAAAACAATTGACTTAGAGGATGAGAAGAGTGGCTTGTCTTGACTTTTATCTCATCTGACTTTTGCACACCAATAGTTCTCACAAGCCACCAACTGAGATACTCAAATTCTTTGAAAGGTCTTACTCTTGCCGTGTTTATCAACAAACGAGTCCAGGTATCTATTCCCACGGATTTGGGATCAGTTCTGTACATTTTAGTGAAAATTTTCAACGACAACACAATCAACTTGTTATTGTAATTAGACACCAGCTCTTGATTGAAATTCTCTTCGTACGCTAGTTTCAAATTGTCAAGAATCTCTGATGTCACAATGCCTGCCAAATGACTCGCGACTGTGGGATTAATTTGATATTGTAAGTTTTGTTGCAAGTTCAGTCTCTCGACATTCTCCACCAACATTTCCTGTCTGGACAAGGCTTGTTCGATTTGACCCAAAGACAGTCTAAATTTAATTATCTGAGTCTCCAAATTGAACAATCTGCGTTGACTGGGCTTCTCAAATGGGTCGTTGAGTTTTTCCAACGTCTCATATATAAAGCTCTCTAGTCTTGCAACAAAATCCAACTTCTCGTATTTGGACAACTGATCATTACGTATGAGTCCCATTAGGAACCCTCTAGATAGCTCGTAACACATAATGAAGAATTCTCCTGTCTTGTCCTCACCAACTTTGGAGTGAGCTATGTACTCCTGGACCATCTTAAGAGCTTCTTCGACTCTTTGGATTGCAGTCAGATTTTCTATAGACGCTGAGTCTTTGAATGAACATTTGACCAAGATTCTGATAAATCCTGCTAATACCGATGGAGGGATGTTTCGACCTTCCTCATCCTCAGGGAGAGAATTATGATAGTTGATGAGTGTATCAAAATTATTGAGAAACTGTTCATCTGTGGAGGACTTGATACATTTCAATGAATGGATATTGTAATTACTCTTCAAGTCGTAGTTGGCCATGAAAAGCTCTACATCATCGATGAGCGACTCTTCTCTGTGCTCTGCTAATTGAATTAACTTACTCCAGAACTCGATTTCGTGGATGTACTGGTAACGATCAAACTTGGCCAAAAACTGGGCAATGAAGACTGTTTGATCTCGTGTCTGATTAAAATTGATACACTGTGTGATCAAGTCCATGAAGTTTGGAGAAGCCCATTTACCATTACTGACCAAATCGGCCACTTTATCGTTACCCAAAGCGTGAAATATCTCAAGAACTTGTTTGTGATAGTTTCCTCTCAAAAGTTTCAGTACAACATCTGTGAATAAAGGGTCAGATGATGAAGGGATATCTCCTAGGTTTGTCAAGGCCAAAGTCCAGTTCAGCAAATTATTCAAATCTGATGTCTGCCGGCATTGAGACGCTAGAACTGGTATTATATGGTTAAAGAACCCATCATGGGCCAAATCCAAACGTGAATGGATCTGGGTCAATGCCTCCATGCCTCTAGATGTTTTACTCAATACGGCACCTAATATTACAGGCAACCAGTTCACTTTGAGCTCGTTGAGCTTGATTATGGTGTAGAGTTTGTTATGGATCAGAAGTGCTGATTCAAAGTCTTTCGAGTAGAGTAACAGTGGTACTATGATCTCGTAGTAATATGTAGGATCAAAGAGAAGTTCCAGCTGTGTGGTTTGGGGTCCATCTCTAAACGCAAGCCATATAGCTGGCAACATTTGATCTTTGAAGAACGAAATCGAGTTCAAGCTCTTGATGAGTAGCAGTTTTCTTGTTTTGTATGCGTGGCTTTTGTCTAGTGGTGAATTTAGAAGCGCATGTATATCATTGAATCGTTTTTGACTCTGATTTAGTGCTGAATTCGGGCCTTTTGAGCTTTTTAGACTTGTATCAGTCGACTCCTGTGCAGTTTGATGGTCGAGTGGAACTAGAGGATCAATTGAAGCCTGGTTTTCTGCATTTTTAAAGAATTGGTCCTTCGGCTCTGACTTGTGATGTTCAAACAGATTAGAAAGCTCATGAGTTTCCATTTGACCCAGGGATGATAATCCCAAGACATGTCTTCTGAAGTTGAACAGCTCATTTTTCGACAAGTAATGCTCCAATCTCGCCACTTCTTGCACCATTGGCAAGGTCTTGTCTCGTTTATAATTCCCAACACCCTTTTTGTCCATCATCGAATGCACGAGGTTTACTATATCATCGAATTTACCAAGCGTCTGTTTTGTCTCCATCTTCGTTGCTACACCTCTCTGAGTTCCCACCACAGTCAATGCCACCCCTTCCCGAAACCTCCTCCTCATCTCTCCAACCCCAAGCAACGTTCTCTGTCGTGCTAATAGGGTTCTAAACATCTTCTCAACATGCCATTGGTCAGCAGTTTCTCCGTATTTAAAGTATTCGGAAAAAAAGCTCTTGCATGTGGCCCACAAGTTTTTCCGTGCAGGGACCTGAAAAAAAAAAACCTTAATTATTACCTATAATAGTAAAGGAACATGTCGCGACACTCGGTTGACGTTCCTATCACCGACTTGGACGATCCAGAGGATGATCTCATATTGGATCGTACCGATATCTCTGATGTGTTGAACTTGGACTACGAATTGGATAACAACAGCCTTCATATAGGCAACAATGAGACCGAGGACAGCTTAGCCTCGAAATTGAGAAGAGGTGTGACGAGGATTTTTGGTACTGGAAATAGGTACCGTGGGGTGAATGAAGCTATAGAGTTGGACGATACGAGCCAATTCACTGGTAGGAGCCGTTCGGAAGACGATGACGACAGTGTCATTCTCAACTTCAAAGATTTCACCGATTTGGGTATTGATAGGATCCAGAGAACCACCACAATTACTTTGAAAAGGTACCAATTCTACGTTTTGATTGGCTCTTTACTCCTGTTCTTTGTCGGGTTTGTTGTGGTGCTCTCGAAGAAAATCTCTTCCCATTCAAGTGGGCCTTCAACTGTCGCTAAAGCTGAAACTATCATTTATACCAATGGTACACACCAATTCCACCCTACCACCATTTTGATCTCCTTGGATGGCTTCCATCCGCACTATATTTCATTACAGGAGACTCCATTCATGCATAGCTTGCTTTTGGAAGGTTACGGTGCTCCATATATGGTGCCCTCTTTCCCTTCTTCTACTTTCCCCAATCACTGGACTCTTGTCACGGGTCTCTACCCAAGTGATCACGGGATCATTGGTAACACTTTCTATGACCCTGTCTCTGACAGACAGTTCGTCAATACCAACCCCAAACTTAGTCTCATTGAAGACTGGTGGGGCGGTGAACCTCTTTGGCTGACTGCAGCTCTCCATGGTGTCTCATCTGCCATTCACATGTGGCCAGGCAGTGAGGTGCCATTTGCCAACTCTAAGATGAGACCTACGGAATTCGACGCTTTCAACGGTACCGAACTCTTAGCCAATAAGAATGCTAGACTCATGGAGTGGATCGATAGAGATATTGAGGAAAGACCAGAGTTGATTCTCACCTATGTCCCTACGATTGATACCCTTGGTCATAGATACGGTATAGGGGATGAGTTGGATGATGGCTTAAAAGAAGTAGACTCTTTTGTTCTGTCTTTGTTCTCTGATCTTGAAGAGAGAAATTTGACTGATATTGTCAATGTGGTGATAGTATCAGACCATGGTATGGCTCCAACTGCTAACGATAGAGTGATCTTTCTCGATGACGTTGTCAACATCACCAAGATCGAACATATCGATGGCTGGCCTTTGTTCGCTTTGAGACCTTTTGATGATTATACTGTAGAGGAAGTTTTTGAAGAGATGAAACAAGCCTACGAGATCGACCCACAAAAGGTCAACTACGACATATATCTCAAAGAGGACTTGCCTGAAGAATGGAACTTTGGCGGTAAATCTTCTAATCAGTACTCTGAAAGGCTCGCTCCGATATGGGTTATACCCAAGATAGGTTACTCTGTCTTGACGAAAGAAGACTGGGAGAACAAGAACCACGAATACTCTCCAAAAGGTGTCCATGGATACAACAACACTGAAGTGTTGATGAGAGCTATTTTCCTCGGTTCTGGTCCTTTCTTCAAGTCAAGGTTAGGTGAAGATCTCAAAGTGAAGCCTTTCGAGAACGTTGAGGTGTATAATATTATCTGTGACACTCTTGGTCTCAATATTGCCTCTAATAATGGTTCTCAGATCACTGTCAATGGTGAGTCTAGATCATATATAAATAAGGGTAATCTCTTGTCGCAAGGTTGGAATGATCTGTACGGTTATCCAAATGTGTCATTTGTCGATCTTGATATCATGCGGGAACATGCTACCTATGATCAAATTTGGAGAAGTGGTAACGAGATTCCAGATCTGGCTCATGAGGAGGAACCTGAGCCTCAGACTACCTCTACAGTGCCTGTCAGCGTTGTCACGCCAGTTCCTGTCGCAGACGGTGATGATCATCATGATGTAGAAGACCATGAAGATGAGGATGATGATAAGGGTGGTGATAAGGATGACGATAAGGAAGATGATAAGGAAGATGATAAGGATGACGATAAGGAAGATGATAAGGAAGATGATAAGGAAGATGATAAGGAAGATGATAAGGAAGATCACAAAGATGATAAAGATGATAAAGACGACAAAGACGACAAAGATGACAAAGATGACAAAGATGACAAGAAACATCATGGTTTCTGGGACATTGTCGATGATATCATGGATGACATCGAAGATGCTATCGAAGATGTTGGAGACTCTATAGAAGATGCCTTCGATGATCTCAGGAATTCCTAGTCCAAGTGATTCAGATTTATATCATATTTATCCGCCATTTATTCTATGTACAAGTAATTATTCAACATACAAGGTTCTTTGCAAATCTTGGGAACGCAATTGAGTCTTTTATATTCTCTGTATTGGTCAAGAAACAGATCAATCTCTCAAATCCCATTCCAAACCCTCCATGTGGTACAGTCCCGTTATCTCTTAACGACAAGTACCAGTCTATTTCATTCAAGTTCATCTTCCTCTTGATCATCTCTTCTTTAAGTTTTACCGGATCATGTTCTCTCAAGGAACCCCCAATAAGCTCTCCGATTTCGGGTGCTAGTAAGTCGAAACATGCGACTGTCTTCCCGTCTGGATTCAACTTCATATAAAATGGTTTGAGATCTTTTGGATAATCCGTAACAAAGACAGGGTTTTGGAAGTGAACTCCAGCTAAGTATTTCTCATGCTCAGATTGTAATGAGTTTCCCCATACAGGTTCGTAGTTGAACTTCACGTTTTTCTCCAGAACGGCTTTCTGTAAAATATCAACGGCCTCAGTATATGTGATATTATCCCAATCACGAGCCAAAAGAGCTTCCCACCTTTGAGTCAACTTAAGATTACCTTCAGGGTCTCTTCTGGACTCCAATAAATTTTTATCATGAGAAGCTGCTAAAAACCCACCCACCACAGACTTGATCATATTCTCTGAGAATTTGGTGACTTGGTGCACGTCCTCTACAAAAGACATCTCCAGTTCGAGCATCCAGAACTCGCTTAAATGTCTGTTGGTGTCACTTTCCTCGGCTCTAAAACATGGAGTCAAAGTCCAGACTCTTCCCAATGCCGCGGCTAAAACTTCCAAATGGAGCTGAGTGCTGACAGTGAGGAAAGCGTTCTTCCCGAAAAATTGCTCTTTGGAGTTGGAATTCGAGTCCGATTCAATTTTGAAAAGTTCTCCACCACCCTCACAGTCTGAGCCAGTGATCAAAGGAGGAGATACCTTGGTGAAATTATTCTTAATGAAAAATTTCATCAACAATGTCTCTACCTCAGATTTACACCGCAATACTGACGACAAGGTCAGCGTTCTCCATCTTAAATGCGGTAATGTTCTAAGAAACTGGTTGGTATGGTTTTTCTTCTGTAAAGGGTAATCTTCTGGGACTGGCCCTAATTTTATCAATTTACAAGCGGCAGTAGTATCTGGAATCTTTAGTTCGAACTCTTGTTTGCCCCTGGATTCTTGTAAAATACCTGTGATACTCAAAGATTCACCTGTTTGTAAACCATTGGCCAATTCAGGAGGTACCACACAGTTCAAAGATCTATGTGTAGTACCATCGTTCAAATCTATGAACAGTATCTTAGGGTGTACTCTCACCGAGCGGACCCATCCATGGACTGTGATTTGGCTCTGGAAAGCCGGTGGGGTTCTGAAAATTTCACCAAGACACAAGGGGAGCTCAGTTATCTTCTGAGAGTACCTCCTCACTTGCCTAAACATCTCTATTGAAGTCTTTGTAGACCTCTTTATATTGTTGAAAAATGGCACAGGCCTCGATATGCAGGTTGAAACTTTTTTTTTTTTTTGTGCACTAACCCCCAATTTTCCACCACCCCCAATTTCTACATTGAGTCAGAGCTATTAATTATCATATAGAGATGTATACAAAGAGAGCTCAGTAGGATCTACCGAACATACAGTAATTGACAGCTGGCTTACCACACTTGACACATTTGGTGTCTGGTTTCATCTCTGGTTGGTCGAATGGGATACACAACGATTTGGCACCCATACTTGGAGATTTCTCATCGACTTCTTCATCTTCACCATCGTCCTTCTTAGCAGAAGAGTCCTTGATGTCATCCTCACAGTCTCCGTCACCACACCATGGAGAGAGAATGACGTTTTTCAGGTTCAAAGTTGGAACGAAATCGGCCCAGTCGTGAACAATGACTCTATGAGAGTCAAACTTGTCCTTAGCAGCCTTGTATAATCCCAGTTGCATTTCCTCCATGACCTCTGGAATTCTCTTCTCAACATCGCTCAACAGAATTTGGTGTTTGGCACTGTTGTCACGACGGACGGCAATGATTTGACCCAGAGACAAATCTTTAGGACCGATCTCGATACGAATCGGAACACCTTTCAACTCGGAGTCGGAGAATTTCCAACCTGGAGAGTATGTGTCACGGTCATCAATAAATACTCTGACATCGATAGCCTTCAATCTGGATTCGACATCTTTACATGTCTGTTCGAGCTGTGCTTTCACCTCATCGGTGGTCTTGGAGGTGACACCAACTGGGATAATGACTACTTGGTCTTGAGCAACACGAGGTGGGATCACCAAACCTTTGTTGTCAGAGTGGATCATCACCATGACACCAAGGGATCTAGTGGACAAACCCCAAGAGTTTTGCCATGCAAACAATTTTGGCTTATCTGGGCCTTCTGGATTCTCAACAGAGATCTTGAACATCTTGGAGAAGTTCTGACCGAGGAAATGCGAAGTACCACCTTGGATACCTCTTCCGGTGGCTGGGATGTAACCTTCGACGGTGGTAGTGAAGACACCACCGGCAAATTTCTCGTTCTCGGTCTTCTTACCCTTGACAACTGGGACGGCCAACAACTCTTCGTAGACACCGGCGTACAAGTCCAAGATTTGCAAAACTTCTTCTTGGGCAGCTTCAGAGGTCAAATGAGCTGTGTGACCTTCTTGCCACAAGAATTCTCTTGTTCTCAAGAACGGTTGTGGATGTTTGAACTCCCATCTAACAACACTGTTCCATTGGTTCAATTTCAAAGGCAAATCTCTGTGTGATCTGATCCATTTGGCGTAGTATGGGTACATGACGGTCTCTGAGGTTGGTCTAATGGCAATAGGTTCCTCTAAATCACTGGAACCGGCCTTGGTAACCCAAGCGACTTCAGGAGCAAAACCCTCAATATGGTCCTTTTCTCTCTCCAAGACTTTAGAGGAGACGAACATTGGGAAATAAGCGTTTCTGACACCCAATTTCTTGATACGAGCATCGAACCATTTTTGGATCGATTCCCATACGGCGTAAGATGGAGGTCTCAAGATGTAACAACCGGAAACATCATAGTAGTCCAACATTTCACCTTTGGTCAACACTTGTGAGTACCAGTTAGGGAAATCTGCGTGTTTGTCAGCGGTGATACCGATCAATTTGGCATCATCGATTTGCTTACTGGCAGCAGAGGCAGCGGCAGCTGGAGCGGCACTAGTCTTAGGAGCTGGAGCAGCAGAGAAATCAACTGGAATGGTTTCAATTCCAGTGGATTGCAAGAAACCGACCAAAGTGGCAGCGGAAATGCTGGCCTTGGAGGATTCTGTGGAAAGAAGAAGCGATGCAGTTGGATCAGATTCGATTTGAGAGTCCAACAAGATCTTTACCAGACCTTTGTTAGCAGCAGACAAGCTAGCAATGGAGAATTCCTTAGCAGTGGTTTGAAAGAACTGGGTGACCAAGTCATCTTTGGCCAATCTTGGCTCCTTGACACCGGCCAGAGATGCGATGAGACCAGCTGGAGTGGCAGTGGACGACAAAGCGACAACTACGATTGGGACTGGAGTGGCAGTCTTGGCAGTCTTTGGCTTGAAAACCAAACATTTTACAGGTAAGGCGTTGTCATCTGTGACAGTAGCCAATGAAAGGGCTGCGAGAGATGCCTCCAAAGCCATTTTTATCAAGCACTTTCTTCAATAGAAATCACTAGTCTCAATGGCTCTGTGACAATTTTTCTTCAAAAAATGGATGAAAAACGTTCGAATTTCCTCTTTTGGATGCATTTAGTGTTCTACGCACGACCCTTGGATGCAAATTCCAGTCTTGACAAATAGCTTTCCTCTCTAAATAGAGCCATTTGGAACAGCCAGATCACTCCAGAATCGGCCAACGTCACAGAATCACAAATATTTGGATACCATTTTTCGGGAAAGGGATACATATGGTCGTGCGCGTGATACCAATATTTTAGGGGTTTTCTCCTTTGGTGAGTCAGACGCAGTTTCCAGTCATCGGATAAAAATTTTCAAGTTGATCCGTTAAACAGTTGAGATACAAAAGAAGTTGACATTGCAATTGATAAGCATCCCAAAGATATAAAGATGTCATTTTATGTAAAAGAGACTGGAGTGGACTCTTTGACCACAACAGGGTCCAAAGAGGAACCATTTCAAACAGCCGCATTTGCCCTTTTGGTGCATCCAGAAGCCAAACTTTACGTCTACAAAGCCGATGACGAAACCCCTGATTTCTATGAGATCTCAGCTTCAGCATTGAAGAAGGCCAAAAAAGGTGCCGAATCGTTGAAAAAAAAACTGGAGAAGGCCAAACTGGCTGAAGAGCTGCTGAAGAAACTGGAATTGGACGAAGCCGCTAAGAAGATGGCCGCCATGCAGATCAAGATTGTCGAAGATACCTCCTTGCCAGCCGCTAAGTCCCTCAAAGTGGGTAAAGCCGTCGAACTGGTGGGTGAAAGAGTCCTTATTAAAGGTTGGGTCCACAGATTGCGTGTGCAAAAA
Organism: Nakazawaea molendinolei; assembly: GCA_030569155.1. Taxonomy (NCBI): domain Eukaryota; kingdom Fungi; phylum Ascomycota; class Pichiomycetes; order Alaninales; family Pachysolenaceae; genus Nakazawaea; species Nakazawaea molendinolei. The sequence goes on from JAJMKB010000018.1 coordinate 169,147, forward strand.
GGTTTGGCCTTCATCGTCTTGAGAGACGGTACTGGTTACATCCAGTGTGTCCTTTCAGGGGATTTGGCCAACGCCTACCAAACTTCTCAATTGACCATCGAATCTACCATCATGGTCAAAGGTACTGTAAAGAAATTGCCAGAAGGTAAGACTGCTCCAGGTGGTGTCGAGTTTGTTGCCGATTATTATGAGGTTATCGGTCTCGCGCCAGGTGGTTCAGAGTCTTTCACCCAAAAAATTCTGGAAGATGCTGACCCAAGTATATTGCTCGACCAACGTCATTTGATGTTGCGTGGTGAGACTTTGTCCTCTGTCATGAAGGTAAGGGCTGCCTTCTTGAGAGCCATTAGACAAGTCTATGTCGAAGAAGGTGTCTGTGAAGTCACTCCTCCATGTATGGTCCAGACTCAAGTTGAAGGTGGTTCCACTTTGTTCAAGATGGGTTACTACGGTGAAGAGGCTTACTTGACACAGAGTTCTCAACTTTACTTGGAAACATGTCTTGCCGGTTTAGGTGACGTTTACTGTATCCAGGAGTCTTTCAGAGCTGAAAAATCCCACACAAGAAGACATTTGTCTGAATATACCCATATCGAAGCAGAGTTGGCTTTTGTCACTTTTGACGATTTGTTGGGTCACATCGAAAGAGTTATCACCAAGAGTGTTCAATACGTACTTGAAGATCCAGTCGCTGGTCCATTGGTTAAACAATTGAACCCTAACTTTGTTGCTCCTCAATTGCCTTTCAAGAGAATGGAATACATCGAAGCTATTCAATGGTTAAACGAGAACAACATTCTTACTGACGAGGGTAAAGCTCATGAATTTGGTGATGATATTGCTGAGGCTGCCGAAAGAAAAATGACCGACACCATCGGTGTCCCAATCTTGTTGACTCGTTTCCCTGTCGAGATCAAGTCTTTCTACATGAAGAAGTGTGCTGATGATCCAAGAGTCACTGAGTCTGTAGATGTCTTGATGCCAACCGTTGGTGAAATCACCGGTGGTTCCATGAGAATTGAAACCGAAGAGGAATTGATCGCTGGTTTCAAGAGAGAAGGCATCAGTCCAGAACTGTATTACTGGTTCATTGACCAAAGAAAATATGGTACTTGTCCTCACGGTGGTTACGGTTTGGGTACTGAAAGAATTTTGGCTTGGTTGTGTGATAGATTTACCGTCAGAGACTGTTCATTGTATCCAAGATTTTCTGGTAGATGTAAACCATAGTTGTAATTTTATCGATTCCATACCATTAAATATAAAACGCAAAGGTAATCAATCATGTAACAAAGATACTCTGCTTATGCATTATGTATGTTTTTTTGTAAAGACGTCCTCGAAAAGAGAGTTGTATCCCTTTTTTTCCCACTGCATTGTGAAAAAAAATGCTGTATCCCTTTTTTATCTAAAAGAATAGCTGTCTGATCACCGTGTAATAAAGACACCATTGAAATCAACTTGCGCACGAATCTTCATTGAAACGTTTGTTCACACGTTCGGAATTATATTAAACTGTTATATCTGGATTAACTCCCAGCGGGCCAGGATCAAATATGAACAGTTGCATACTTAAATGAGCAAAATATGATTCCAGGAGGTGTGTCAACAGACTGTGCTTCTATTTTGCTTCAGATGATTTCGTGAAAGTTACTTCTGGAGTCACTTCTGAACTTGTGACTGAAAAGAAAAGAAGGTCTCAAGGAGACAAACTCTTGCCTATATGATCTTTTTTTCAGCCGCATGGGTATCTTTTTGCAGAAAATTTAAAGTTTACCCCGCGGCACCAAAAATTAAAACTGAAAAATTATTAGTGAACAAACAAATGGTGAGTCAACTTTTCATGGAAAGTTTGACTTTAACTTCAATTTTGAAATAATGAGTAAACCTGTACGGCCTCAAATTTCGGGAAATCGTCAGCGAGCTAAAATTGACTCATCTGCTTGAAAAATGACAGCATTGTTCTCTATCTGCAACAATTGGGATAACCCCCCACGGCGCCAAACTTTAAAAATTCCCTTTTTTGGATTGAGTGTGACTCAACTCTTTACGATACAACAGCTTTGAGTTTCAACATCTTGTGAAGAAATCCTTTACGGCACCAAAATTAAGTAAAACTTTTTTCACAGAGATGGTGACTCAACATGACAGAGATGTGTTATATTTAAGCAGGCAAGAAGTGTAACTCTGTGTGTGAAGAGACATAGAAAATGTCTGATAAACAAACAGAACAGATGCTCAAGAAAGAAACAACCGCTGAGATCAGCGAGTCATACTCAGAAACCGCTAAGAAAATTGCAGCTATGCAGATCGAGATAGTGGAAGATGCCACCTTACCGGCTGCTTTAGCTTGCAAAATTGGTAAAGCCGCCGAACATCTCGGTGAAAGAGTCCTTATTAAAGGCTGGATTCACAGATTGCGTATCCAGAAAGGTTTAGCTTTCGTTATTTTGAGAGACGGGACCGGATACATCCAATGTGTTTTCACTGGTGACTTGGCCAAGGCGCACCTTACATCTCAATTGACCGCTGAGTCAAGCATTACGATTAAAGGTGTCGTTAAAACATTGCCAGAGGGAAAGACTGCTCCAGGAGGAGTTGAATTTGTTGTCGATTATTATGAGGTAATCGGTCTTGCTCCTGGCGGTTCAGAGTCTTTCACCCAAAAGATTCTGGAAGATTCAGATCCAAGTATTTTACTTGACCAACGCCATTTGATGTTACGTGGTGAAACCTTATCATCAGTGATGAAGGTGAGAGCTGCATTCTTGCGAGCCATTAGACAAGTCTATATCGAAGAAGGACTTTGTGAAGTCACCCCTCCATGTATGGTGCAAACTCAGGTCGAGGGGGGTTCTACTCTCTTCAAAATGGACTATTACGGTGAAGAAGCTTACTTGACACAGAGTTCTCAACTTTACTTGGAAACATGTCTTGCCGGTTTAGGTGATGTATATTGTATCCAGGAATCTTTCAGAGCTGAAAAGTCTCATACAAGAAGACATTTGTCGGAGTTCACCCACATTGAAGCAGAGTTGGCGTTCATTACCTTTGAGGAGTTATTGAGCCATATCGAAAGAGTTATCGCCAAGAGTGTTCAATATGTTCTTGAAGATCCAGTCGCTGGTCCATTGGTTAAGAAATTGCACCCGAAGTTTGTCGCTCCCCAATTGCCTTTTAAGAGAATGGAGTACATCGAAGCTATTCAATGGTTGAAAGAACATGAAATTTTCACCGATGAAGGTAAAGCTTATGAATTTGGTGATGATATCGCTGAGGCTGCCGAAAGAAAAATGACCGACACCATCGGTGTCCCAATCTTGTTGACTCGTTTCCCTGTCGAGATCAAGTCTTTCTACATGAAGAAGTGTGCTGATGATCCAAGAGTCACTGAGTCTGTAGATGTCTTGATGCCAACCGTTGGTGAAATCACCGGTGGTTCCATGAGAATTGAAACCGAAGAGGAATTGATCGCTGGTTTCAAGAGAGAAGGCATCAGTCCAGAACTGTACTACTGGTTCATTGACCAAAGAAAATACGGTACTTGTCCTCATGGGGGTTATGGTTTAGGCACTGAAAGAATTTTGGCTTGGTTATGTGACAGATTCTCTGTCAGAGACTGTTCATTGTATCCAAGATACTCTGGGAGATGTAAGCCTTGATACCATTCTGTTGAGATTAATTTGTTTTTCAGATGGTGAGCCCGTACTAATATTTTAACTGTGTGGATGGCCTCACTTACAGTGAGCTGTATCCCTTTTTTTTAGAAAATTGAAAAAGTGAACTTTTCAAAAGTAGCCTTGAGGTAAGACTTCTTTCACAATACTTATTCTGAGCAGTGTATCGCTATTACAATAGGAAGGTTCCATTTAAAAAATTGTTTGGAGTTTCCCATTTTGGAATGAAGTAACAGAATACAGAAAGCTAATGAATACATTTGATCTCTTTTTTAGCATTGTGACTACACATTATATTCATGAGACTTGATTATTTGACATGAATCCCTTTAGTGACAGCTTTGAACATTGGGAATGCTTTTCTGAAGATGAAAAGTCTGAAATAAATTATAACGGTGAATTAGAAAGTGATGAAGAATTTTTAGACGACCTGTCAAATGACTCGTTAGATTACTCTCTGGATGATTCGCTAGATTACTTTCTGGATGATTCACTGGATAGCTCCCTGGATAGCTCCCTGGATAGCTCCCTGGATGATTCACTAGATTACTTCGTGGATGATTCAGAAGAATTATATACAGACTCGGTTCTTACACTAGCAGAAAGATTACAAAGAGCTTCATTGAATGAAAGTGAAAGCTCATCTAACAATCTTCCAGCTTCACTGTGTCACAAATCACGTGCCAAAGCTAGTCCCGATTTGATCATTCTAGATGAATCGGCAGAACATGCCATTTTTAATGGTTCTGAGGGAAAGAGATGTGCCCTACTTGAGCCTACCAAGAAATCTATGAATTATTCAAACAAGAGTCCCATTTCGCAGAATAATTCTTCAACTGCGGACTATACAAACAATACTTGCCCTGGGAATTTAATACAGCCGCTCCCGTACAGATTAGCTCTGAATTTCTCTAGAGTTGAAAAATATTATCTTTGTCCATATTGTCCTTTTGCATCAACTTTTTACCCCGTCATGGAAGGTCTTGACCACAGAATCAAAATTCATGGGGATATTAAAGGTGCAAGTTATCTGAGACAAATTGAGTATAAGAATTCCCAAGAGCTTTTGGATTCATTGCAAATAAATTTGGATCTCAACTGTCCTTATTTTGGCTGTAAGAAATATTTTGAGATTCGACGTGGTGCTGGAGAGTCTGATGAACTGATTCTGCAACTCATTTTATCCAAATACTTTTATCATGTCTTTGACAAACATAACCCAGTGTCCGATTTGGTCATGAGAGGTGATCTATTACTACGGAAATGTCGAAATCATCGATCGATTACTTGTGATCTTTGTAAAGAGGGACAGTTCAACCTTGAAGTTAGTTTGTACAAAGCTAAAAATCGTAAAAGCCCTGGTTGTCTTTACATCACGAATTAGTACTTAATTTTGAGTCTTTTACTTTTACTTTCCATCTATACATTTTCAACAGTTGAGTCTTTTATAGGCTTTTTAGAGACTATATTATTTCAAGTGGAATTCCATGGCGGTTCTCTATTAGTTTTATAATTTCCCTTTTCTTATCTCTAACCCCTTTTTGGGCTATTCGCTAACTTTAAATATCTGACAGATAGCTTTTTGTATTTTTGATCGCCATATAAAAGGGAGAAAAAGTTCTTTCTCAAATCTGCTTTAATTTGATTGTTTAGTTTTGTTTCAGTGCTATTGTTGATAAAAGACGCTTGTCATAACAGAGAATAATACGTTTTCATATAACAGATATATCAGTTGGTAGTATCGTTTGAGTGCATTGTGTTTTATTTGAATGAAACCAGAAAGGGTTTTTAAGATCAATTTGGCGCCTGGCTTGTAACGAATTTGATGACTTTTATATAAAGGTCAATCACAACAAAGTATTGAGGACTGCATTCTGGTAGAGATCTGGATAGAGATCTGAATACAGATTTTCGACACCAAACAAAATACTTATGAAGAGCTTCAAGAACTTGATCTAAACATGAGGGATTGCTTTGTGATAGCCAACCTAATATAAACAAGTTATCCTTTCGTCATTCCTAGGTTGTTCACAAGAGTTATAAGGAAACTCCACAAAATACTGATCTCTTTAAACGTGAGCAAAATACGAATTTTACCACTCGATGGCATATTACTCGCAACTCTTCAACTGAGACATTAGCAGAGAAGTAACAACATTTCTCAAGAGTAACCAGTAGCCCATTTGGAATTTGTCAAAGCCAGTCAAATTGATCCAAGTCGATTTCTTTTTCAGCTGCATTGACTCCACCTATCGTCTTGAAAGATTTCTCACCGCGCCAAAATTGAAAAATTTCCTTTTTCGACAAACTGTGAGTCAACTCGTCAAAAAGTGAAAAGTTTTTTTCATATTTAAGCGATTGACTAGTTGCATAACTGCTTTAAAAGTTTGAACAATCAATAAATTGAAAACTCAATAGCGAAAATATAGAGAATGTCTGATAAACCAGCAGAACTGAGACTTTGGGGAGGAAGATTCACTGGAGCCAGTGATCCATTGATGGACTTGTACAATGCATCCTTACCTTATGATAAGAAGATGTACGAGGCCGATTTGACAGGTACCAAAGTGTACACAGAAGGGCTTTGTAAATTGGCTTTGATCACCAAAGAAGAGTTGAGCGAGATTCACCGTGGATTGGAACTCATTCGCGAAGAATGGGCCTCGGACAAGTTTGTAGAAAAGCCTGGAGACGAAGACATCCATACCGCCAACGAGCGTAGATTGGGTGAGTTGATTGGTAAACACATTGCTGGGAAAGTTCATACAGGTAGATCCCGTAACGATCAAGTGGCCACTGATATGAGAATCTTTGTTCGTGAAGAATTGACCAAATTGTCTGGTTTCTTGAAACAACTCATCGAGACCATCATCACCAGGGCTGAGAACGAAATCGATGTCTTGATGCCAGGTTATACACATTTGCAAAAACTGCAACCTATCAGATGGTCTCATTGGTTAAGTATGTACGCAACTTACTTCACCGAAGATTATAAGAGATTACAAGAGATCATTGCCAGAGTCAACGTCTCTCCTTTGGGTGCTGGTGCCTTAGCAGGTCACCCTTACGGTATCGACAGAGAATTCTTAGCTCAAGGTTTGGGTTTCAACGGTGTCATTGGTAACTCTTTAGTTGCTGTATCAGATCGTGATTTCGTCATCGAAACCATGTTCTGGTCCTCACTTTTCATGAACCACATCTCCAGATTCTCTGAAGATTTGATCATTTATTCTACTGGTGAATTCGGGTTCATCCAATTGGCCGATGCTTACTCCACCGGTTCCTCTTTGATGCCACAGAAGAAAAACCCAGACTCTTTGGAGTTGTTAAGAGGTAAATCGGGTAGAGTTTTCGGTTCTTTAGCCGGTTTCATGATGTCGATGAAATCCATCCCATCTACTTACGACAAAGATATGCAAGAGGACAAGGAACCTTTGTTCGATTGTTTGATCACAGTGGAACATTCTATCTTGATCTCCACCGGTGTGATCTCCACTTTGAACATCAACAAAGCTAAGATGGAGGAGGCCTTGACAATGGATATGTTGGCCACCGATTTGGCTGATTACTTGGTCCGTAAAGGGGTACCTTTCAGAGAGACTCATCATATCTCTGGTGAATGTGTTAGAAAATCCGAGGTATTGAAATTGTCTGGTATTGACCAATTGACTTTGGAACAATTCAAGGAAATTGATTCTAGATTCGGTGACGATGTTGTAGATGTCTTTGACTTCGAAACCAGTGTCGAGAGAAGAACAGCTACAGGAGGAACAGCTAAGAGTGCTGTTTCGAAACAATTACAACTGTTGAAAGCACTTTTGAGCTGATTATCTATAGGCAAATTTGCAAAATTCACCAGTTGATAATTAACTTCCGAGTCTTACAATGACAGGGAAAGCAGTTTCACACAAAAAGGGGGCGTTTTCGAAGGGAAAGAGCTCATCATTTTATGTCATTTAATCTTTGACTAAAAATCAAAAAATCAAAAAAAATGATTATAAGATTCAGCTATATAGTAAAAAAATAATAAACAAAGAAAGATCAAAAACGCATCTTGTACTTCAAAAAATGAACGAGTCCGATTGGAACGATGATTTCGACGACAACTTCGACGAAGTGCTACGAACCAGTGTTTCTCAATCACTGACGCGGTTTTATAATAAGAGTCCAGTAAAGGAATCAACCCAAGAGGACCAACTACTGGACAGATTACAGACCCTAGATGTCAAAGATGGGGTGAGTAAGAAGTTTATCACTTTGAAAGAATTTAATGAGATGAAAAATCAGGACGACCACAAGACATTATCACAGAGAGATTTTGATGGAGTGGATAATGCGACTTTAAAAGCAGGAGGTTACCCCCAGCGTGCACCTTCGAGAAAGAAATCTTTACGATTCTTAGATTTATACAAAGATGAGGAAGAGGGTAACGGTGATTTTGAGCAACTGTTCAACGTGCCCTTATCGCCAGTGAAAAGAGAGCGACTTCAAACGAGAAAGTTCCCCGATCAAATACCGTCCTCATCACCCAGCAGAAGCACGTCTTCAGGTATATCTTTGAACAATTATAGTGAGACAGATTATACCGATAACGAGGATTTTATCGAAGGCTTTGAGATCCACAATAATATCAATTTGTTGAAACAGTATCAACAGAGAAAGGAAAGAGCTTTACACCAGGCTCAATTGGAGTACGACAATCTGATGAAATACAATTCTTTATTACAGAGGAAAGTACAGAGCACCAACAATATCACCAAATATTTACAAGTGCCCAATGAGGACGATGAAAATTTTATGGATGGTTTCGATCCGTTCTCATCATCTAGTTTCAGACCTAAGAGACCGGACCCATTGAGAGGTAGGATGAGACACTCCCAATCGAGCTATGGGTTGAAAGGTAAGAGATCGATGCCTGTAATGAGGAGAAGCGATAGCTCGAGAAAACTAAAACATAGTGCATCGAATTACTTCGACGTGTATCACCATAAAGAGTATCAAAACCCGCTAGATTCTTTGGGTGATCTGTATACGGTGAGAAAATACGGAGATGGAGATGAATTGGACGAGTTTAACGATCTCACCGAGAACCAGGACGAGACATTGACACAACAGGACAAGAAATCTATACGAAAATTGATCAATCTTCTGAACTATATGGAGGTTTACTCGAATCCTAAACCGCGGAGACCTCAGAGAGAAATTTCGAGTCCTCGTAGAGCTCATAGGAAGATCGGGTTGATCAAACAGTTGAACAACGCTAATTCTGAAAAAATTTACTCCAACAAGACTGGAGACATGAAATATAACCCATTAACTTACAAATGGGAGGGTAATGAGGTCGATTTGAGCAAATTCGAAAGTAATACCACTTCGAAACCTGCATTGATCTCGTCCAACTCATTGCATACAATAACTAAAAAGAAACCTATTGGAGGAGGTCAAGATTATCAAATCGTGGGTAATATGGTTTTTGATCCTGAGAAACTTTGTTGGGTGAAAATGGGAAAAGACCAAGGAGTTGAAGACGACAATGATGATGACCCTTTCAAAGATTTAGATGACTTGCCAGAAGAACCTACAGGTTCGAGATCGAAATACACAAGAGGTGTATCTGCTGCCAGTGTTATGACAACTTCCACAGTAGCAGACCCAAGATTGGGAACCTTGAGTGAGGAAGTTCCAGCGAATGATACAGAGACAGATCCTTTCTATTTGTCGCAAGAGATGATCCTGAAATTCGAACATGAAGAGCGTAAATGGCTGAAGAAGGTGAGAAATTGGCTTCTGCCAGGTGAAGAATACGACAGATCTCAACTGTACGAAATACGAAGAATGGTGACCGATAATCTGTGATTTTTGTCATACAAACATTTTGAGCAGATGATGATGAAGACATGTGGTAGAAGGCGGTCTGGTTGCAATAGAGTGAGAAATATACAAATATCCATCTTCAATAAGAAGATCAAACGCTTCATGACGTCAAGAATGCTTCTTCAAATTAATCTTCACAACAATGTCAGAGACCTAAAATGAAAGGTAACACCACCGAAATACTTATTAGTCGCTTACTCCTATTCACTTCAGATCATCTCCATAAAAATGAGCTCGCTTTGCAGATGACACCAGATACTACAAACGCGTAAGCATGCGACAGACCAAAGTCGTGTCGCGCGTGCCAAAGGAGGAAAAAAAAAGAGCCGTCGTGTAATTTTTACCTGTCAATCATTTGAATTAAATCACCAAAGCATCATTTAATCAGCTTCAACAATGGCTCTTTTTTCGAACCGTCACATCAAGGTGATTGCCGGATCCGTGGTGATCTTCGTGATCTTCTTCGTGCTCATGGCACAGCCTTCTGGAATGAACAGTGCTGCTGTGAACAAACCTTCAAGATTGGACACTTCACCAGATATTAACACGCCTGAAACGGTACCAATATCCGACAAGGCACCTTATGAGCAGACAAAGGGTAAAGTTTCAAACCTGTATGGTAGTGACGATGCTGTCGATGACGTAGCACCAATCAAAGAGTCTACTCCAAAAGCTCCAGCAGCTGGAGGTAACAAGATTCAGGCCAACAAAGATAAGAGTGAATCTGCTGAAGAGGGCAGATTGGCTGAAGCTCATCCTGATATCACTACTGGCTCATCGTCTTTTGCAAATGACGAAGATGACACTTCCAAACTGGTTGCAGATGGCTCTTGTTCAGGTAAAGATGAGTACGTAGTAATGATTGATGCTGGATCCACTGGTTCCAGAGTCCACATTTATTCGTTCGACCTCTGTTACTCTCCTCCTAAATTGTTGAACGAGGAGTTCAAGATGCTCGATCCAGGATTGTCTTCATTTGACACTGATGCCGTTGGAGCTGCCAAATCTTTGGACCCATTGTTAGACTTGGCTATGGAAACGGTCCCTAAAGACAAGAGATCGTGTACTCCAGTTGCAGTCAAGGCCACAGCAGGTTTGAGAAAGTTGGGAACTGAGAAATCTGAAAAGATTTTGAAAGAGGTCAGAAGACATTTAGAGGAAGATTATCCTTTTGCAGTTGTTGAAGGGGATGGTGTTTCTGTTATGGACGGTAGTGACGAAGGTGTCTATGCCTGGATTACCACCAACTATTTGTTAGGAAACATTGGTTCCGCCGAAGAACTTCCAACTGCTGCAGTATTCGACTTGGGTGGAGGTTCTACACAGATTGTTTTCGAGCCTAAGAACGGTGAGAAGATGCTCGAAGGTGAACACAAGTATGAAATTGCATTTGGAGGTAGAAAATTCACTTTATACCAATACTCACACTTGGGTTACGGTTTGATGGAGGCAAGAAACAAAGTCAACGCTTACGTCCTTAGTAATTACTTGCAAGAGCCCGGTGCAACAGCTTTGGAACCTCTTACTGCTACTGAATTGGCTGATAAATCCATGAAAGCTCAAGTCAGTATCGAGAACCCATGTATCCCACCTGAGTCTGAGGCTGAGAACGTTTACGTCACCATTGATGAGTCTACCTACTTGGTGACCTTTGTGTCCCCATCGAAGTCTGAAACTGAGCTGTTGGCTGATGGTGCTGGAACTCAATGTCGTTTTATTGCCGACAACGTATTGAACAAAGATTTGGAATGTGCATCCAAATCATGTTCGTTCAACGGTATCTACCAACCATCACTTCTCCACCAATTTGAAGAATCCAACGATATGTTCATCTTCTCCTACTTCTACGACAGATTGAACCCATTGGGTATGCCAAACTCCTTCACCTTGAGCGAGATGAAGGAAATCACCAAATTGGTCTGCTCAGGCTCAAAATTCTGGTCTCAATCTTTCAGTAAGGAATCTGGAATTGCCGAATTACAGAAAGAACCACAATGGTGTCTTGATTTGTCCTACATGGTGAGTCTTTTGCACACTGGTTACGATATTCCATTGGAAAGAGAAGTCAAGACCGCAAAGAAGATCAATAACAATGAGTTGGGCTGGTGTCTCGGTGCTTCTTTGCCTCTTTTAGAGAAAGACTCTGCTGGTTGGACTTGTAAAGTTGAAGATGTCACCGGATCCAGGGACTTGTAAGTCGTTTGGACTTGAACTAGTGCTTCAGTTGATTTTAAATCTTGTTTGAATTTTAGCAGTTCTTTGGCTTGTGTTGAGTCTCTACAGATAATTGGATTTTCAGCGTGGCTCTATTTGGGGGTGAATTGTTTTACTCTAGTGCTCTCTTTGATATTTCATTCGCTGCTCAAGTTGGAGTTATTTAGTTGATTTTAGGTCACTTGAAGCTTTGATCTACAGTTGAATTTTGGCTGTGTCGGTTCCAAGATAAGTTGTTGATGAGGTTGTCCGACTTCACCTGGAAGTTGACATGATATTTTGCGTACAAATGTGCCTGATTTTTTGCTAATCTTTACAGTTGACTCAAGCTCTGCTGATCATTGGAGTTTTCGGTTGAAGTTACCTCTACAACCTGACTGATAAGGTCAAATTTCAGGTTCCCTCAACAACTTAAGCTTAGTCACTTCATAACTCCAACAGAGTCAGTATCGGCCAGAGTCATTTCTTGCCTTTTCGTTCCCCTCCAGAGTCAGCTGTCCGTTTTTATACAATTTATAAATTCTTCACCTTGTAGGGGCTCGTTTTCTTAAGTATGAGAAAAAAAAAATCGTTTAGTAATACATTTATATAGTATTAATTAACCAGCCAATACAGTGCTAAAGCCAATCGAAAAACAGGTAAAACCAGTTGAAACCCTCACAATACAAGTGGCCATAATTTGTAATTGAGATGATGGAAGGCTCTGGAGCATCGGATCTGGGCAAGTCTGGTGATGGGAACTATTTGGAGCTGTCTGACTTGAGTCGATCTGGATCTGTTCAAGACCAACGGCAGCCAATGTTACACAGCAGTCTTCTCCAGAATCCCTTGGAGGGACAAAGGGAGTTCATCACGGGGATCCATTCGTTGGACGTTGATTATGAGAATAAGAACTCTGGTATCTTGTCCCCCGAGCCTCACAATGCCCATGGCATCGACTCTTCCAATATGAAGAAATCCCGGACCGTGGCCTCGAGAAGCCCTATCCCCGTGGACGCCTTACACATGGACGGGTCCACCAACAGGTTCAAAGACTATCTTTTGACCAAGTTGGAGAGGACCAACTCCCAGTTGGACAAGAATAACGACCATATCTTGGAGAGTCTATCGAGTAGTAATTTGAAGTCCGTTAAATCCCATGCCCAATTGGCTAAGACCGCTCAAGGCGTGAGGATCCTTGCCAAAAACTTGAGTAAAGCCACCATCAAGTTACAACTGAAGTCGGTGATGATCGTGACCAAGGCACGTGACAACAGCTTGATCTATCTCACCAGGGAGTTGGCTGGGTGGTTGTTAGCAAAATACGAGGTAAACGTTTATGTAGATTACCATTTGGAGTACTCCAAGAGGTTCAATGCTGCTGGACTCGTCTCTGATTCACAGAACTGTTCCGACCGGTTGAGATATTGGACTAAAGAACTCGTTCGTGATGATCCGGACGAGTTCGATTTAGTCTTGACTTTAGGTGGTGATGGTACTGTTTTATACGTTTCCACATTGTTCCAAAGAGTGGTGCCTCCAGTGTTGTCCTTCTCCTTGGGTTCTTTAGGGTTCTTGACCAACTTCAAGTTCGAAGATTTCAGACCCATCTTGGACCAAGTGTTACGCAGAGGTGTCAAGACAAACTTACGTATGAGGTTCACTTGCAGAGTTCATAAACTGAAAGGAGACTTGGTATGTGAACAACAAGTGTTAAATGAGATAGTTATAGACAGAGGTCCATCTCCATGGGTATCAATGTTGGAGTTGTACGGTGATGGTTCTTTGTTGACCGTTGCACAGGCTGACGGTTTGATCTTAGCCACTCCAACTGGATCCACTGCTTATTCACTCTCAGCTGGAGGCTCTCTTGTTCATCCAGGTGTCAGTGCTATCAGCGTCACTCCAATCTGTGCACACACCTTGTCTTTTAGACCTATCTTATTACCAGATTCCATGACTTTAACGGTGAAAGTGCCATTGAGAAGCAGATCCAACGCTTGGTGTTCTTTTGACGGTAGATCGAGAATCGAGTTACAAAAAGGTGACTACGTCACCGTGGTGGCTTCACCTTTCCCATTCCCAACTGTCAAGTCTTCCAAGACAGAGTTTGTCGACTCTGTCAGTAGGATCTTGAATTGGAATGCCAGAGAAGAACAGAAATCTTTTGTGCATCTTTTGAGTGATAAGAACAAACAACTGTTTGCAAAGCATAAAGAATCACAGTCCAAGGTATACCACGACCTTCGCGGACCTACTTTCGATATGGGTTTCGGAGAAGAGAACGACTCCACAGAACATGAGGAAACAGACTCGATCAACTCATTGGACTATCATCAGGCATATTTCGAGGATGACGAGAATTATAATGGGGAAGAGCACAACCAAGAAGAAGCCAATTTCGATATCGATTACAGTGATGATGATGGACAGGGAGAATCTCCTTCTTCACAGATTCCATCCTCTGGTAAATCAACTGCAAATCTCACGGCCAGTAAGATGAGTAAAGTAGGAGGAAGCTCTTCTACTATAGAAATCGATGACACAAAAGATTATATTCCGGGCACTTTATACAAGCCAGCTCCGGAAGATGAAATCCATACACCAAAGCTTGAAAAAGATCTCTCTTTGCTCGAGCAGGTAAACCTGAATAAAAGCCTCGAGGCTAGCCAGGAGATCACCGAGTCGTTGATCAACAAATTACAAGCTCTTTCTTCTGAAGAGAATTGATGAAATGTTTGACTTTGAACCAAAAAAATTGGATACAATCTCAGCTATATATTAACTTTCAAGATTTATTCCATTCCACATGACCAAGGTCGCAAATTAGCCATCTATATAGAGAAAGTTATAACGAATGATTTGAGATGAGTTTGTAGAAATTGGTGTTCGAATTTTGATTTTCCATGCACGACTTCAACCAAATGGGGAAATATTAAAACTGCCCGATTGGGAAGGCAATAGGGAGAAGAATTAAAGGAAGGGATCAGAAGGAGTAAAATTGACACCTTAAAGGATCCAATTAATTACGGATCATCGAGTTAATTAGAAGTGAAAGAAGCGGAATCAGGCGCAAACAAAGTGTGATTTGTAGATCGCTTGGATTGTCTATTGAATTGATTGTTTTTAAACTGCTGGTTTCGGCCCTGTCATTGCTGTGATATAGTAGAGGCAATAGCAGGCTATTATTAATATTGAACGGACCAGCAATTGAGCTTAAGTTTGGTCTTTTAGAGCAGTTGAAAGACTTATCATAGGTCAATTGAGCAGTTTTAGCTTGCTACTTTGGTACCATCTCACTAAAATCCAGTACTTAGTCCTAGGCCTGAGTGCAATATACGGTCCAAGTTAGTTAAAGACACAGAGATGCAGAGCGATTTCTTCATAGACACTCAATTGGCAAAGAATCTGAAGCAGTTGGACAGCCCCGCTCCTTTGAACGATGTCGGGACGCCCCTGTTTTCACCTTCATCGGCTTCTTCTGTGGAATCGGACTCTCCAGACGATCCATCGAATCCTGAATTGATGAAGGACAGATACTTCCCCAAGATTCCTTTGGAACACGAGGCGGAATTCGAGGATTACTTCACCTGGAGTATAGAGAATTGGAAGGATTTAAAAGAGAACAAGATCACGAGTCCACGATTCAAGATCAACGATTTCGAATGGAACTTGCTCATCTTCCCACGTGGAAATGGCGGTTCCCATCTCTCCGTATACTTAGAACCACACCCACCGTCTACAACAGTCCCACTGGATACGGATGACAATAGTGTCATTGGTATCTCCGACGACGAAGACGAAGATGAAGAGAACTTGATCTCGAATAACGAAAAGGAAAATGAATCAAAGACTAAAGAAGTGCCAATCGACCCAAATTGGCACCTTTGCTCTCAATTTGTCATCGATATGTGGAACCCAAAGTACCCAGATACCCATAAATTCAACGTTTCACAGCACCGTTTCAGCTCCAACGAAACTGATTGGGGGTTTGGCAATTTTGTTGAGTTAAGCTCTTTGTTTTCACTGGGTAAGATGTTTAAGCATCCTTTGATCTCTGATAATAAGGTCAATTTCACCATTTATATCAGAGGGATCAAAGATCACACCGGAGTGCTTTGGCATAACTTTATCAATTACGATTCCAAGAAGGAGACAGGTTTTGTTGGTATCAATAACCAAGGTGCAACCTGTTATTTGAACTCTTTACTTCAATCGTACTATTTCACGTCTTTGTTCAGGAAAAAAGTGTATCAGATTCCTACTCAAGACGAGAGCGTTAATAACGAGAATGATGAGGTTGTTCCTCAGACAAAGAGTGTTTCTCTTGCTTTACAGAGGTTATTCTATCAATTACAAACCTCGGATATGGCCATCGACACCAATGAATTGACTCTGTCTTTTGGTTGGGATAGTTCTGAAGCTTTTACTCAACACGATGTTCAAGAGATGAACAGAATCTTGATGGATAGGCTTGAAAATAAGATGAAAGGAACAGAGATCGAGGGCTGTTTGTCTGATATTTTCGTTGGTAAAATGAAGAGTTTTATTCGTTGTATCAACGTTGACTATGAAAGTAGTAGGACTGAGGATTTCTGGGATATCCAGTTGAACGTGAAAGGTTTAAAAGATTTGAAAGAGTCCTTTGCCAACTATATCGAATTGGAAACACTTACAGGCGAAAACCAATATGATGCCTCTGGGTTCGGTCTTCAAGACGCTGAGAAAGGTGTTGTTTTCGAGAGTTTCCCACCAGTGTTGCACTTACAATTGAAAAGATTCGAGTACGATTTCACTTATGATCAGTTGTTCAAAATCAATGACAGGCACGAGTTTATGGATTCCATTGATTTGAAACCGTACTTGGATCCTTCCTCCCCGGTAACCAGTGAAGATTGGATCTACGACTTGCATGGTGTACTTGTCCATACCGGTGATATCTCCACTGGTCATTATTACGCGCTCATCAAACCTACCGAGGAAGATCAATGGTTCAGATTTGATGATGATCGTGTGTGGAATGTCATTCACAACGATGTCTTTGAAGAGAATTTCGGTTGTGACAGGAAATCTGAACAAGAGATCAGATCGATGACAAGACTGGAACAGGTTGCGTACCAAAACCGTAGACACACTTCTCTGTACATGTTGGTGTATATAAGAAGAAACAAGGCACCTGAGATCTTGGGGGAAGTCGACGAGAAAGATATCCCACCTCACATTCCAGAGCAAGTTGCCAAAGAGCGTGAGGAAGAAGAGAGAAGAAGAAAGGAAATTGAAGAGATGCAATTTTACGCAAATTTCAAATTGATTACAAACAAAAGCTATATGAACTATCAAGGTTTCGATCTATGTCCCGATGAAAACTCCAAATTGTACTATGCCAATGACATCTACGAAGATCTGTCATATCCTTTGGCTTTCAAATTGGAGAAGAAACTTTCTGCTAGTGAACTATTCAACGTTGTCTCCGAACTGTTAGGTGACATTGATCCTCACCAGTTCCGGTTATGGATTGTGTCCAATAGGAAGAATGGGACTTCAAGACCTGATTTACCCATCGGATTGGATTTCGATAATGTTGGTGACAATACCGTCGATGACATTTTCGAGCTCCGTGACTATAAGAGGAACGCAATCTGTACGTTGTACGTTGAAGAATTGCACAAGAGTTTGAAAGTGTTGTCGAAGTCGATCATTTCGAAAGCTTCGAAAGGTGATGAAAAGACATTTGATCTGAGTGTCTTATCCAACGACAAAGATATCGATTCCACAACCTTGATCGACCATTTCGAGAATGTTGTTGATGGTTTACCGATTGACTCGCACTTGGAGTTCCCTCTGATCGAAACCGATTCCCAAGATATCTTGTTGTTGTTGAAATATTACGATCCTGACAAAGCCAAGTTGATGGGTTTCACTCACGTTGTAGTAAATCGTGACTCTTACACGGGTTCGTTGGTGAAATACATCCAGGTGTTTATGAACTGGTCGTTCTCCACGGAAGTGTTGTTATACGAAGAAGTTCAGCCTAATTCGATTCAACTGATAGACAGCACGGTGTCATTTGCCAAGAGCGAACTTCATAACGGTGATATTATCTGTTTTGCAAAGGCCTCTAACGGTGTTGATGGTGAATTGGAATTCCCAACGATTCCAAGTTTTTACAAGTTTCTTAGATATAGAGTGCATCTTTCGATTAGACCATTGCTGAAAATCGACGAGGATACAGAAGAGTATGTCGATTTGAAGAACACCGACAAAGAGGTCAAGAACGCTGGGAATCACAAAGAACTTGATTTCTGGGTCATCTTGTCGATCTCTTTCAAAGAGTTAGCTGCGAAGATCGGCAGGGAGATCAACGTTGATCCGAACTACATCAGAGTCTTTGGCATCTACTCAAATGATAAGAGTATCCCTATCTCTAGTCATACACATCTTCAACAGTTGTTGGGTAAAAATGTTCCACAGTCTAGTTTGTTCAACTTTGGGTACGAAATCTTGAACATCACCGTACAAGAGTTGGAGAACATGAAGCTGATGAAAGTTTACTGGTTGTCGCATGGTGTTGTGCATTACCAAGAACACGAGTTGTTGATTCCAAGAAATGGGACCGTGAAGGATTTGAACGATAAACTTCTGGGTAAGTTGAAGTTGGATGATACCAGTAGAAAGAGCATTTTCATGTACACCACTTTGGGAAACCGTATAAATCGTGTGTTGAGTCCCGATATGTCGATCTCACCAATTGATTCTCAAAGGTATGTCATCTATGGAGGATGCTATCCTGAATTGCACGCTGCTATGGGGACGTACCAGATGACAGAGATGGAGAAATTGCAGATCATCAAGGACTCGATCGATTCCAACACTTTGCAACACATCCAATTCCCTACACAGTTGTCCGATATCCGTGTCACGTATTTGTTCCAGTTCTACAAAGATTTCGAGAACAGACATGGGATCCCATTTGTGTTTTTGATGATCAAAGGTGAGAAATTCAAACACACCAAGATGAGATTACAGAACAAGATAGGGTTGGGCGAGAAAGAATTTGCCAAAGTAAAGATTGCCGTCTCACCACTGTATGGAGAGTGGAAACCCAAGTATCTTGTCGATGACGAGTGTGAGATTTTCGATGAGTTGGGACCAGAAGATCATTTGGCGTTGGACCACCCAGACCGTACCAGTAGAAGGACGTCCAATTTCGAAAGGGCTATTTTTATCAAAGATTAAAGGTGGATCAGTTGTTCACACCGAGAAAGTTTTGATCTACCAAGAATGAGGAATGGGTCGGTTATAGTTTTATTATATAGTGTTATTTTTGCGAATTTAAGAACTGCAGTTCTCTGATCTTTGTACTGCTCAACTTGTCGGCCCAATTGTCATCCTTAGAGCCGCCGCCAATGACGTCAATCTTGTGAAGGCTCAAAAGAGGGAAATTTTTCTCCAGTCTGATTTTATTTATATATTCACCACCTGCAGAAGTTTCCTCGCTTAATATCAAGGCCTCTATCTCTTTGATGTTCAGAGTTGGACCACAAATGTCGTTGATTTCATGGATCTCAATGGCTAGGTCTGGTGATACGAAGCTCATGAACTGTTTTACAACCTCGGACCTTTTATCAAAAGGTTGTAAGAACTCTTTATATTTTTTGTTCTGTAGTAACGACTCACCAGTGATACCTATGATAAGCTTATCAGCAGTGACAAAACTTGCTATGGAGAGAAGGATTTTATGGCCATCATGAAGATTATCAAAAGTGCCTCCAACTGCTGCTATTGTGTATTTGTTAGCATCGGTCTCATCACTGGAATTTATCAGGGGTTTGAATTTGGAAGTCGATGTCGCAAAGAGATAATTGATAAGGTCCTGAGAACAGTGGAGTTGGTCGATCATATTTAAGATGTATGAATTCTCCATCTGTTTATGGCTCATATAGACCAGATCCCAAGTCTTGTCTTTATCATGATAATTGTTGTTGAAGAGTACTCTGGTGACCAACTGCTTACCTTGGAGCAGCTGTTGGTCTCTTAGGATATCGTAGGTAGTACTGAGGTATGCTTGTAAAGTGTTCAACGAGTTGAATTCGTCGGTCCAAATGATATCGATCTCATTGATGGTGTCCAGCACCACTTGTTGCACCAAACTGTGTACACCACAATCATTGCGGTCCAATATGAGTAAAGTGTGATCTCTCATCATTTGTAGTTGGCTGGTGATGAGTGAAAAATTCATGGAGAACTTTTCTGGAGGAGTTTTTTTTTTATGGAGAAATATTCTGGAGAGGTTCTCCGGAGAAGTTTCTTGGAGAAGTTTGAGCTGAGCTGAGCTGAGCGGGAGGAGATTTTTCAGAGATGGTGATTATTTCTTAGGGTCTTTTGCAGTGTGAGAGGTGTTGAAGTGTGTTTAAAGTCCCGTGAGAAACAGGAGGAGGCTCAACTGAGGGTGTTTTATAAGTCAAAAGATTACTAGGTGAAGAGTCTTGAAGTTTTCGGAAGCTCAAAAGGACCTTTGAAGACAATTTACTCCTAAGAGAAGAGCTATCAAAGAAGCACCTAAGAATCGCTAGAGGAACAGTAAAGCCCCACCAAAGGCCAACTGACCACATCTGAAGATCATCAGAGGTCTGCTCGAGTATTTCGGAAGGATTGAGAAGGATTGGGAAAGATATCCAAGCTATCCACAAAAAGTTCAGAGAGATATCACTATATCAGTTGAAACATTTGACAATAAGAGCACTATTTAAAGCCATCATCTAAAACAGAAAGTGCTGTTTGGCTATCATTTAACAGTCACAAAACACTTAAAGATACCAAAAAGCTTCATTATAACAACAAGAGCTTGTCAGCTATAATAAGGACAAATAGCTCACATTACCACACTACACTAAGAAAACACAACCAGTGAGACATTTCAAAGAAGATAAAAGTTCAAATCACAAAATTATAATAAAGCAAGTGCTCAAGTAGATAAAAGCTAACAAGACACATAATGAACGAGGATCAACAACAAAATAATTTCAAAACTCTCGAAAAGAGTATCAACAGATTACTCAACCAAGTGAGTCGAGAAAATATCAAAGAGATTGTCGTTGAGTTCTTCAAATTGAACATTCTTCGAGGCAAAGGTTTGTTTGTTCGCAAGTTGATCCTCAACCAATTGAGCTCTAACAATTATACACCAATTTTCAGCTCTTTGGTCGCTGTTATCAACTCCAAAATCCCAGAAATTGGGGAACTTTTAGCGACAAGACTCGTTCTACAATTTAGGAAATACTACAAGAACAGAGATGTTGAAAATTGTAAAAAGACATCTGAGTTCATCTCACAACTAGCCAACCAGTTTGTTGTTTATGAGGTTCTTCTTCTACAAATACTCCATCTATTACTAGAGAAGACCGATGAAGATAACTTGAGTATAGTAGTGGATACATTAAGACAGTCGGCTGTGCTTCTACAACAAGCCAGTCCCAAGCTGTTGAATGTCATCTTTGACAAGTTACGATTTGTTCTACAAGAAGGTTTAATCTCCAGAAAGCTTCAGATGAAGGTGGAAGAATTGTTTGCCTTGAGAAGAAACGATTTCCGAGATTTGAATAGAGTTGAAGATGATTTAGATCTAGTAGAAGAAGACGAACAGATCACTCATATGATAGATTTGGACGACTTGGATCTAGATGAACAGGTTGAGTTGAATCAGTTCAAATACGATCCTATTTGGGAACAAAACGAAGAAATTTACAATGAGATAAGGAAAGAAATTCTAGGCGATGAGGACGATGAAGAAAGTGAAGAAGAGAGTGAAAGTGAGAAGGAAGAGGAGGAAAATAAAGTTGAGATCAAGGATATGACCAATACCGATGAGACTAATTTCCAAAAAACCGTCTATCTCACCATAATGTCCAGTATGAACTCTGAAGAAGCTGTGCACAAGCTTTTGAAATTGAACCTTGTCAATAAGAACAAAGATGAGATCTTAATAGACATGATCATAAGATGTTGTTCGCAGGAGAAGACCTACACCAAATATTACGGGAAAATAGGGGAAAGATTGGCCTCGTTGAATTATAGATGGGACCAAGTCTTTGGTGAACAGTTTGAAAAATACTACACCACTTGTGATAACTTTGAGACCAATCAATTGCGTAATATAGCCAAATTTTGGGGACATCTCTTTGCTTCAGATAAGTTGAAATGGGAACATCTATCGATAATCGAGATCTCAGAGGACAAGACAACACCATCTTCGAGAATTTTTATCAAATTCATGTTCCAAGAGTTGGTCGAGGAATTGACGGTTTCGGTTTTACAAGAGAGATTGATGGAGCCATATATGAAGAAGTATTTGAAAGGTATGTTCCCCGAGGAAGATGAAGAGCATTTGAGGTTTCTGATCAATTTCTTCACAGCTATAGGATTAGGGGTGTTAACAGAAGAGATGAGATCGTTGTTATTGGAGCAAGAAGAGCGTGGGAGATCCGAGGCTAGAGGACGGGCCAGGTCCCAGTCGAGGTCGTATTCGAGATCGAGAAGTGAAGTGAGAGGAAGACAGAGGTCGAGAACGAGATCTCCTAATCGGGACGGATCTCGATCCCGATCTTATTCGAGATCTAGATCTAGATCTTATTCCAGATCTCGGTCCAGATCTTACTCGCGATCGCGGTCCAGTTCTAGATGAACTACAAGGATTTGGAAAAAGGTATATAATATCCATTTGAAATCCGTCACGAGGACGGGAAAGGAATATAAAAAAGGTCAACTTCAAAAGAAGTTCTGTCTCGATAGAAGAAGTTTTGATAAAAAATTTTGGGAACGAAGAAACAGTATGGTTGGAAGTATAATTGAGAAAAAAGTATAGGCGAGAGAGGCTATTGGGCTCGATCAGTTGTCGAAGATACCCCAGAACTTCTCGACACCGTATGGACCATCACCTTTCCAGTAGTCGTTGTAAGCGTTGTACAAGATGACATCGTTACCACAGGAAGCTTTGATACCTGCAATGGCGGTTTCTTGGTTTGGCTTACTTGGGACGGCGACACCGTTGGTGGCACCTTGAGTTGGCCATCCGGTCTCGGTGATCATAACGTTCTTTGAACCACCACAAGCGGTCCAGACTCTTTGGATTTGTTGCAAGACCCAGTCACCGGCTTGGTCGTAAGAGATACCACCGTCGAAGTAGGCGTGAGCGTTAGCGGCAACGTAGTCGGACAATTCACACAAACCTGGGTTGTTGATGATGGCAATGAAAGTGTCTACAGAGACGACTGGACCGGAGTAACCAGCAGCACTCAAGGCAGATCTACCTTGGGAAAGGTAACCGGCAACTTGGTCGACGGTGGCTTGACCGTTGTTGACCAACTCGTTACCGATGGAGACGGTGTAGACATCGTCCCAAGAACCGTGGGCAGAGATGGCAGCGCTCATGGTCTCGATACCGGCCTCGATTTGGTCGACAAAGAAGATACCCAAGAACAATTTTTGGTTGGATTGTTTGGCTTGCAAGACGTTAGAGACTTGGTCACAGTCGACACCGTACAATCTGATGATCTCGAACTCGGACAACCCGCTCAAGTCGGCTTGAACCTCGGACAAAGATTTACAAGCACCGGAAGCGGAGTAAGGAGAGTAAGTGACACCTTTGGCACCTCCAGTGAAGTCGGCCTTCTCAGTTGGAGCAGCACCGACCGAGGTGGTGGTGGAGAAGGACAACGAGGAGCTCGAGGTGGTTGGGACAGCGATGATGGTGGTGGTACCGGTGTTGGCGGTAAGGGCATCGATATCAACACTGGTGGTGGTGGTTGGTGGAGCCTGGTCGTTACCCCAAACGGTGACCAAAGTGGTCTGGGTGACAACCTTGACAGCACGTTTGGCATGTTCGTGGTGAACGTGTTGGATTGGAGAAGCCATGGCGGAGCCGATGGACAAGGCAGCAATGATGGCACTGAACTTCATGGCGAGATCAATATTTCGTTAATAAATGAAGGTGTTGGACAATTGAATAAAGTTTGAAGTGATTGGTATCTTGAAATGAATGAATACAACAATGAGATCTATTTCAAATGTTAATATCTAGATTGTTATCAAAGGAGTGGACGATATTAGCAATTGGTACGATAGACTTGAATTCAACGAACTGGATGAAACCAAATAAACAACAACGCAAAAAAAACCCGAATGTGGATATCTTCCAAGTTTTGTTGGTTGGACGAAAATTTTTTTTTTTTCGTCCTCGATTTGTTTACCAAACGACGAATCCGGAAAGAGGAAAACACTTGGCGCAACAATGCCGCGACCCTCACCTGGGTGTTAACTATGCGCGATCGCTGTGATCTTGGAAGGGTCGCGCAGTTGTAACGGCAACTGCAAACGACAAGGTTCCCGATCGAAATGTTTCCAGATCGGGTCATTGGGGGTGGTGCGACTCGGGTTGCCGAATTAAGGTTTTGTGTTCACGTGAACGACTGCAGCTCGGCAGTTTCAAATAGGAAGGTGGGGTCGTGTTTCGGCACAGATTCCGGAATTGGAGTATTGGTGAGACAATGCACGACTATTGTTTTCCAAGGGCGGTGCTGAAGTGTCGAAAATCAGGGGCTGCGATAATAATATTTGACCAGATCGGCACGACCTCATCTTGTTTTTGTTTTCATAAATCATTTCAAATTAATTGATAACATCACAGGTACAACGCATTTAGAGAATGGAGAAAGAAGTGATAGTGTTGGATTCCAGTGTGATGGAGTCGGAGATCTCAGTGGTTGAACTCACTTCGGGTCCTTTAGAGCTGGATTGGTTACAAGTGAGCTCTCTCCCACCTAGTAGTCCTAGACTCTTTGTATCGAGTTCTCCAGTTAGAGAGCCTGTTTCTTCAGGTGTCAAGAGGCCGGGCAGAGTCAATGAAGCGAGTGGAGTCAATGACAGAGTCACAGATATAGATAGACCGGTGAAAAGAGTGAAACGAGTCACTGAATGGGAGTCAGAATTCGACACCTCAGCTTTCGAATCAATAGCATCTCTTACCCAGAGTTCAGAGTCATTTCTCTTCCAAGGTACAAAGCAACCAAGAGAACAGAGTCACGACCTGTCTCAGCATGTGCTATCCCTTCCCCAGCTGTCCAATCAGAAGACATCATATCTGAAGCTGCTGAAATCTACACAAACTACTAGAGAAGGTGAGATCGATGATTTGATAGATCACCATCTTAAAAAGAACAAACAACTGGTCACTGCACTGAACAAATCAAAGGGTAAAGAAGAGCTTTTAAAAGAGATGCTCATCTCCTGTAATTTCGAGCTTGAAACTGTTCAAACCGTTGAAAGAGATGACAATGTGATACGATGGAGTCGTAAAGTGTCTGACAAGTACCATTCTTCCAAAGATGTGTTCTTACCATGCGACGAGTATGAAATAGATGAAAATTTCACTCTGCTACGGTACATCTGTGACTCTGATTTCCTTGACTCTGTTCAACTGGATATCGATAATTGTAAATTGCACTATCCACACGACTCGATCATTTTAGTCCTTGAGAACTACGATCAATTCTGCTCCAAGTTGAAGACACTGGAGAACCGTGTATTTACATCTCAGATTAGGTCAAGGTTGGAAAATTCCCAGGTCAACGTCCAGGAGATCGGGATGACCAAACTGGAATTCGAGAAATCGGTGCTTGACTTGCAACTCTTGAACAAAGTGCACGTCTTTCCTACTAAATCGTTACAAGATACCAAGATGTGGTTAACACTGTTCACAAGTTCTATACTGTCGTTACGGTACGAGAAGTCCAAGAGAATTGGTATCGATAACATTGGACTGATCAAGAGTGGTAACGATCCTAAAGATGTGCTAGTCAAATCACTCAGTCATCTCAAATTCGTAACACCCATGGTGACAAACAAGATCAACATGAGCAACATCAGCGAATTAGCTCATCATTACATGCTGGAGAAAGAGCTAAACGTGAGAGATAGCGTAAATGCAAGTTTGAAGATATTCTTCCAATCCGAGGACCCTAATGAATTACTATCATAAAGTGTCATGAAGGATCATCTAACTGATATTGAGCTTATCATAACAACAACACCCATCAAAATACTAAGAAAATACTAACCTAATGAAAGAATACCAAGAAAATCTCCAAAAATCAACTATTTATATCATGATAGTCTCCAAGATACCCTAATAATCATCAAACAACCATCAGAAACAGACAAATCACCTCGATTTCAACGATTCCACTTTAACAAACGTCCTACCTTGGTTAGTAACACTCCAATGAACAAAACAATCATGATACTTGCTTTATTATCTTATAATCATCAATGTTGAGAGAATCTTTGTCCAACAGGGCAAATTTCTCCGAGATATCAGCCACTTCATCTTTGCTGAATCTATAACCTTGTGAGATCAAATCGTGTGCTAAGATGTTCAACACTTTGTCCTTGATACTGATATCGTCCTGGTCCAACAAAGAGGTCAATTTGTTCACAAGGTGTGCATTTTGTACAAAAGCTTTCTTTTCCAGGTTTAAATCCGAGGATAACAATGCACTCAACAAGGACAACAGTCTTAGTACGATTCTGGTATTACTGGAGTGCAAATTGTCCTCGATAATCTTGAAGTTTTGTTCAGATTCGATGAACTGTAAAGACAGTTTCAAATTATGTCTTAACAATGAGCTCAAGGCGTACAACAGCTTCAATTTACCATCTTCATCAGCTGAAAGCAGTACCAATTTATCCATTCCGGAAGGGTACTTCAAGAAATCTTGTTGAGATTTGGAGTTGTTCTGTAACAGGGTCCCTATTATCGAGGCCACATGTTTAGACAAGTCAGCAGTATCCAACAAGTTGATCAAATCCCCCCACATTTGCATGTTCTCGATGTTCATGGCGTTATCGAGATTCTCAATAAGCATTTCAAAGTTATCACATGCGACCAATTTGTCATCCAAGTTCAGCTCATCGCTCTTCATGATGAAAAGATTCTGTTTCATCAAAGTTGGATCATCTTGTACGTTTCCGAACAACTGCTGAATCAACTGTGGATCTAAGTCACCGACTTTGGCCTTAGCAGCTTCATCTCCTGTGGTTTGGGCAATAGACCACTGTAATAATTTCTCCATTATGTGTGTCTCTTTGTACGTTGGAGTTCTTAGTGTAGAGATCTGTTTTTATAGGTCGATGGGCAGAAGTTTCTGGAAAAACTGTCGTCTCGATTAGGAAGGTGGGGTTCTGTGCACGACTATTTTCCCGAGACTTCCCTTTTGAGACATTTGTCAGTCCATATACTACTTTTTAAGCATGATTGCCTAATTGGGTGACTAGTCATATATGCACTACTTTTTCTGAACGATTTTCCCCAAACGGAAGTATCAACACACGTGATCTCCGGAAGCATCACGTGTTTTGTTGAATTCCCCCATCGAGCCAAATTCACTCTACATACACTACCCCCTGTTGCATATATAAACAAAAAAAAAAGACGTGAGAAAAGCGTGATATTCACCTGACGTAAAGATGGAGAAGAGTGACGAGGAGAAGAAAAATGAGCATCCTTTGTACCAACAGATTTTGAGACAACAACAGCAGCAGGTACAACAACAGCAGAGGACCAATGAGACCAAATTTCAAACTACAGATGCCCAAATGGCACTGGAACAGGTTCAACAGCAGCAACTGCTGCAACAACAACAGTTGCAACTGACGATAGCGAAACCTGTAGCCGGAACCGATGAATGGCACCGGATTCGTAAGAGTAATCACAAAGAAGTGGAGAGAAGACGTCGTGAAAATATCAATCTGGGGATCAAAGAGCTCAGCGCACTATTACCCAATCAGGACTCGAACAAACTGCAAACTTTGAGAAACGCAGTTGAGTATATCAAGAGGTTGAAGGAGAACGAGAACAACAATATCGAGAAATGGACTTTGGAGAAGTTGTTGACCGACCAAGCTGTTAGTGAATTGCTGTCATCCAATGAGAAGTTGAAGCAGGAATTGGAGAAACTGTACCGTGAGATCGAACATTGGAAGAAGATCGCTGCTTCTAGTAAGTAGATTTGTGTTTGACCATTTGATGATGTGTAGATTTAGTTGATGAGCTTGATTTTTGGTTTAATGTAATTGAGTGAGTGCTGTGCTTGAGCTCTGTATTATTTTGGTGCTTCTGTAGTAGTATAGTATGGTCGTGCATATTGTATCAAATGTGTCTAATTGTGCCTGTATTCAGATGTAAATCAATGGAGTTTGATTTGTAGTTCAATTGAACTTCAGTTGCACTTTGATTAGCTTTGTTGTAATTCTGTCTTGCTGAAGCTTCAAATTAGCTTGAAATTAGCTTCAAATTAGCTTCAAATTAGCTTCAAATTAGCTTCAAATTAGCTTCAAATTAGCATGGTGAACTATTTTATAATGACTTCTGCTTGGACTATGCTCCTGTTATGCTTCACTGTACTTTGGATGAGATTAAATCGACCCTGCGTTCAACTATTCTCGCTTAATCAGTCATGTGATCACTTAGTAAAATTGCTTGAGCACTTGTAGAGCTGTAATTGAACTTAGATGTGTTTCTGTTGTTTTAGTCAAGTTTCAGCCGTGCATCGTTAAACTCTAATTGTTCGATTGAAATATGATGATCTTCTTGTTGATATGCTTTCAAGGTGCTCTAATGGTGATTCAATTGTGTCTGATTGTGGCTTGACTGCATTGACTATGGGGAGATCAGAACATTAACCCTGAATGATGCTTATATGATCGACAGCTAAAATCAAATAAGCACTATCATCTTAAGCACTCAAATGGGGCCTGTGAATTATTTCTAGTCACTTGGCTCATTTGTGCTCAATTGAGTATCAAAGGAGCTCAAATAGACGAAACCAGGTGAATTGTGACTGGTATCAATAAAAGTTCGAAGCCAGGTCCTTGTTCAAAACCGCTCACCTTCCAAAATCATTAAGCGAAGCTTTGTATCTATTTTGGTAAAAGTCTCTTCTAGGCCACCACTAAAGCCAGTTACTTGAATAATTTTAGTGTTTCAAGTCCAATACTAGAAGATTATTGTGGACACTATATTTTTTATGATCTCCCGTTTGTAAAACCAAAATATCTGTCACCATCTAGATATCAACTTCTCTGAATAAAACACCCTCTGAACCTTGGCTCAATGAGCCATAACTTGTAACACTGCTATTCCTCGAGTCATGGAATTTTGTATTCTCAAAAGAGTTGTTAAATTTAAAAATGGTACTAGAACCACCGTAGACAACATCCTTCTCAATACCTGATCTATTACATATCACCACTGTTGGCTTCACCTCGGTATAAGAAGCATTGTCATAGTTTAAAAATGGGAAAAATCGCAAAATCCAGTAGTTCAAAGTGGAAATTGAAGGATTTGATAATTTGCTCTCATCAATTTTCAACTCCGGATTGATCGACTCTCCGTGCTCTTTCAAATTGAATTCAGGTTTCAATTCTTTGATTTCCTTATCGAACAGCGGTAGCACACTGAAATCCTTGGTGATCGAAGGAGAAGCAGAATTTAACCAAGCCGTTGGACAGAGAATCAATTCCACTTGTTCACGTAAGTTGAACATGGCAAATTCGTATTTGTTGAAGGGAGCCTCGAATTTATATGGGTTGAGATCCATACAAATACCGATAGAGGTCCAAATGGATTTTTCACCGAAATTCAATTTGAAGTTACTAAATCCGCTACCCTCGCTACAGCCCCAGCCCTCGTCTGTCTCATAGAGGAAAGACTTCCGATAGTTGTGGATGAAATTTCCTTGTAAATCGGACACGACTGCACTGTTGTAAATCTTGTTGTCAGGAGTTCTCTCAGGGTATCCGATCACTGTGACACATTTGTTCAGTAAGGAGATTTGACGAGCCAATTTTGAAGTTATCCCTTCAAATTTCACCTCCAAATACTCATCGATCTGTTTTGCACTACCAAAATTGTACCCGGTGAAGGCCAATTCCG
The DNA here is from genome assembly GCA_030569155.1 of Nakazawaea molendinolei. Classification (NCBI taxonomy): domain Eukaryota; kingdom Fungi; phylum Ascomycota; class Pichiomycetes; order Alaninales; family Pachysolenaceae; genus Nakazawaea; species Nakazawaea molendinolei. The sequence goes on from JAJMKB010000018.1 coordinate 198,877, forward strand.
GTAAGACAATGAGATCCACCTGGCGATTCAAAGAGTCGATCAATTTCAATGCTCTATCAACATTCTGTTGAAGTTTACCTATCTCAGGGTTTAATTGGATACATGCAATTCTTATCTTCATTCTTTATAGGAGTCTAATAAAGTTACTATTTTTTTTACCATTTTTTTTTATAGCTTTGACTAGCGTTTTTTTAACTATGACTTCTTTTGGATAATTTAATTCATGTTCATCACTGAAATAAATTAATAAAAAATCGACAAAAAATCGGAGAAAGTTGAGCAGAGTATCATTATGGTACTCAGACCTCGGGCAATCTAATGGGCTATGTGGCTTAATTTTAAAAAATTTTGATGGCCAGTCACAAGCCAGAAACTAGTCAAACAACTCTAATATTTGTTCGTTTATTGTCTAGATATCCATAAAAAATTCATAGAGCTACAGGATGGCTACCTGTGATGGAACAATCGATGTTCTTTCCCTTTTGTGGAACAAAATGTTGTAAAAAGTCACCTTTTCGGTTCAAATGGAAATACTCTGATAATCAGAAAAAGGTAGCCAGTATCTTTCAGCTCATCGCAAAAAGTGATATAGACTCCCAACTTTCTGCTATTCCAGCACCATCCTTGCCTTAGTCTCTATTCATGGTCGAATAACATTTGACAGCGGAGATAGCTCTATTTTTTTCCATAAAGAATATGATTTAACATCAGTATTGATGCGCTCTATTGTTCACCATCTTTGCTTCTTCTCTATTTCTCATTCAATAAGTCATCTATCAACTCATTCTCGTCTTGAAAAACATTTGACAACTTACCGTCATTCAAGACTTGCTTTGTATATACAAACATATCCTTTCTCAAAGGCTTATAGTTGGTATTGATGATGTCCTCTAAAAATTCCCTCGTCATCGAGTCTGTCTCGATGTTGGACATCTCCACCTGGTGCAATTTCGTTATTTCGTTGGTGAGATAGTACTCTTTCAAAATATCAGTGTTGCTGGTCACCAACTTCATAATCATATCGATATCGATCTCCTTCATCAATTTGACAATTTTCAGCTGGGTGATTTTCTTCGAACGTGATGGTCTTCGAGCATTTCTCGAATTGATCAGCTCGATTTCTTCTTTCAAAGAGGCATAGACAACTTCGAAAGGTATCCACAACCTGAGTTGTGGCAAGTAGACATGTCTGTTAAACTGTGTTAACGTCATTCCTCTTGTATATTCCAGCTTCAACACCTTGACAAAATTGTTTGGTATCAATGTCTTTGTCCCTTCAATCAACGAGATCCTCAAAGGTGATAGCTCGTTGAATTGGTAGAAATGGTTGTTACGACAATTGTACAATTTTGAAATCTCGTTTTCCAACTTGTAACGTCTCTTCAACTCTAAAGCTTCTCTAGTTTTCTTATTCTTCCATTTGGATACTGGAGGCAAGGTCTTGATCAGACTTTCCACTTCCGCTTTGTTGATTAAAGCCTTGTACCTCAGACTCATTTGAGTGCTCGTCAATGATAATCCTGTGATGTCGATGTAAAAACCTGAGTCAACATCGATAAAACGAGCATCTATATTGTTGTTCCCATTCCCCTTCTCACGATGTGTAATTGAAGAGGTGCAATCGATATAAAATTTACCAAATCCATCGTTCAAATCTTCAACGACCAATGTGTTGTTGAAATTCTGTGCAAAGAGGTCCAATTCAGAGATAGGCATTTGCACATCGATATCTGAATCCCAAGGAAATGAGATACCATCCCAAAACCAGGAGAGCAATGAACCATGGGCTATCCATGTTATTGTGTTGGTCTTGTAGGTGAATTGTAACCAAGTCCTCAACAATCTATGTAAAATGATTCTCTTTTTCTCCAGAACATCATCGAGATCATTTTGCTTCGACATCGACACAAACCCATTGAAAAATCTCCAATCGTAATGGGAACCTTGCTCGGATTTGAGAGGAAGTTTGATCAAGGCAACCTCTTGGAAATGTTTCTCTAGTTTGGAAGATTCAATTGATAATGAATTTTGTAAAGACTCAAAATAGGATTCTTGTTTTCTGGTCAAATGTTTACCTTTTAAATCCTCAACAATCTTCTCAGGATCATATATAAAATCCGACTCGTCAAGTTCTATTCTCAAATTTGAGCTCTGCAATAATAAATCGTCCAAAGAGTCATTATTATATTTTATTGAGGGCACCGTCAATGTCAATTTGTTATATTCCTGGACAGGATCGAACATAATCTTCTCCGGAGAAGATTCAATGAACGCTTTGAAAATATGGGAAGACCTCAATTTTGTATTTTCAGTGACGGGGAACTCGTAGATACCGTCACCGGCTATGAAAATGACCGATACCGGAGGTGGATATGAGGTGTATAAAAATGATTTGGCTTCTATCTTTTTGATATCCAACTTATTTTTCGGACCTTGCTGCAACACCTTATACCCAATTGATAATTGGTCATTTGAATCATCTGGGACACAGTGATTTTCCATGACAAATTTCTTCTTTTGTAATCTGATCTGCTTAGGATCGTACAAGAAATCACACTGAGGCTTGGATTCCAGGAGAATGTACTGGTTCAAAATAGATAAATCGACCCAGTCAGACCAGTGGAAGGGGAAAGCTGCAAACAGATCAGTGCCGTGGTCAGCGTAGACCTTATTTATATGGTTGAGTAAGAATCCGAGCGTGAATCTCGGATCGTAGTGCAATATCTTTTGATCTCCGATGACCTGAGATCTCGTGACTTCGAGAGCTGAGGACGATAGCGAGTTGTCAAATTTCCAATACTCTGGATTACGAAGATCAATTTGGTTCAAGACATTGTCAAGCTTGTCCTCGAGCAAGATCTGTCTTGGAGACAACCACTTATTGATGAAATTTCTGGCAACGTTGAAGTCAAAGTTGTCGAGCGATATCAACACGTCGTTGTTAGTATGGGTGATCCGGGATATCATGATAGATGCGACTTGGAAAGCAAACACAAGCACCAATATCACAAGACACCTCGACTTCCGAGGAAGCCTGATCAATCGTGTGACCTTCATTCCTTGGAGTGGTGTTAAACGTACGTGTATTTTTCACCAAATTATTTTTTTTTTTCATCTCTTTATTTGCGTTACGCGGAATCACCAATATTCTGAGCATTCTATCAAATTTACATCTCAGTGTACTATTTTTGAGCACATCGTTTGCATAATAATAAAATGTACTAAGACAAGAGTTTTTTGTGTGCTTCTACTCTGCTCTTATTTCCCTTATGAAATCGTGAGTATTTAGTCAACCAGTACTCTCACGCTTTTTTTAATTACATCTTTCGTAACATTTCCTGCAAGATATTTCATTTTCAGGTAAAGAGTGCGCAACCCTTTAGTTCCTTCCATGTTCCCCCTGACCTCCCGCCCACGTCTCCGCCCATTGGAACCATTTTTTGAAAGGGGAAGTGCGCATAGTTTTTGAAATTCCACATTATTACAAACCAAAGGTAGCAGCTACCCACAAGCTGTTATTTTAGTTAATGCTGAAATTTACGCAGAGCTCTTGGAATTCAGGGACTTTTCAAAAGTGAGCCCTGTTGTTTTGAGGTTGTTCAGAAGTAAAGTTGATCAAAGAAATATTTTGATGAGGTAGTCAAGCCTTGAAATGTGGAGCTCATATGGCCTGTAGATCACAAGGCAAAGCTTGCTAGTTTCTGACTACCAGCTATTGTAATGGCATCGCAGAAAACAATGCACAATGCACAAGAAATATCAAAATCACAGTAACCCATATGAGACTAGTCATACATATATATTTTATATTGATGCTTGACCTTCAGTATGGTGTCTCTTAGCTCAGAATATTCTATGTGATGTTGGCTTTGACATTTCGTGAACTTTCCTTGCCAAATTGATTATTCAACAAATAGGCAAGATAAAGATCACTTATATTGTATAATCATCAATGACTATTCTTCTATTTTAAGATACACTCATGATTCCACAACAAAACAGAACCTTGCCATCAAGAAGTGATTAACCCCCAATTTTTACTGAGTTTGTCTAAAAGAAATTTTGACGATTTTAACCAAGTTCGTGTTATCACAAACCCCATGTATTTGGGTTCAAGTAGCAATGGATTTGTGGAGCTGAGGGTTCTGGTGATGAGAGCGTAAGAGCGAAAAATGATCTTTTCCAACGCACAGATGTGTCAAAAAATATTTGTGAAAAAATATGCGCGAGCTGATGCGAGCATTTTACGATTTTTGTCGCTGAAAAGAGATGGTGAGCAATGTACGAATTTGTGATGTAGTGAATGGAGTTAGTGAAGCTGCGAGAAGTTCCCAGCTTTAATCTCAAATGAAGCCAGTGTGAAGAAAAGCTCTCAACGTACAAGTGGACTGCAATCAAAAATGCTCAAGCTTTAGTATTAGAAATTTTGGTGAAGGCCAATTGGTGAGCAAATGCGTAATCTACGCTGATGAGTAAATTCAACTGGTTGATTACTGTACAAGAGTACAACTACAAACCATACCATTTCAAATTGCTAAGCTGATGTCCCTATAAGTGAAAACTCATGGTTTCAGTTCGTGTTGTTCTGCGATCTGGTTACATTTGATCAAAGTCTCATTACCGCTGATCATCTTGGTCCATCTCTTCAAGTTAGGATAAGATTTGGTCAATTTCAATCTGTTGGACTCGAAGACACTGATCAAAGGGAAAGACATCAAGATATCTGCTGCGGTCAACTTGTCGCCTACAAAATATTCCTTCCCTTCGAGACAGGTCTCTAAGTAGTCCAAATGAGAGTAGATCTCTGGTAAGTAGAAATTGTCCAAGACAGCATCGACAACTTTACCACCGACTGGCTTGATGAACCAAGGCAATCTGCTCTTGGTCATGTTCAACACCAACAGGGCTACCAAGTTAGGTTGAAGAGAACCTTCACAGTAGTGAATATAGAAGTTTTCCTGGATCTTGGAATGCTCGTCGGTACCACTCAACTTGTGGTCTTTGTCGAATTTCTCCAACAAATATTGCGTAATAGCACCGGTTTCCAAGATCAATTCGTCATCAACACGCATCATTGGAGATTTACCCAAAGGATGGATCTCGAACAACTCTTTTGGAGCTCTGAACTGCTCATTTCTCTTGAACACTTGCAAATCGTAAGGTAAGTTCAATTCCTCTAACAACCACAAGATTCTATGCGATCTTGACTGTGAAAGCCAGTATAAAGTGATTTTTGGTTCAGTCATAATGGTGATCAGTTATCTAATTGAATATAATTAATTACACTTAATTATAAATGGATTGCCTGGAAAGCCGTTCTTTTATTTTTTTCACGCCAAAAAGGTCGTGTATTTAATATACAATTGCTGGAGCCCTAAAAAGTTGTAAAATGCTCATCTAGATCGACTCAGCTATAGGATATGCTATTGAAGAGTTCAGTTTTTCAACACCACGGAAGGAAGGTAAATACGGCGGGTTGGCACTGTTGTTGCTGATTATCGTTGGAATTCCGTTTCTCATTATACCTGGATTGGCAATCGATAGCACCAAATCTTTATCTTTGAAGTCGGTTTTGTTGCGAAGAGTGTGTTTGTAATGGAAGGAAGCTAATGGGTCATTTTCAAGTATCGTTGTAATTGAAGGTTTGTCATTTTGCCATTGAGTTTGAATTATCTTACTGACCAATGTAGTGGTTTGAGAAATGGGCAACTGTGATCTTTGCACAAGATCGAGCAAGATTTGAAGTTGTTCCAGGTCTCTGAGCTCAAGTGTTATGATATAATGCCAGAAATCGTAGTCTCGACTCAATATCTCGGTGAATTTCATGTACAAGTCTCTTTTCGAGTCCAATTGAGCCAATTTCAATCTGAGCAGCTGTGAGATAAATTTTTGCTTGTATGTGACTCTGTCCCAGTATTCTAAAGGCTCCTGGTCCAGAAGTACTTTATCCAAGAAAGAATCAAGGTCAATCTTGTTGGTCAGTAACAAATGATCCGAAATATCTTTGTCAACAAGATTCACTAAGATATCGTAACTCTGATCCGTGTCACCTGTAGAGATAAGGTATCGAGCATAGAACACTTTCACCTTGTAGAAATTATCAGGAATAATTCTTAAGCTTCTCATCACCACCGATTTGATCTCGACAGCTGGTGAGTCGCTGAGAACAAGATATTTCAAGTACAGGATCCAGAAATTCTCGTACAAACCACATATCGAGAGACACTGTTCGTATAGTGAGATGATTAGGTCTTTTTCGTTAGTAGATTCGATGTAATTGAGGTACAGAGACCAATTCTGCAATTCCTGCTCCGGTACAGGAGCTAACGAGAAGGAATTTACAGTAATCTTCTGCTCGTACACCCATTTCAGCTGCACCAACAGTTGGACACGGTCGATCTCCAGCTCGATCTCCACAGTATCACCCGATTGCAACTCGAGTAATTGAGCAGCGTACCTGGAGTGCTGGTGCAATGGGATATGGACCAATTTGGTCAAGATTTCTACAGTGCGACCCGAGTCCCATTTTAAGTATTTGTCCCACAACTGGTCCGAATAGAATTGGTACCCGCAATTCAGACACAGTTTGGTGAAAAGGTCTCTCACAAACAGATCATCACCGTTATGGAGCCCGTTGTCCAATATCAAATCGATGTACTTGACCCAAAGAGTCGTGCTCAGAGGGAACAACTCGACACCGTGCTGAGCAAATTTGACACCTCTGTTCAAACCTATCTTCAATCCAAACTCGATATATCTCATCCACCAATCCACCAAATATGGCCATTTCGTCAAGACCCAATTGTAGTGGTCCCCTATGGTGGCTTCCAGTTGGTCAACCAATCCGTTCAACGTCTCCAAATACGCAATCACCCTACGAAACAGATCCAACTCATAAACGTTCTCATTATAAATATCAACAAGTCTGCTGTATTCTTCGAATTTCTCCAGAATCACTTGATTCTTCTCCATAACTTCTCCTTCTCCTCACCAGCCACAGGACTACTTCTCCATCTGCCCTTTTTTTTTTTTTTTTTGTAATTTTGATTTTTTTCTCTCCCTCACTCGATCCCAATTGAAGAGAAAAAAAATTTTCTGGAGGTAGTACTCTTTATAAGTGGCAAACCATTCATCGACACCACCAGGGAACCCCCTAAGGAGCAGTATGCAAATTGTGTTGAAAGACTTCAAGAAACAGAAGGACACCATCGAGGTTGAACCTTCTGAATCCATTGCCAGCGTTAAGGAGAAGTTGGCTCTGTTGAAAGGATGTCAACTGGATCAGTTGAAGTTCGTGTACTCGGGTAAAGTGTTACAAGATGACAAGACCGTGGAGTTCTTCAAGATCAAGGAGAACGATCAGATCATTTTCATGGTTTCTAAGCTGAAAAAGGCACCTGTGGCTGAGGCCCCAGCACAACTGGGAAGTGTCCCAAGTTCAGCCCAAGAGGCTCAGGCGCCACTTTCACCAGCCCAGCAGACCACCAATCTGCTGCTGCTGGAACCAGCTGCTCAGCTGGAGTCTGCTGCCCCACTGGATCAACTGGATCAATCTTTCAATGCCTCCACTTTCGCCACAGGTTCCTCTAGAGAGGCTGCTATTCTCAACATCATGGAGATGGGTTACGAACGTGCTCAAGTCGAGAGAGCCCTCATCGCTGCGTATAACAATCCAGATAGAGCTGTCGAATATCTTCTCACTGGGATCCCAGAGACCCCGGCTTCTACACAACAACAACAACAACAACAACAACCGTCGCTGGCTCAGCCACTGCCCCAACTGGTGAGTGACTCCGATGCTCAGAATTCGGGCAATTTGTTCGAGCAAGCCGCCCTGGTGGCCTCCTCCAGCGGGCAGAACGAGCCACAACAAGGTGTCACTGCAGAACAATTACAACAACTCAGACTGGTGTTATCTGAACACCCGGAGATGATCGAGACCTTGTTACAACAGATCCTGAGCCAGAACCCTCAATTATCACAACTCATCCAGGAAAACCCAGAACAATTCGTCAGCATGTTGATGGGTAACGGAGTAGATGACGATTTGCTCGGACAGTCCATCATTGGGGGGAACACAGATGAAGACGAAGGTGAAGAAGGTTCTGTGAGAATCGCCATCACTCCAGAGGAAGAGAGTGCTATCAACAGATTGTGCGAGTTAGGATTCGACCGTAACATGGTGATCCAGGTGTATTTCGCATGTGACAAGAACGAGGAATTAGCTGCTGATGTCTTATTTAGTGAACAGATGGATCAATAAACGTATCTATTTATAAGAGATTGTCAAATCTAGTAACTGGGGCTGCGTACTCGACTGCCTTGTTCCCCGGTCTCGCGACCAACTCACAGTTGATGCCCGCCTCCCGCGACAGTGTCAACTCGTTTAAATTGTCAGTGAGAAACAAAATCTGTGCAGCTGATTTCTGTAAACTGCTCAGGATTTTCTCGTAACTAGACGCTGTCAATTTGGACCCAATGTTCACCGTGTCAAAATAGTCACTGATGTACTGGTTCAAGTCAATGCCACTCTCGTTGTACTTCAACAACAACTTCTGAGCAGCTACACTACCTGAAGAGTATATATAGATCTTGAACTTGCCAAACCATTCTGGTAGTATATCGATAACGTCCTGGAAAATTGGACATTTTAAATCTCCACTCTCGTATCCTTCTAACCAAACGATACCTTGCAATTTCTTCAAGACTGGGTCCTTGACGTCGTTCAGCACCAAGTTTTTCAAGTACTCGGATTTATCATCTGAAGGCACTTGGTCGAGCAAGTCCTGGATCTCTGGTGAAGGATTCAGAATGAACTTGTCGAGGTTGTTGACAAAAAAAGGGAACAACACGTCATGAACAAAAGAGATCGGACAAATTGTGCCCTCGATGTCCAAGACAACCAGCTCGATACTTTCAGCATACGACAACATCACTGACACTAGCTAGTTCTTTTAGTCCACTGAAAAATAACCATCTTGAAGAAAAAAAAAAAATTAAATGGTATCAATTTCACGACCAATGATCTTCAAATTTTCACGCTCTATAGTGATGTCGTTACACTTGTTATTCCCGTACACCTCGATAACTGCCAAACTAGGGCAATTTTTCATCACTGTACGGAGTGCCGTGTTGTTCATCGAACGTACAAAACCACAGTCAAAGATCGTTAGCAATGGCAATTGAGGTAGCTTTTTCCAAAAAAGGGGTGTCAACGATTTGCACGAGTTTAGATTTAATTTGATCAATGAATTTTTTGAGTGGGTGACAACAGCGAGAACAGACTCATCATCGAGTAGGATGTTTCCTGATAGGTCCAATTCCATCAATCCGTTATTGGACCAATTTTTGAAAACCTCAGCAAAGTTGGAATTGGTCAAGTTGAAGTTTGATAGTGTCAATTTCTGCAACATTGGACAAAATTGCAACCCTACGAGGAACTCGTTTGTTAGGAACTGGCAGTCGTGTAAGATCAAAGATTCCAAATCATTTTCTTGCATGATGTTGATCATTATTTGATCGGTGAGGGCGGGCTTCAAGTACGATAGTTGTAAAGAGGTCAACTTCTTGCAGTAGTGCGGTAACAACTCGAACGAGATCTCGTCTTGCAATCCGTCTAGTCTTTGCAAAGATAACTGAGACAAATTTGGACACTCGAGTAGTTTCAACAAACACAGATCGTTGAAACGGTGCGTATTGTTCAATTTGAAAGTGTGCAATCGGTCCCCAATAGCCTCGAAGAACGTTTGCCATGTCTTTTCATTGATGAGAAATGGTCCATTCAAATCGATATGCTTCAAATTCTGTAAATTTAAGAGATTGAGAAGATTCTCGTTGTTGAACTGACCGCACATGGACAAAGTGACAGACTCCAAATTTGGACAGTAATAAATCATCTTATCGAAATTGACCGAGTCGATGTTGGAACAGTCCCAGAACTGGATCTCCTTCAAGTTCGTCATTAGAAACAACTGTAAAGTGCTGTTATTGAGCGATCTGTTCTTGGATAAAATTTTACTCAACTTGACATAGTTCCAGTTACCAATGTCACCCAACTTGTCGACGTTGTCGATGTTCTGCGAGATCAAAGAGATGCACAAATCTTGCAAGCTTGGAAGACGATACTCACGCTGGTCCAAGAGCGATTTCGCTACCAACTGTCTTTTTTTCCTCAGCTGCCACTGGCTCTGTTTCTGTTTCTTCAACTTGATCTTTTGCAACTCGTTACATTCCTCGCATAGATACCCTTTGGTACCATCCTTGATAAACTCTCTCGTGTAAACTGTCACTTTGAAAGTTTTCCTACATTCGACACAACTGATCTCTTCTCCAGGTAAAGACTTGCGCATCGTCTCGAAATCACCGTCTTCGTCTTCCTCCTCGTCGTCACTATTTAACCGTCTTCGTTTCTCTCTGGCCAGCAGTCTGATCTCTTCCTCTTCTTGTTGATCTTGCTCGGTTTCTTGTTGAGAGACTCGGGCAAGATGTCTCTGTCTAATGGCATTGGCGTTGATTCCCTGCTCTCTCAAGAACAGAGTAAGGGCACTATTGGGCCCCACTACCGAATTTTCATCTCTTCTTCTCGGAGGCATACTGATGATGGCAAATGAAGAAAAAGCTTTTTCACCTTCTCTTTATATATATACCGATTTTGGGGTGGTGATATAAAATTGCTGTGAATTTTTGCACGACCTTAATTTAGGGTCCATTTGGCTTGGATGCTCTGATGATGTCGCAGAACTGGATGGTATTTGTTGATAAATTTTGGTGAGTTAGCTAGTGGTAGTTTGATGCTCGAGTTGGTGAAAATTGGGGGTGTTCGCGTGACTGTTAGGTGTACTAGCCGACGCGTAATAATATCTATCTCAACGTGAGGGTAGTAAAAATGTTGAAATTACTGTGTAGTGGAAGAGAGCTCGGATGATATGTGGGAGCTTAAAGGAGATACTGGCAACTTAGAAGCTTATTGTAAAGCATACAAGTTCAGCTAAAGGCATACAAAAAAGGGGCGTGCGCAATGTAAGGGAAGTTACAAGAGCACTTTACGAATTTACATGAGGAACACAGTGGTGAGACTAAAATAAATTAAGATGTCAGGCATATGCTCTGAAATAGTGAATTATGTATCATTTTCTTTCCAGTTCAAAGGAATCTAAGGAGATCATAATTATAACTCTTCAATCTTAAACAGAATGTCAAATGGTACGGCGCATATGTGGTGAGAGAGCGAGGTTCATTAAAGTATTGGATCAATCTCAACACTAGTGATAGCAATAGTAAAATTGGAAGAACCGATGTAAGAAGGAGTTTCAAAAAGATTCTGAATGATATAAGTCTGTCTCCACCTGTAAGAGACCGATTAAAGTATTCCATGATTTCTGTCTTTAAAGTTATCTCCATGCTTTTTACAGGACATCCTATACAGCAAACCACCAAACACAGTTCCAAGCGTCACACAAAGATCCGACTCAGACGGACCAGCTCACTACCCTCGAAAAACATCAATTCACAACTCCTATCCTTTCATGTCCTCTAATGTCACACGATCAAACTCACAGTGCATCGCTACACCACCTCCACGTGAGTCGTGCATGTTCAAAACCTTAATCTGGCTAGCCAGTCATAAGTCGTGCATATCGAAAACAGTTTCTTGGAAATCTAGTCAGATGGATAATTTTGTATTCATCTAAGTTATACAAATTATAAACAACAAGTCGACATGAGTGAACAGATCAATTTCGAGAAATGGGCCGCCATTTTGGAGCGTTTGGACGAGGAAAAGCATCCAAAGAGAAACCAGCAGTTGGACATACTGTTGCAAGAGATCGAGTCCTTGAAATCGCAATTGATTCTGGCTCAACAGCAGATTAAACTGCAAGAATACCGTATCAAGAATTTGGAACTGAAATAAGTTCTTCATTTCCAGTACTAAGCATGAATCTCATTATTCTTCCCTACTATTCATTTTTCCACATGCTTTATGCTAAAATAGACACTCTCACTGCTCCACTAGTTTCACTATGGAGGCATAGTGAATTGCTCATATAATTTATAGCTACAACATTTATTTCTATTTGCTTTAAATACTCTTCAGCTTGTTCACACCTCCTTCCACCTTCTTATAAAATCTCATCATCTCACCTCTTTATATCCCTTGCCCCTTTTTTCACCCCTTTTACTTCACCCCATCTGCTCACCCCATAGAGGCATCTCCTATATATACTTTTTCTTAGTGAAAAATTTTAACTATACATATAACCCACCAGATGAATAACTTTAGAATTATAGTAGGTTCATACGAACACAACTTGCTCTGTTTGGCAGTGGATTTGTCTTTGAAAGAGCCTCTCTTCACGCCTATATTCCATTTCCAGGCCCATGCCTTGAGTGTGAGAAGTTTGGACACTCTGCGTAGATATCTCGTTTCTGGCAGTAACGATGAGCATGTGAAGATCTATGATTTACAGAACCGTAAGGAGTTGGGAGACCTTTTAGCCCATCAAGGATCTGTAAATCTTCTCCGGTTCACCAGTAACGGTAAATGGCTCTTGAGTGCTGGAGAAGATGGATTGATCATCTGTTGGAGAGTGAAAGATTGGGAAATCTTCTCCAGACTTAAAGGTCATCGTGGGATAATCGCCGGACTCTCGATACACCCAAGTGGTAAGATCGCCATCTCGTGTGGTGAGAAGGACGGGTTGATCATCTTGTGGAATTTGATGACTGGCAAGAGACTGAGTATAATGAAGTTGAAAGGTAAAGACTCGTTGGGACAGAGATGTCTCGATATCAAATGGAGTCTCAAAGGTGATCATGTGATAGTTCTCTTGGAGAGGAAGTTGATCATTTACGACGCTTCCAACTTCAAGATCTTGATCAACGTCTCTAGTAAGTCTACTCTTATGACTTTGGACCAGATCGTCTTGGACAACAAAGAACTCTTGTTGATAGGTATGGGCAACGGTAGTCTTGTGCTGTACGAGTTAACTACCCTTTTAAAAGAGACACTGCTGATAGAGAACGTTGAGCCAGTGTTCAAATTACAAGGCCATACCAACAGAATTAAAAATTTCAAGATATATCAGGACCGTTATTTGGTCAGTATCAGTTCAGATGGTAAGATTGTCATTTGGGATCTCACCACTAAAGACCAAATAGCAGTCTACGATTCAGGGGAAAGATTGACCTCCTTAACCTTGTGCGATGAACTGGTGGAGAAGTACGTCCCAAAGAAAGAGTACGAAGATTACAGTGAATACGAGACAGACGATGAACTGGATATACTGCTCATGAAATCCAGTGAGAAGAAGAAGAACAAGAAGAAGAAGACCAAGATCAGTGTCGAATTGGAATAATCATCACAAAGCGTCTAAAGAATAGTAACAAATTCATTTATTAAATCTAGTAAAGAACCATAATAACCTTTTCACAATTTGGATTTGTTCAATCTGGCAACATGTTTCTCGTACAAAGTTTTCAGTTTGGTCCAGACTGGAGCGGTGTCGATCTCTGGCAATTGCAACAAACTTGGCATCAAGTCGTTGGTGAAGAACTCAGAGGCCTCACGAGGCAACAAACTTGGCAAGTGGTCGATAGAGATCACGTTCAAACTTGGACCTCTCAACCCGACAACTGGTACTGTTGGCTCTGGGAATGTAGTGGCGACGGTGTAAACTGGTACAGGGTTGTATGGGTTGGTGGTGTCAGCACTGACATCCACTATAGTTCTCAAGCTTCTGGTCTCTGAGCTCAACAAATCTTTGTTGATGAATGGAGCAATTGGCTTGGACAAGTAGATACAGTTGATGAAGATGTCCAGATCGGCAATCTGTTGGAATGGACCACCTGGAGCAGTCTCTTTCATGTCCCATTTGATGATGTTGGAGTCTGGAATACCACATTTTTGCAACAAAGTGATGGCACCGGTACCACATCTACCCAAGGCACCGATCACCAAGACGGTTGGCTTCTTGGATGAGTTGGTCTTGGCCAAAGACAGTTTGACGTCTTTGATCAACTCGTTCTCGTTAGGGTATGGAGTAACACCTGGCAAGGCAGCTCCAGGGTGCAATTGCTGGTTACACCAGTCTTTCAAACCCAAGGCGGCTCCTGCGAAACCTGCGTAGAACCCGAACAGGGCGACACGACGGCCGTTGGAGTCCTCGAGGAACTCCAAATCGTACAAGACTCCATTACCGTTGGCGTATCTGGACAAGACTTGTTCCCAACCCAGTTGGTTTTTGTAACAGTGGGCAAATTGGATATGTCTGTGGATCAAAGGGAAGGTGTCTTCTTCAGGCATCTCTTTTAACCCGATAATGATTCTGTCACGAGGCAGAGATACCCACGAACCCAGTGGCACTATTTTGGCACCGTTGGAACGGTACTCTTCAATGTCGAAAGTGGATTGTTTCGACTCTTCTACGTAGATCTCGAATTGACCAGTTCTCAACAATTTGGCAACACTGGAAGGTGTCAAGGCGGCACGAGCTTCCAAAGGTTTGGTCTCGGCTCTCAAATGTAACACAGTTTTACCCATTTTCTCTTATATCTTATAGATTATTATCTTTTATAGACAACTGTTGTATTGTATATTGGATACTTTCTGTTGACTCTATGATAAGCTACTAGTCAGTACACAGATATATATACTGATAGTGACTAGGCCTGAAAATTTTTTTTTTCTAAAGAGTCATCCCGGAAACGGTATATCTTGCATCCGGTTACGGACTTTTTCACCTCTTCGACTCCAGCCATCTCGTTTTCTTTGTTTCAGGTTGCCTATTTATTCACCTCAATTTTTTGGGTCATGATTAATTGGATATTCTGTATATTTATGACTCACTGTCACTTACAATGCTTGTTAAAATTCGATTAGCAATGTTTAGTCTCCAATTACTCACGCTTCTCCAGACACTCAAGCTGGGTTTGATATGAGAGCCCCTGTTATGCTGGTTTTTCCGCACACCAGACAGCCTCAGTCTATCCTTTTCCCTCGACCAAGCACGCAGCCCCTGTTTAGTGCTCTTCGATTTAGAAATTATTTAGTCGTGCACAGATTTCAATTTGAATGTAAACAAGAAGACTGAGATCAATTAGGCGTAACAGCGAGGTTTGTGAAGCAATCAAGCGCTGATCAGAGATACTGGAGACGTCAAAGCTTTGTATTAGTACTCAAATTGACATCAGAAGCGAAATCCATCCCGTTAGCTTCATACCTATCGAGGCATCAAAGAGATCAAAGCATTATAGCATAATCAGGTTTTAAACGTCATCACCTAAGTGTGGTATAAATATAGCATTGCAACAGTCTCATAAGAGGCTATAATAGCGAGAACATCATTGAAGGAAAGCAGCATAGTGGCTAAAAATACAGGATTCTGTCTCATCCAGCAATAAATCATATCAGTGAATCAGTTATAGCACAATCAATATGACCTCCAATAGCCCCAATTCACCACACAATTCGACATTGACCATCTCCCCATTGGTACCCACGAGAAGAAGAGACTTATTCCACACTACAACACCAAATGAGGGCAACAGATCCAGAGTTTTCGGATCATCAACTCCAGCATCTTCTTTGAACAAAGTAGTGCAGCAACAAGATATCGTTGATACCGAAGACGTCACTCAGGCTGACAGATTACGTCTTTGGAGACACGACTCCCTAATGCAGCATCATTATAAGACAGCTGAATATATAGGAGACAAAGTGCTCGCACTTACACAGGACCCAAACGATGCCTTTTGGCTTCTGCAAGTCCATTATTCTACTGGTAATTATCAAAGACTGAGAGACCTTCTACAAGGTAAAAGATTTGATGAGAGTGTCAGTTGTAGATATTTGGCGTGTTTGTGCCTTATAAAATTGGAGAAATGGGATGAAGCTTTGGATATAATAGGAGAAGAGAATCCTTTCAAAGATGATAACAATATCAAGAATCAAGATGGAGGTATCAAATTGGAAGCCAGTATGTGTTATTTGAGAGGTGTCATTTACTCGAACTTCAACAATTTTGCCAAACTGAAAGAATGTTTCAAAGAAGCAGTTAAGATCGATGTGAAATGTCTCGAACTGTTCCAAGAGTTGGTGAACAAGAACTTGATGACTCCGAGAGAAGAATGGGAATTCTTATCAAGTTTGAATTTCAGCGATGCTGATAATAATGACGAGTTGGTGAGATTGTTGTACATCACCAAGCTCAACAAATACTCGAATATCGAGATTTTCGAGGAATCTGAGTCTCGTTTGAAAGAAGAATACAATTTAATTCAGAACAACGATCTATTACTCGCTCGAGCAGATTTGTTCTTCATCCAGTGTCGTTTCCAACAATGTCTCGATGTTTGCGAAGTTGTTTTACAGAACGACCAGTTCAATTTTAACATCTTGCCAAACTATTTGAGCTGTCTCTATGAACTCAACGGTAAAAACAAGTTGTTTCTAATATCTCATAAATTGGCAGAGTTTCATCCTAATAACCATATCACATGGCTTGCCATTGCAATTTACTACCTTTCGATCAACAAAATCATAGAGCTGAGAAAATTCTTCAGTAAACTGTCGTTGCTCAATCCGAATTTCGGACAGGCTTGGATTGGGTTCGCACACACTTTCGCTCTGGAAGGTGAACATGAGCAAGCCATCAGTGCCTACGCGACTCTGTCTCGTTTGTTCCCAGGGTCTCATCTCCCTAATTTGTTTCTCGGTATGCAATACTTGCAGATGAACAATTTATCTTTGGCTTCAGAGTACTTGAACTACAGTTACTCGATATGTCCAAGTGACCCATTGTTACTCAACGAAATAGGGGTGATCAACTATCATAAAAGTGATCTTTTAAAGCTGGAATTTTACTTCGATAAGCTGTTGACTAATGCATCGAATCTTCAGAGTGACTCCAAATCATGGTTACCTATTAATATTAACCTTGGTCATGTCTATCGTCGTTTGAAGAAATATGACAAACTGTTGTACTATTTCAACAATGTATTGAAGATCTCATCCAAGGATTCCAATATCTATTGTTCGATTGGATTGATATATTTGAAGCAGAAAAAGGTATCCAAACTGATTGATTTCTTACATAAACTGTTATCGATCTCACCTAATGATCCAGTGCTGATCGATCTTTTGAAGAAACTGTTGGATGAGAATCTGTCGTTGAAATTTGTCACAAAGTCTACATTGGGGAAGCTGGAGATTCCTTCTTTTAAGCAGAAAGACGTGCTTCCCAATATAATGAAGATGGTAGATGAAATGGTGGAGGATGTTTTACTGGGCAGTGAGAGTGATGATATGGAGGTAAGCGACTGATGAGCTGATATCTGGTTAGTGAAATGGTAGCTGGTGCGTTAAGACGTAGTTTGAGCTCGAACAGGTAATTAGTCTTGGGATATTTCGAATTGGATCAAAGCTTAATATCAGATGGGCACAACGAAAATGCTTTCCAGAGTTGTTGGATAGAAATAAGTTCAAATCTAAAAGAGCTACAGGTGATCACTTGGAACGTGATAAGTGAGTTGAAGAGCCAAGTCTCACATTCTCAAATAAACCGATCCCTAACGTTAATTTTTCAAATAAAGTACCACCATTCGATCACTCAAACTCAATTGAGCCCCTATAGGTCTCGAAGTTCCAGCCAAAAATTTCACCTCCACTATATAAATAATAGCCCTTATCTCATCATCTGCTCCCTCGTAGCCCCCATATTTATATAATTTTTTTTTTCTCGCTTAGCGCATCCTGTGTTCCTTAAACACTAACAGCATCTCGTGGTGGAGATGAACACTCACAAGGCTATTCAGGAGACTGTGATGAACGAGGATCCTCTCTTGTTGGATGCTCAATTCAATCAGGATGACGGATGCTTTGCCGTGAGCACAGAGTCCGGTTTCAAAGTGTATAATACAGATCCATTGGAATTGCGTGTTGATCGCAGCTTTAACAAGAGCATCGGGTCGGTAACAATGTTACATCGGACCAACTACCTCGGGTTGGTCAGTGGTGGGAAGGATCCTTTCTTCAGTGTAAACAAGTTGGTGATATGGGATGATCTCAAGAAGAAGAAGAGTTTGGAGTTGGAGTTCAACACCAATGTGTTGAAGACGATGCTTAGCAGGACAAGAATAGTGGTGGTACTACGGAACCAAGTGATGGTTTACGGGTTCAATTCTCCTCCGAAATTGATCTCCAGTTACGACACCATCGACAACTTGGAAGGAATAGCCGACATGAGTAGCGGGTCCACTGGCGGCTCGGAATCAAATTCTCAGATTTTGGCGTTCCCAGGAAGGTCGATTGGTCAAATCCAGATCGTGGATATCTCGAACAATGGTCACGAGAGGAACTTGGTGTCGATTATAAAACTGCACAAGTCCAAGATCAAGATCCTCCTGATCAACAAGGCTGCCAATATGATCGCCAGCGCTAGTGAAACAGGCACCATCATAAGAATCCACAGTATAAGCACATGTTCGTTGCTCTACGAGTTCAGACGTGGGTTGGATAAGCTGATTGTCACTTCGATGAGATTCTCTCCAAATGGTACTAAACTAGCAGTTCTAAGCGACAAGAACACCCTCCATGTGTACAGTATCTCGAACCAGGTGAACAACAAATCACATCTCTTCAATATGAGTGTCATGCCTCAGTATTTCAAGAGTCAATGGTCGTTTCTGTCGTGTCATTTGGAGAATAATCATACCGGTAAGGCTAATGATACAGGTGTTGTTGGCTGGAGTGACGAGGACGGTGTTATTATCATATGGAAATTCTGGGCAAGGTGGGAGAAGTATATATTAGTAGAGAAGGACAAGATGGGGGAGTACGAGTTGATCCGAGAGAGTTGGAGGAAGTTGATGTGATTATAGGCATGAGGAAATGATTAGAAAGAAGATGTGATTAGCCTCTGGTTAGCAACTTGTCACTCGAAGCTGATACGAATATGAGAATATTACTACAGTTTAAAGTGAGGTGTGTCAATTTGGGTTAGCTTATGGTGGTAAATTGATAAGAGAAGTAGACTCAATTCCGAGTCGAAAAGAACGTTTAGACATCAATTCAAGATCAGAGCGAGTATTAAGCTATTAAGTACAACAAAACAGACGATATCGTTCGAAATGAACTGCTCAAATGCTTGAGATCAGTACACTTGTTCATATAAAGCTGTTCAGCTATTCAGACACTATACAAAGGATCACTATCTACAATTGCTCGTATTCAGCAACACATTCCAATTCAACCTTGATTCTGGCATCTGGGAACAGGACTACAACACACGATCTGGCCGGTTGAGATACGAAATACTTAGCATAAACCTTGTTGACAACTGGAGCGTAAGTTGGATGGGCAACGAACAACAAAACTTTCATAACCTTGTCAATTGACGAGCCGGACTTCTCCAAAGTAACGATCAAGTTTTGAATGGCCAACTCGGTCTGTTTCTCCAAATCTTCAGGAATGTTACCTTCCAGATCAGAACCAACGTTACCTGAGGTGAAGACATGTCCGTTGGATTTGTAGGCTGGAGAAAGCAAACTGTTTGGCTTAGCACCGATCTGTTCCCAAGTGATCTTTTCTGGCATTGTAATGGTGTATCTGGTCTGTAATTGATATGAATTCGAGATGAAATCGAGATGACTGAAAAATTAGGGGAAGGGTGTGTTTTTATATAGCGGAATTAAATAGGAAATATCCGACGCTGCGCTTCGAGTAACAAGCGATTTTTTTTTTTCATAAATTTCGACTTTTACCAATTGGGTATCTCTGTAGATAAGAGGTTGCTCTAGTTGAGGTTAAAGGAGTCAGATAAGAGTCATTTGGGACGAGTCATTTTTGAGAAGAGTCATCTGGAAAAGAGTCGTGTTTGTTGAAGTGAGCCTAAGCACTCAGTTCATAGTGTCTGCTATCTAATACCACAGTGAAAGCTTAAGTCTCAAAGTATCACCGTACTATATTTCCCATCTAGCTAAAGATGATCAAAAGAGGTGTATGGAATCTGGTGAGAAGAGGTGTGTCCTCGAAAGCTTCAGGAGAGTTTGTTGAAGAGAAGAGTAAATATATCAACACTCAGGATTTGTTCGATGAGCTCTTCATCCACCCACGCAAGAGATTGACTCTGCAACAAGAGGTGCTACAATCCAAAGACTTCCATATTCCTGAAGAAGTGAAACCCTTAAAAGGTTTCGAATTACACGCCCGTGAAAGAGATTTGAATAACCAGCATTTCAAGAATTCCAGCCATGATCCAACCGAACACACCTTGATGAAATTGTTGTTTGGGAATCTGATCGAGGAAGTGGACTCCCGGGTCCCTAGATTGACCCGAGAGATCATGGACCCTGATTTCCACCCGGATATGAAGAAATTGGAAGAACTCCCGGTGCTCTCACTGGATCTCCAGTACAAATCAAATATCTTAAAAATGCATAAAAGAGACTCATTGTTGCAGAAAAGCGACTTTATGAGAATCTTCCCCACTATCAACGAACGCCAGTATCACGATGTGAACGTGGAGATGGACTTCGACTTGGTACATGGGAGACACGGTGACGGTTTGTTTTTAACTGGAGACATATACCTTATTTTCCCTGATTTCGTCACTGCTGCCTGGTACTACACAGAGACTTTGGACAAGACTTTGAATGGGAACTATCTCAATTGCAGTTTTGCCAGCGTTGATGAAGAGTTCAGTTCAATACAACTCACCTCGGTGCCATTGCTCGGAAAACCACAGTATTTAACAAAATCAAATGAAACAGACACCTCGTCTTTACTTGCATTCAGACAGCATCGAGGTTCTTCTGAGCCTCGCAAAGATGACGATACAAAGCTCATATCGAGAGACAGATACTGTATTTTCAGGAATTTACCTTCATTCGTCTCTACAGATGATCTCCTGGATACCCTTTGGAGTTATAGTCTATCAGATATCGATGGATCGAGTATCACCAAATTGACAGACAGAAATATGCTTGTCGCCTTTGAGTCTAAAGAAGAAAGAGATCGCTGTATTGCCAAATACGATAATCGTCATTGGTTCCGCACTCCAAAGATGCCATTGGTGGTTGTGGAAGCTTTGTGATTGGTCTCTAGTACAGTTGTCATACTGTGCTCTGACAGGAACGTTGTAAGCAGCATGGGCGTTTTTGTGGTGGAAGAATCACATAAATAGGGGGCTCATTGTGCTTGCTTTATCCAGCCCATTTCAGCTTGGTTTGTGTCAACTCCATTGAGGTCTGATTTGATTTATTTTGTCATAGGCTGGAGTGAGCTCAGACCAGCCTTATGAACAGAGTTCACACCAGGATAAATTATTTCAATCCGTTTAAAATCAGCTCTAGTAGTTTCTGGTATGCTTATGTATGCTCTATGAGGCTCTAGACTGTTCCAGTATGTTAGTAACAGGGAAAAGAGATCAAGCTTACTGAATCAGCTACACATCCGATTGTCTACGATATCAGCCACACCAAAAGGCTTAAAGCATTTATTAATCATTTTAATGAGCTTCAATGAGATCACTAGCTGCTCAGTGCCATTTCTACCTCACAAACCAATATCTCATCAAATTGCAATCATATCACATCTATCAGAAGAATCTCCACACTGTATCAGATTGGGGATACAGGTAGTCTTTTCCTCACCATCAATTTCTCAACACTTCATGAATTATTCCACGCTAAACCACGCCACAACATCAGCACCATTCACATCATCTCAAATCCCGCGACACTTTGTCTCATCAAAAATTCATATACTTTATTTATTAACCCTTAGGCCTCCGCCCATTTCTCCGCCCACCTTTCTCCTTAGCCACCACCCAGCGGCTGGTGAAAAAAAAAAAATTTCTCGAAACAGACCACCAACGCCAGCAGAACACGAAAACCAACCAACGACACCCTCAAACAGCGGAACCAAGAACTCTTGTATATAAAAACAGTTCCTGTGAACAGCAGATTGCCACGACACGTGTAAATAATTATCAAAAGCCGGGCATTCTACAGTATTTAAACACTATCTCCGCCACACAATGGATTTCGACAACCTTTCCAGTGAGTATACTGGTTGATCAACTGAGTAACAGAGTACTAACCATCATCGTGTAGACGACGATGACTTCGTGTCGTCCTTCAGTGCAACATCCACTGGTATCAATTTCTCGCAACCGCAGGTGTTCAGCGGGATAGACTCTGATATCAACAGTTTGATGTCTTCACTCAACAACAACAACAACCCAACGTCACCTTCCTCCCAGTTAGGTAATCACAACAGAAGACCTTACAACTCCTCTGAGCCGGACTCGGACAGACTCAGCAACCCTTTCACCGGGTTGAACAAGGACAGTTTGTCCCTGATCAGTGCTCCATTCATCCAGAGAGGTGGTATAAAACACAACTTGTTTGCCTCTGCCTCCATCGCAGGCCATATGATCACCCAGGCACTACCGTTTGACAACGGACGTTCCGCGGCTCAGCCACAGTCCTCTTTCCTGGAGAAGTTCGGCTCGGTGGCTGATAGAACTAGAGATTTGGAAAACGGGTTGAGTTCTCTCTCTGTTGAAGATCCAAAAGATCGTTCTGCTTCATTTGGTGCAGACCATCAACAGCAGCAGCAACAGCAGCAGCTCTTTAATTTAGGCCATACCTCCCCTAACTCTCTCCATGAGACTTTGAACAACTCTTCTTCAAGACACCAGTCTGTTAGTGAGAAGATCGATATCTATCAGCAGGAACAAGAACGTAGATTATCGTTTTCTTCCGAACTGATAGCTTCTGACAATGGGTCTACCACCACGGATCATCATCAACAGATCAAACATAACATTTGGAACCCTGCTTCAGCTCCAACTTTCCAGCCTTCGAACTTCCAACAATCTCAACAGCCAGTCCCACCAATGTTCATGAACAACTCTGGAATCAACCAGATGTTCCCAAACATGTACTCACCATTCCTGTACCCTCCTCATCAGCAACCTTTCCAACCTTCTTTTCCTCAACAACCGGCTCCAGTCGCTGAAGGTGGTGATCTGAAAGACGAGGCTAAGATTCCAGGTGTGAATGGTATTTTGAACAGATCGATGTCTCCAGCGGGCGGGTTTATGATGCCTCCTTTTGTACCATACGGTTTATTCTCCCCACCACCTTTCCCACAGACTCCTCCGCTGATGCCTGTAGCGCCTCAGGACGAAGACGGAAGAGCTCCAGTTGCTAATATGGCTCCACCACCTTTGAACCTCAGAGATGGTCCTTCACCCTCTCAGAAAGGAGGTAAGAAGAACTCTAAAGCACCTCTGGGCAATGGGCCTCAATCTGCCAAGTCCAATAATCGTTCAAGAAACGGTCCTTCCTATATCCAACGTTCTCCATTGTTGGAAGAGTTCAGAGCTAATACTTCTGGCAAGGAATACAAGTTGAATGAGATCTACGGCCATGGTATTGAGTTCTCAAAAGATCAACATGGTTCCAGATTCATTCAGGCTCAATTGTCTAACTCTTCAGAGGAAGAGAAAGAGGTGATCTTCAACGAGATCAGAGAAGTGGCTTTTGAATTGATGAGCGATGTGTTTGGTAACTACGTTATACAGAAGTACTTTGAGTTTGGTAACGATGTGCAAAGGAAAATCTTGTTGGAATCAATGATGGGCCATGTCAAGGAGTTGTCTCTACAGATGTATGGATGTCGTGTTGTTCAGCGTGCCATTGAACACATCGAGATGGGACAGAAATTGAAGTTGATCTCTGAGTTGAACGATTCAAACATCATTTTGGAATGTTGTAAAGATGCCAATGGTAATCATGTCATTCAAAAGCTGATAGAGATTATACCTATCGATAAGATAGATTTCATCTTCAACTCTATAAACGATCAGATTTATCATCTATCGACAAACTCTTTCGGATGCAGAGTTATTCAGAAATTGTTGGAGTTTGGTGATATCAACCAATGTGAGTTCATCGTCAGTGTCTTGGAGAAGTACATCGATGTCTTGTTGATCGACAAGTTTGGTAATTATGTGATCCAGTACATCTTGACCAACGAGTCCAACTGTGATACTGACAGAATCGTCAAGATCGTCAACGACACCATCTTGAAAGATTTCACCAAATTATCGCTGAACAAGTTTTCATCAAACGTTGTAGAATCTTTCATTATGTCAGCACCAGCTGAGAAGAGAATAATGATCAAGAGACAGACAATGGAGGACAATAATGCGAAATTGACTCGTTTGATCAATGACCCATATGGAAACTATGTGATTCAAAAACTTGTCACCGTTGATAGTAATCTCCAGGATGAAGTGAGCAAGAAATTTGTTCTGAATATACGGTCATATTTGGACGATGCTGGCAACACCAACAGTAAACTGTCGATAGAGAAGTTGCGTAATATAGTGAAATCTATTTCATGATTTCGAGCTCTCCCTCTGGATCACGGTTGATCTTTTGATGTTTCTACACTTGATCGATCTGGTTTGTTCAAATTTAATGCGTTTTTGATTTTAAGCTGGTTTGCTGAATATGTTTTTTAATTAATTTGAATTGGTGATGCTTTTAGCTTATTGTGATGATCAAAGCTGTTCTAATGTTCAGGTTTTAAAGGAATTAATAAGATGACTGGTGCTAGTTAGAGTTGTGTCTCTGCGATTTCTTTGTCATTTGTGAAGCTGAATCATTTGGAAGTGGTGTTCAAAGGTCTTATCGAATCATTCTGGTGACAATTCAGAAGGTAAAGCACTAACAATCTATAAAGCTATATGGCCTTTGAAGCTGTTAACACTTCCTGTTGTTTTCAAATAATTTTATTTGTGGGCACTCGAGCTGTTTAGCTAGTTGTGCAAGTGTTTACAGCTGAACTGCTGATTCGAGTTTAATTTGACTACACCTATCAGATACAAAGCCTAGAAAATTTTATGAAGTGGCCCAAGCTGTCTTAAATGATCTTTAGTCAGTTCTAAAGGTTTCTTGATACTTACATGGGATCATAAATGAGATTTGAACTGATACTGAATCAAATGAATTGGTTTTGATAATTTGCTCAGATTTACCCCAGAAAGAAGCCTTCAATCCCCGCCAAAAAGCTTTTAAAACTTGTCAAAACTCGCCATTTACTCACCAAATGATCCAACAATGCTGTCACACTCAACTGGCATGCCATCAATATTTTTCCCCACCATATAATCCACCCATCTGTATATACCTCTATAAACTAGGGCATTACCCTCTTTTTTCTATGAAAAAATGAGTCAAATTTTTTTTCTTAGTAAAAAAAAAAAAATCAACGATTAAAGCTGATAGTTTATGAGATCAGTGGCCCAGTTTGTTATAAGAAGCAGCCAGATCCGAGCCATGTCGCAACAGAACTTGAAATCCAAGTGGAACGCCACGTTGGTCCGTAACACTTTCTTGGACTATTTCAAGCAGAAACAGCACACTTTTGTACCTTCGTCATCGGTGATTCCATACGATGACCCAACCTTATTATTTGCCAATGCCGGTATGAACCAGTACAAGCCGATCTTCTTGGGTACCGTGGACCCATCGTCGGACTTTGCCACGTTGAAAAGAGCCGTCAACTCACAGAAATGTATCAGAGCCGGTGGTAAGCATAACGATTTAGAAGATGTCGGAAGAGACTCTTACCACCACACCTTCTTCGAGATGTTGGGGAATTGGTCTTTCGGAGACTACTTTAAAAAAGAGCTGATCGAGATGTCATGGGATTTGTTGACCAAAGTGTTCAAGTTGGACCCGGACAGGTTGTATGTCACCTATTTCGAAGGAGACCCTAAGCTCGGTTTGGAGCCCGATTTGGAGGCCAAAGACTTCTGGTTACTGGTTGGAGTGCCAGAGGACCACATCTTACCAGGGTCTGCTGCAGACAACTTCTGGGAAATGGGGGACCAGGGACCTTGTGGTCCATGTTCAGAGATCCATTACGACAGAATCGGAGGTGGTAGAAACGCTGCCTCATTGGTCAACATGGACGACCCAGACGTGTTGGAGATCTGGAACAACGTTTTCATCCAATTCAACAGAGAGGCCGACGGATCGTTGAGATCGTTGCCTGCTAAACATGTAGACACCGGTATGGGGTTCGAGAGATTGGTCTCCATCTTACAAGATGTCAGATCTAACTACGACACCGATGTATTCCAACCTCTTTTCCTGCGTATCCAGGAGATCACCGGTGTAAGACCTTATACGGGTAAATTTGGTAAGGACGACATCGACGGTATCGACACAGCTTACAGAGTGCTTGCCGATCACGTTCGTACCTTGACTTTTGCCCTTGCTGATGGTGGTGTTCCAAATAACGAAGGTAGAGGTTACGTCTTGCGTCGTATCTTACGTCGTGGTGCCAGATACGTGAGAAAATACATGAACTATCCAATTGGAAGCTTTTTCTCACAATTGGCTCCAACTTTGATCGAACAGGTCTCGGATATCTTCCCAGAGTTGGGTAGAAACCCGGACATTTTCGAAATCTTGAACGAAGAAGAGGCTTCTTTTGCCAGAACTTTGGACAGAGGTGAGAAATTGTTCGAGCAATACGCTATCATCGCCAGTAAGACTCCAGAACAGACTTTAGCAGGTAAAGATGTTTGGAGATTGTACGATACTTACGGGTTCCCAGTCGATTTGACAAGATTGATGGCTGAAGAAGCCGACTTGAAGATCGATGAAGTTGCCTTCGAGAAACTGAGAGAAGAATCTAGAGAAGCTTCTAAAGGTAAGGGTAAATCCGATGGTAAGACTTTGGTCAAGTTGGACGTTCACTCCTTGGGTCAATTGGACCAAGAAGGTAAAGTTCCAAAGACCGACGACCATTTCAAATACGGTACCGAGAACGTCAAATCCAAGATCGTTGCCATTTACAACGGTAAAGAGTTTGTAGACTCTACTAGTGGCTTGGACGTTGAACAACAGATCGGTATCTTGTTGGATAAGACTCCATTCTATGCTGAACAAGGTGGTCAAGAGTACGACACCGGTAAGATCGTCATCGATGGTGTTGCAGAGTTCAACGTTGACAACGTTCAATCTTATGCCGGTTACGTCTTGCACACCGGTTTCATCGCCGAAGGTGCTTTGTCTGTCAACGACGACGTCATTGCTACATACGATGAGTTGCGTAGATGGCCTATCAGAAACAACCACACAGGTACCCATATCTTGAACTTTGCCTTGAGAGAAGTCTTGGGTGACGGTGTAGACCAAAGAGGTTCTCTTGTCGCTCCTGAAAAGTTGAGATTCGATTTCTCGCACAAACAGGCCTTGACTTTGGCCGAGGTTGAGAAAGTCGAAGACTTGTCCAACCAATATATCAAGGAGAACAAACCTGTTTACGCTGAAGAGGTCACATTGGAGAAAGCTCGTAGTATAAACGGGTTGAGAGCCGTATTCGGTGAAACTTATCCAGATCCTGTACGTGTTGTCTCTGTAGGTATTCCAATTCCTGATTTGTTGGCCGACCCAACCAACGCCAAATGGCACGAAGTCTCCATCGAATTCTGTGGTGGTACCCATGTCGCTAAAACTGGTGATATCAAGGACTTTGTCATCGTTGAAGAGAGTGGTATTGCTAAAGGTATCAGACGTATTGTCGCTGTCACCGGCACCACTGCTCACGAAGTTCAAAGAATTGCTTCTGATTTCGACCAGAGATTGACCGACATCGAAAAGATGGCCAACGATGCCAACAAGGAGAAACTGTTGAAACAGGCCAACGTTGACTTGTTGAAATTGTCCATCTCTATTTTGTCCAAGGACAAGTTGGTCAAGAAATTTACAAAGATTGACAAATCTGTCAAAGATGAGTTGAAGAAGAAACAGAAAGAAGAATCTAAGAAGGCTGTTGAAGATGTCAAGGCTTACTTCGAGACCAACAAGGAATCACCTTTCTTCGTCTCGTACATTCCAATTTCTCCAAATGCTAAGGCCATCACCGAGCTGATCAACTTCGTTAAAAAGGAGAACAAAGACAAATCTGTTTACTTGATCACCGGTTTGGAATCCTCAGACAAGGTTGCTCACGGTTGTTACATTTCTGATGTCGCTCTTTCGAAAGGTTTGAACGCTTCAGATATCGCCAGCGTTGCCAGCAAATTTGTAGGAGGTAAATCTGGTGGTAAGGGTAACGTTGTCCAGGGAATGGGTACCGAATTCAAGGGTATCGACGAAGCTGTTGCTGAGATCACCAAATTGTTGAGCGAGAAGTTATAATTTGGTTTATCTTGATCAAACCCCCAATTTATCAATCCAATGACTAGCTACTTTACTTATACATTTAATAAAGCTATATCTTGTAATCGTCTCTTGTGTATAAGCTTCACTATTTAAAACCGCTGTATTGAGTGCTGTACCTAAAATGGAACCCTTGAAGCCCCATTTTCCTTTTCTAGAAATTGTTTTTCTCTCTCGCTATATGGCGCAAAAGTTTTCAAATTTTAGTTGGGATTCCGCTCTATTGGCCAAATGGTAAGGCATCGCACTCCTAATGCGAAGACTGTGAGTTCGAGTCTCATGTAGAGCGATTACTCAAAAAATTAATTTGTATCAAATTTACATCTTAGTCTTCATTTTTTTTTTTAATATTTTTAACATTGAACCTGGTAAGGTCTGCTCTGGGTGATCTCTTGTTGATAATTGAGTGTTTGTGAAGGCTGGTGAACTGGTGAAACGTGAAAATACGCCAAATTACCCCAAAAAAAAGAGCCTGAAAAATTTCCAAAAAAAAGCGTGAAAAAAGGTGATAAAGATTACAATTGAAAAGACCTTGAAAGTATATCAAAGCACAGATATGAGGCTCGCGTGTAGTAGAAAAGTGCTCTGTGTGGCCTTAGGAGTGCTGTTGTTATGTCAAGGAGTGGCGGTGTATCTATACACGTCGTTTGATGGAGGGTTGATCTCTGAGCAGGTGATATCGCGGTTTCACCCATATTTGCCCAATTTCATCAAGAACACTCAGTACCCATTTTTGACGTTGAACGGGGATTTGGACTTGAACTTCTTCAAATTCAAATTCCATTACAACGGTACCAGGGATCAAAGAATTAAAGATAATATGGGGATCTATCACTCGGTTATGAACCAAAAGATCGGAGAGCCTAAAGCTAATAACCTTCAAAGGAAGGGACTGGAAACCAGTCTTGCCAATGCCACGTTGTTTTCCCTAGTGCGAAACTCTGAGCTCGAAGAGATCCTCCCACTGATCAACCAGATCGAATTGAGATTTAATAACAAATTCCACTACCCTTGGAGTTTCATCAACGATGAAGAGTTTACTGAAGAGTTCAAGACAGCGGTGCAGCTGGCTACCAAATCGCAGGTATTCTTCGAGAAAATCCCAAGCGAGCTCTGGGATAAGCCTGATTTTATAGAGCGTGAGAAACAGGACCTCGGCGTTAAGTTGTTGAAGGACAAGGGTGTTCAGTACGCTGATAAAGAGAGTTACAGAAACATGTGTCGGTTCAACAGCGGGAATTTCTACAACACTCCAGTGATGTCTCAGTTCAAATGGTACTGGCGTATTGAGCCTAAGACCAGGTACTTTTGTGATATCGATTACGATGTTTTCAAGTTTATGGAGGACAACGACAAGACGTACGGCTTTACTATCGCCTTGTACGACAATGAGAACACTGTCAAGTCTCTTTGGAACACCACGTTGGACTTTTTAAAAGAGAACCCTTACTATCTTCACCCTAACGGTGCCTATAACTGGATCTTGGAAGATCTGACCAACCCAGATAGGAACAAGGCTACCAATGGATACTCTACATGTCATTTCTGGTCAAACTTCGAGATTGCCAACCTCGATTTCTTCAGAAGTGAGCCGTATACCAAATGGTTCGAACATTTGGATAGACAAGGTGGTTTTTACTATGAAAGATTTGGTGATGCTCCTGTACACAGTTTGGGACTCTCCTTGTTCGAAGATAAGTCTAAGATCCACTGGTTTAGAGATATCGGTTATTTCCACTTCCCTTATAACAATTGCCCAAATAGCGACCAATGTGGTGGTTGTAAAGTTGGACAGTTCAGTCCAGAAGGTGACCACCTTGACGGTGAAAACTGTATGGCTGCCTGGATCGAATACGAGATGGATGACTCTCTGCTTCATCTGTACTAGGAAGTGGGTCGTGTGACAGACGCCAAAAAAAAAACATTAAGGAAAGCAGGGCTGTCGCGTCTCGCGTAAAAATACCAAAATAAAAAAAAAAAATATTTAGGCGTCACCATAACATAAGCTGTGATATTTCACTGCTGGCCGCAAAGATGTTGTTCGAGAACATGAGCATTTTGATCGTTGGATCAGATCAAAGCTCAGATGCTTTGAAAGCTCTTCTGCTAAAAAATGGAGCTGAAAGTGTGACCTTTGCCGATTCGAAAGAGTCTCAACAGTTGTCAAATATAGCACAGTATACACACGTGATCTCAGATAGTGTTGAGTTTGTGATGTTTCCAGAGTTCGAAAAGCTGATGGTGCCAATAGTGACACCGAAGTGGATCCATACGTGTGTTTCTGCTCAAAAATTGGTTTCCTTGAGGCCGTTTACCCCGGATCCAAACAAGTTCTTAAAGAAAATCGTTGTCACAGTGTCTTCAAGCGTCTCTAGAGGTGATAAAGATTTTATAAATGAGGCAGTGAGAGCTTTTGGTGGACAGTTCAGTGACCAATTACTCTTGAATACTACTCATCTTGTATCTCTGGACCCAGCTGATGATCTCAGTTGTGTCGCTAGAGAGTGCAATGCCACTGGTGAAAGTGATATAAAGATCGTCACCAGGGACTGGATAGGAAGTTGTTTGGCTCAATTGGCACAAGTTTCCGAGAATGGCTTCTTTCTTGATGATTCTGATGTGTCTGTAGACATCTCTTTAGCCATCAAATCAGATTTCTTGAGTGGTCACAAATTGTACATTGGTCAAGATTTACAATTGAGCTCTAATTTGAAAAATACAGTAGATCACATGATCAAGCTGATGAAAGGTGAGTCCGTGTATAATATCGACGAGGCCAATGTTTACTTGGGTAAGTACAGATCCGGTGAAGAGTATATACATCTGTCAAGGCAAGGGGTTATCGTTGGGAACATGAACTGGTTTTTGTGTATGGTTTCCAATTTGAAGTGGAGTGTTCCAACGACAAATCTTTTACATTATCCAATAGTACAAGGCGGCTTGCCAGGATTTGACAAATTCGTCGTGGGAGTCACCAATTACACCGGAGATGGTAGATATTGGCTAGAAATGTTGGTACGGAGTTTAGGAGGTGAATTCACCAAAAACTTGAAAACTACCAATACGCATCTCATCTGCGCTAAACCCGTTGGGAAGAAATACGAAGCTGGTGTGCAATGGGCTCGAACACATGGAATGAAAATTGTGAACCATCTCTGGATAGAGGAAATTTATCAACGGTGGAAATTGTTATCCGAAGACGACACCAGGTATGGCAGATTTCCTAAAGATTTGAGTGTTTCGGAACGGTTGGGGAGCACTTCTTTGGATGAGCTGGTATTGAAATGTTTTTACAGAGACACAGATGATGAAGCCAGTGTAGCTGATAGTTTAGACATCCACGAAGCTAATGAGAATTCTTTGGTGAATAACGACAGCGACATGAAGGTTTTCTCTTTCCAGGAGGACAATGAGGATAAGGAGAATGTGTCTGTTGAGGCGAACAAGGCTGAAACTGTACAAAGTGAACCTTCAACGAAGGAAGAAGACGAGAAAGAGAACATTCCAGTAAGTGAGACGAAGAAAAGACATTTGGATAGTCAGGACACCACACCTCAGTTGAGTCACAAGAGAAGTGCAAAGGTGAAACTGGCCATGAAGCTTCATTCTGATATGGAAGACTTGAACTTCTTCCAGAAACAGCATTCAACAGTACCAAAGTTACCTAGTGAATTGAAGAAGAAGAAGAAGAGCGATTCCAGTTTGGATTACCAGATGAAGGTTATTATCACCGGATGTGAAGATGAATTTGAACTAAATGATTCCAACGTAGAAGTGTTGAGGAAATGTGGAATCGACGTGATAACAGAGTTTGATGATTTAGATGCTGAAAAGAAGAAGATTGTCTTGGTAGCACCAAGGATTTTACGTACTGAGAAGTTCTTGACATCGCTTTCATTCAAATTACATGACATTTTGATTCCTGATTTCCTCAACCAGGTTGTCAAATGCTATCAAGAGGACAACAGTGAGCCAATTGATTTGAAACAGTACCAGTTGAAGAACTACTTGAATTATTCGGATATACGATTGAAAGAGATATGGGCAAAACCCGAAGTTGGTAAGATTGAGTCCTTGATAGAGAACGAAGACTCGGTGTTCAGTGATACCCAATTTGTGATATGGACGTCTCTGCTGGACTTGTCCAAGAATGAAGCATATTCCAGGATAATAAGCAGGCATGGATGTTCAAGATGTGAGATAGTGTACAAGAAAGAAGAGGTGGATAGACTAGTGAAAGAGGACAAGAGTATCAAGGTGTTGACCAAGAAAAAATTGGGCAAGCACTATAACGTTGTGGACTACGATTGGATTGTGAAGAAGATAATGTTAGAGATCAGATAATGTATATATATATATAATGTGTAGAAAGTAATAAGGAACGATCTGCAGTGGGTGTGTAGAAGTTTAGGTGGAGTACAGTACAGTCAGTGTATGGAGAAAGAAGGAAAAAAAAAAAAGAAGAATCTGACCCAAGAGCGGTGTCCGTGAACAGTAGAGAGGGCTGTGAGATTTAAGAAGAGTAGGAGTTTGGATTAGTAAAGAGGGATCTGAAGGTGGAATTGAAGGACATTGGCGTTAAGAATTAGGCTTTAAGAAATAGTCAAAGAGAGTAACAAACTGGGGCAAGAATCGGACGGAGATCACGTAATCAGATTGTATTATTAATAGAGAGACTAACTAAAGTTGTCAAGATGACAGAGGTTTTTGGGAGGCTAAAGTGTATTACTAAGGCTTGAAGGACAAGATGATCCGAAAAGTCTGTTGTAAGTGGATGCGGGTAGCGGGGGTGTGCCTTGATTATGAATGTTTTTCCGGACGATGCGCGAGGGAGATTGAAAGAGGGAGATGGGTTAACTGGGCTCGATCTTGATGAATTTCTTGGTTCTGAGAGCGGAATTGAAGGTGGTATAAGCCAATTGGCTCACTGATGGCGTCTATATATTTGAAACAATTCGATTCAATTCCAATCTCCAACTGAGCCAGAATTAAAACACCGAAAACAGCGGTAGTATCGGTTCTGCAGTGGCGAAAAGAGAGGTGCGGATGTGGCTGGTGCAGATCCCTGTGTGATCCGGAGCGTTGGGAAAAGGAGAACGAAACGCATTTGGAAGGAGAAAGAAGAAGGAAAAAAAATTGTATTTAAATGAATTGCGGTGTGCTTTTTCTCCAACGTAATTATTTCAGTAATTTATATTATTAAACTTATTATATAAAGTATTGTACACACATCAAAATGAGCACTCCAACGTAAGTGAATCATCAATTATGAAGGGCAATTGAAGTTTACCATGGGTAATTGGTCTAGTTTTTATCACCACACTGTGAACTCTGTCTCTTCAACTTTAGTATGGAAGTTTTCGGATATTCTTTTCGGTGCTCGATTGCTTCTGCGCTGGCCTAATTTCCACTCACACATGTTTTTTTTTTTTTCTTGCGCTTCTTCTTCTCCTCTTTAGAGAAGATCCGTGGAGATGTATTTCTCCAAAGAGGAGAAGAGTTCTGGAGAAGAAAGTGGAGTGACCTTGGAGATGTTATAAAAGTCGGAGAAGTTGCAATTGGATGCGCGGATTGGGATGAAAAATTTCACAGAATCAGTCTTGAGAAACACATACAGAGAGAGATGGGACTAAACGCTGTACAAAAAGCTCAACAACGGTTAAAACTGTTGGTGCCCATTCTGCCACCAAGGTGGGTAACGGTTCAAATTGCTCCATCAATTTCCCCTTTTGCCCCTGATTTGTAATCAGTTGTACTAACAATGGATATAGTGGTGATATTGGTCTTATCGGTTTGGCCGTTATGGGTCAAAACTTGATCTTGAACGCTGCTGACCACGGTTTCACCGTCGTTGCTTACAACAGAACCGTCTCTAAAGTGGACCACTTTTTGGACAACGAGGCCAAGGGTAAATCCATCATCGGTGCTCACTCGATCCAAGAGTTGTGTGCCAACTTGAAGAGACCAAGAAGAATCATCTTGTTGGTCAAGGCCGGTTCCGCCGTTGACTCTTTCATCGACCAATTGTTGCCATACTTGGAGAAAGGTGACATCATCATCGATGGTGGTAACTCCCATTTCCCAGACTCCAACAGAAGATTTGAGGAATTGAAGGCCAAGGACATTTTGTTCGTTGGTTCCGGTGTCTCTGGTGGTGAAGAAGGTGCCAGATACGGTCCATCTTTGATGCCAGGTGGTCATCCAGATGCTTGGCCTCACATCAAGGAGATCTTCCAAGCTATCTCCGCCAAATCCGACGGTGAGCCATGTTGTGACTGGGTTGGTGATGCCGGTGCCGGTCACTACGTCAAGATGGTACACAACGGTATCGAATACGGTGACATGCAATTGATCTGTGAAGCCTACGACTTGTTGAAGAGAGTTGGTGGTTTCGAAGACAAGGAGATCTCTGAGATCTTTGGTAAATGGAACAAGGGTGTCTTGGACTCCTTCTTGATCGAGATCTCTAGAGATATCTTGGCCTACAACGACAACGACGGTACTCCATTGGTTGAAAAAATCTTGGACACCGCTGGTCAAAAGGGTACCGGTAAATGGACTGCCATCAACGCCTTGGACTTGGGTATGCCAGTCACTTTGATCGGTGAAGCCGTCTTCGCCAGATGTTTGTCTGCTTTGAAAGAGGAACGTACCCGTGCTTCTAAATTGTTGTCCGGTCCATCTATCCCAACCAGTGCCATCACCGACAAGCAAAAATTCGTCGATGACTTGGAACAAGCCTTGTACGCCTCTAAGATTATCTCTTATGCTCAAGGTTTCATGTTGATCAGAGAAGCTGCCAAAGAATACGGCTGGAAATTGAACTTCCCATCCATCGCTCTTATGTGGAGAGGTGGTTGTATCATCAGATCCGTCTTCTTGGGTGAAATCACTGCCGCTTACAGAGAAAACCCAGACTTGGAGAACTTGTTGTTCCACCCATTCTTCAAGAACGCCATCGACAAGGCTCAATCCGGTTGGAGATCTACCATCGGTAAGGCTGTTGAATTCGGTATCCCATCCCCAGCTTTCACCACCGCTTTGTCCTTCTACGACGGTTACAGATCCGAAAGATTGCCAGCTAACTTGTTGCAAGCTCAAAGAGATTACTTCGGTGCCCACACTTTCCAAGTTCTCCCAGAAGCTGCTAACGACCACTTGAAGGTTGGTGAATGGATCCACATCAACTGGACCGGTAGAGGTGGTAACATTTCTGCTTCCACCTACGACGCTTAAGTCGATCTACCCGTATATAAGTTGATTGATCTTGCTCTTGATGATATTATTGTCTAATGTTCACGACGAACTCTATAAGGAATCTTTATACTTTGTATAGTCAAGTGTTCCATTTTTTATAAACTTGAAAAGGAAATTCTGTAGATTACTCGGATGCATACTTCCGCATCGCTGTGAAAGTGAAAAATTTAAAGTTAGCCGATACAATAAGAAATCTTGTATTTCAATTGTGCAATCGACTGAAAGGTAGCCTTGTTCAGCACTTACATACAACTTTCAACTCGAACAAAGAAGCAATGGTTGACCAAGGTAGCTTTATGGAGTTCGTCTCCGAAAGAATTGATGAATTGAACATCGATTTGTACAAGCATATCAATAAGCCCATTCACGATAATCCAGAGACTATCTTCGATGTAAGTCCAATTACTCAAAGCCAGCAACGGCACAACTAACCAACTGCCATTAGGAATACAAAGCTCACGAGCTCTTGACCAGCTTCTTTTGCAAACAACCAGGCTGGAAAGTTGTCAAGTCAGCTTACAAGATTCCAACTCTGTTCATTGCAACTTTCGAGTACAGAGCTACCCCAGATACCACTGTAGTATCTTACAATGCTGAGTATGATGC
Source organism: Nakazawaea molendinolei (assembly GCA_030569155.1). Classification (NCBI taxonomy): domain Eukaryota; kingdom Fungi; phylum Ascomycota; class Pichiomycetes; order Alaninales; family Pachysolenaceae; genus Nakazawaea; species Nakazawaea molendinolei. The sequence goes on from JAJMKB010000018.1 coordinate 234,988, forward strand.
TTTACCGGGCATCGGACACGCCTGTGGTCACAACTTGATCGCAACAGCCTCGGTTGCAGGAGCTCTTGTTACCGCTGAGCTGATGGTCAAATTCAAGATACCAGGTACCGTCAAGTTGTTTGGAACTCCGCTGGAGGAAGGTGGTGGTGGTAAGATTGCCCTCATTAACGCTGGCGCTTATGAAGGTGTTGACTGCTCTATTATGGTGCATCCTGGAGCCAGTTTCCCTGGAACCTCTTGGTCTCACAGTACTGCGTACACTGCTTTTGAATGCGAGTTCTTTGGCAGACTGGCCCATCTGGCTCTGACCCCATGGGAAGGGATCAACGCTTTAGATGCACAAGTGATCTATTACACCTGTACCAGTGTCTTAAGGCAACAGTTTCAGCCTGGTGACATCATTCAAGGTAATATATTAGAAGGTGGGTTATCACCAAACGTTATCGCTAACTACACCAAAAACAATATTACGGTTCGGTCCAATTCTATCAAGAGAATGTGGGAATTGAAGGAGAAAGTGTTGAACTGTGTCAAAGCAGCCTGTCTTGCTACCGGTTGTACTTATAAGACCACAGAGAAGATGACATATTACGATATGATCTCTAACGATCCTATGTGCGATTTGTTCAGAAAACACTTCAACACATTTTCCATGATCGACGGAGATCCACAAATGGAGTCAAGAGAAAGAGAGGCTTTGACTGGGGCTATTTTGGCTTCTTCAGATCAAGGAAATGTTTCGTATGAAGTTCCTTCGATTCAACCAAATTTCGCTATCTACTCTCCAGATGCCTCCAATCACAATGAGCATTTTGCTACCCTGGCTGGAACCAAAGATGCTCATGATAAGTGTTTGAAGTCTGCCAAGTGTATGATTTTGACCTGTTTGGACATCTTGAGTGACAAAAAGGTTCTTAAACTGATCAAAGATTCATGGGAAGCTGACATGGATAAGTACAAGCCAAAATAATTGGGTATTATGTTTCACAATTTTTTCAGCTCAATTCAATTCTATTTCATCATCAGGTCACCTTCAATGTCATTTAGCAGTGCTTTTGCCGACTCTATTTACTTTCTTTCAATTAAATTGTCAAAGTTGATTGACTGTTGGTACTGATCAGATTCTATACAATACAACATCTTTTTAATTATAATTTTATACAACTTCAAAGCCCTTGATCCTATCGGCTCTCTGTGGAATCTAATCTCTTACTGTAACTTAGCTATTAAGTTTTCCATTACACAATCACAATTGATATCTTTTCACAAGCGGCGGATAACAAATGCAGGTCAAATCCAGTTTTCCTCTTTTGGATTTTTGGCGAATGGTGCACTACTTTATTGTGTACTGTCGGAGCTGTCCCCTTGAAGGTTCACAAGACGAGTGGTCTAAGAATTACCAAGGAATGCTGACAAAGAGCACTGAGAGTTCATATCCCCAACAAAGGTCGGCTTTAAAGCAAGATTAACTCCGATTACCATGAAAGCCACTTTATCCCTATCGTTCGTTATCTAAGGATTGTAAAAAAAAATATCATATTCAATTACCGCTATCTATAACCCCTAATTTAAGTCTTAATTGATATGTTAAGAGTGTTATAATAGGGCGCCGGTCGAACAAAAAAGAGCCCGTCATACTAAGAAGCTGCTTCTCGAACGAATCCGTAGTGAATTAGACCTCAATTATAGCCACCGTGCCTTCTTTTTGGTACCTTTCAGTGATAACTCCGACACCCTGGTCTTAAGTCCACCAAGGTGAAAAATTTAAAGTTGGCCGAAACCTCAGAGTTCGTATATTAACAGCCCTTTAGATTGTTGCCAGCTTCTTCACACAGACCCATTCAACATATCGAGTAATGGTTGATCATAGCGATATCATGGAGTTTGTCTCCAGCCGTATGGACGAATTGAGCGAGGATTTCTACCAAAGGATCAACAAGCCTATTCACGACAACCCTGAGATTGCGTACGACGTGAGTATCAACAACTTTTCTGTAACCAGCTCTACTAACTTTTTTCCTGACAGGAGTACAAAGCGCACGAGGTGTTGACCACCTTTTTCTGCCAACACCAGGGCTGGGAGGTTATCAAGTCCGCCTACGACGTTCCAACTCTGTTCGTAGCAACTTTCCAGTACAAGGCTACTCTGGATACCACTGTGGTATCGTATAACGCTGAATATGATGCCTTGCCGGGTATTGGACACGCCTGTGGCCATAACTTGATAGCCACCTCTTCGGTAGCCGCTGCTATACTCACTGCTGAGCTGATGGTGAAATTCAAGATCCCAGGAACTGTCAAGTTGTTTGGAACTCCGCTGGAGGAAGGTGGTGGTGGTAAGCTCGCCTTCATTGAAGCTGGTGCTTATAAAGAGGTAGACTGCTCTGTTATGGTACATCCTGGCGCCAACTTCCCTGGGTCTGCCTGGTGCCATTCCACTGCTAACAACACTTTCACATGCGAGTTCTTTGGCAGACTGGCCCATCTGGCTCTGACCCCATGGGAAGGGATCAACGCTTTAGATGCACAAGTGATTTATTACACCTGTACCAGTGTCTTAAGACAGCAGTTGCAGCCGGGAGATATTATTCAAGGTAATATCTTGGAGGGTGGGTTATCACCTAATGTGATAGCCAATTACACCAAGAACAACGTCACTGTGCGTGCAAAGTCTAGAAAGAGATTAGCTGAGTTGAAAGAGAGGGTTTTGAACTGTATTAAAGCTGCTGCTTTGGCTACTGGGTGCACTTACAAGACTACAGAGGTGATGGCGTACTACGATATCATTTCCAACGATCCAATGTGTGATATTTTCAGGAAACACTTCAACGCCTTGTCTTTGATCGACGGCCTGCCTTTGATGGAGTCTCGTGAAAGAGAACTCATCACTGGTGACATCAGTGCCTCTTCAGACCAAGGAAATGTCTCATATGAAGTTCCCGTAATACACCCAATGTTTGCAATTGACTCTCCAAATGCGTCTAATCATAATGAGCACTTCACTGTTCTGGCCGGTACCAAAGACTCCCATGACAAGTGCTTGAAAGCTGCTAAGTGTATGGCTTTGACTTGTATTGAGGTTTTAAAAGACAAGAAGTTGGTCAAAGAGATCAAAGAGGCATGGGAAGCTGATATGGAAAAACACAAACCAACCTGATTGGTTTGGCTCTAATTGTGTTGATCATGATCATGTCATTTCATCATCATCATGACTTTCTAATACTAACACTACCTTTAGAACTAGTTTAATCATTTCTTTCACTCTCAGAACACTGCCAGACCACATACTAACAATTTGCTATCAAGTATCATTAGATGATTCACAAATGTCAATCTCGATGAGATCACCAACTAAGGTTCTACATTCAATCTGTTAGCTACTTTTCAAGACCCTACATACTACTGACTATCGATCAGCGAAACTTTCATTTACCTATATTTTCAAATTCAAGCTAACAATTCCTTGACAGCCTTAGCGACAGCATCACCGACTTCGCTGGTGGAGTTGGATCCTCCCAAATCACCGGTCATGATACCTTGGTCCAAGACCTTTTTAACAGCTTTCTCAACTACTTCAGCTTCATCTTTCAAGTCCAAAGATAATCTCAACATCATAGCCAGAGACAAGATGGTGGCCAATGGGTTGACCTTACCCTTTGGTAAATCTGGAGCAGAACCGTGACATGGTTCGTACAAACCGAAAGCAGTGTTTTTGTCTGGCAATGAGGCCAAAGATGCCGATGGTAACAAACCAAGAGAACCTGGGATGACAGAGGCTTCGTCACTGATGATATCACCAAAGATATTCGAAGTGACTACGATACCGTTCAAAGTGGTTGGGGACTTGACCAAGATCATGGCGGCAGAGTCGATCAATTGATGCTGAACCTTCAACTGAGGGAACTCCTCATCAATGGTTTTCTGGACGGTCTTTCTCCACAATCTCGAGGAAGCCAAAACGTTGGCCTTGTCCAATGACCAAATAGGCAATGGAGGGTTGTGTTGCAAAGCCATGAAAGCGGCCATTCTGGTGATTCTTTGAACTTCTGGAACAGAATAGGCCTCGGTGTCGGAAGCAAATCCGGATCCATCGTCCTCGGTTCTTTCTCCGAAATAGATACCACCGACCAATTCTCTGACAACGGTGAAATCGGTGCCTTTGACGATTTCAGGCTTCAAAGGAGACAAGTCCAATAATTTCTCACTGGCAAAGTTACATGGTCTCAAATTGGCGTACAAGTTCAACTCTTTTCTGATCTTCAACAAACCTTGTTCAGGTCTGACGGAACCGGTACCCCATTTAGGACCACCAACGGCACCCAATAAGACAGCATCTGCTTTTTTGGAAGCATCCAAGGCAGCTTGAGTGATAGGCTCTCCGGTAGCATCAATGGAAGCACCTCCAATCAAATGGTTCTCGAAGTTGAACTTTACAGATTTGACCTCTTCAATGACTTTTAACACTTTAACAGCCTCATCGACGATCTCTGGACCGACATGGTCACCTGGCAATAACACGATATTCTTAACAGTAGACATTTTTATCTTGACTTACTATTTTTCAATGGTTTGAATCGATATTTGAATCAACTGACTGATTTCATGTGTCATCGATGGGCCCTTTTTTTCACTCTCCGGAGAGTGGTCGAGAAACGGGCCGGAACCGGCGTACAATTTTGACTTTTTTGCACGACTTTGTTTCGTCCTAACAAATAGCTTCACCTCAGGATTCGGGTATTGATTGAGTTCGTTTGTGAGCTGCTTTGGCCAGTGACCTATAATGCATGTGCCTGATGGTCAAGTGAAGGCTGTGGGAATTTACTACTGTACAGTCATTGAAACAACTGTATTTTCATTAAAATTGTAAAATGAAAATTGGGGGTGTTACCCCCAATTTTTCATGTAACACTAATCACTTAATAAAGCTTTAATGAATACAGAGGCCAAAAAAGGAAGATATTGTATTAAACTTAGGTATCAGCAGGGACCCATACCGTTCTTTTTGGTTTTTTAAATTATCTAGAAATGCAAAACAGAAGAGCAAATGCGAACAAAATCAAATAACAATGTAATTGGAAGAGTGAATCGAACTCAGAGACTTTCAAAAGGGTTGTTTTCCCCTCTGATGCTCTTGAGACATAAATTTGTCCCATGAGAACGTACTCGTCTATTGGCTCTCTCAGGCTCAATCTTCGTAGATTCGAAAACCTTTAGAACCGTGTTGTTGAAATACATCTTGGAAATAATCCAAATGTAAATCAACTGTACGATTATCAGCCAAATTTGACAGATCAAATTTATGTACAAAGCTTTTCTCACAGTTGCGGTAACTGTGAGTGAAAGAGAGGCAAGTCGAGGGTTGATTTCTCGATTTTTGTAACTCCTCTCCCTCCGCGGCATGGGATTGTGACATCCTGGCTGTCTGACCGTTCGGAGAGATGCCATGCTTCTTGAGCATATGCTTTGGATATTTGTTATGGAGACTGAGAAAGGTTGGCTCTGTACAGTGAGGACAGAGCAGGTATTTCTCATTATTTTGCGTCTCAAAGATCATCTTCGAAGAGTAGGGAGTCATCTGCTTCTCGCGATGAGTGAAATGAAACTCCCCTGTCCCGAGCTCTTTGGCAAACTGCTCAACGACATTCGAAAAATGATCGTGTGCAACTGCCATCGTTGCAGTATCTGAGTTTGTCTCGTTTAACAAATCAGAGTAATTATAGATATCGACTTTTGTCCATTCCAGAATCAGTTTGCGAAATTGTTCTGGAGTAACATCGACAGGTTTCCAATTGCTGGAGAAACCCTGTCTCTGATAGTCGATAGGTTTGACACCTGGGTGACAAATCGATTCATACTTTTGTAAAAAAGTGTATAAATCGTTGATCTCAAACTCTTTGGATTGAGATTCATAGATAGTTATAAGCTTCAACTGGTCCAAAAGGAGTTCAGTTGAACTGAGTGTTTCATACACCCCAGAGAATCCGACACGATGGCCGGTCTCAACCCCATTCTGTGTGTTTGGGACGTCAGTTTCGGTGAAGTTACTTATCAGCTCCCACTGGCATGGCCCCAAAGAGAATGGAGCTGAATTGAGCTCGCTACCCAAATCCAGCTGTGACGTTTGCATGCCACTGTTGAAAGAGACTTCTCTGAACACTTTCAAGCCAAAGGCACTCGTAATTTCCATATTTCGATACAGAAGCTATGAGCAGGTTATAATAAAAGATGGTCTTTTATTTTGTTTTAAATTGCACGGGTCAAGGTTTCTTATATAGTCTGACACCCCCAATTTTGGAGAAACTCCAATAAGCGCTGTAGTTACTTTAAATTTGAGATCTTAAAAATTTGGGGAAATCGGAGAAGATCTGAAGGCTTGAAGTTGCCCGGATCTGCTCTTATCGAGATCTAATTCGATCGCTGTTGCTGGAGTTTCCTCGGAATGAAGTTGTCTGCTTTAAGCTCAATATTATGCTAAATTCTTTCACAAACAGAATGAGATTCGGATTTGCTGATTCAAGGTTGGATTTGGGACTATATTCGGAAGGACCAATTACACCACAACAGGCAATGTTTTAGACCTTCAAAGCGAAGTCTAATGGATTGATCAAAGAAAAGACGAAAATGTGTCAAAATAAGCATTTTTGAGCCGCACCGATCTGGTGAGCAAAATATCAATTAACAGATGCTACTTCAGAAGCTACTCAACAAAGTTTCAAAGCTTTGATAAATGAAAGATAATATGAATAAGAGACAAATGCTATAAATCAAATCTGTTCTGTAATATAAGTGTCGATATCGACTTCGTTCAACCCACTAGATCCACTGTTGGACAATTTGTTACCTTCAGCCTCTGTTCTCAACTCGATTCTCTTCAATTTGTTCAATGGACCCCAACCATGAACCGGAGCTTCCAATTTGAAAGGTTTCAAGATGTTGACTACTGCTTTGAAGTTTTCTCCGAGATTATAAATTTCGTGGATCAAATCCTCGATACAGATGAGTCCTTCCTCTCCCAATTTCTCTTCAACTATAGCGTTGTTTAAAGGAACAGTTGACGTTGTGGCAGTGTTGTCCTCTGTAATGGTCTGGTCTACTTTAGCACGTTTCTGTAATAACAATCTTATTGTGTTCAAAGAAGGCTCTCCGATGATCAAATATTGGGAACAAATTCTGAGCAAAGGCTCGATGGAAGGGGTCAATCTAACAAAAACACCGGTGTAATTGCTGTTGAGCTTGAGGATTTGCAAAATCTTTTTGATCTTCAAAGGTATTTTGGAGACGGTTTTAGAAGGACCTGGGATTCTCAAGACGAACACCAATTTAGGCTTGTCCAACGAGCTCAGTTTCTCCTTCTGCAAAATTCTCTTGACACGGTATTGTTGCTGATCATTCAATCTGTTCTGTGATACCAAAGTCTCTGCTCTAACAAATCTTGTCTTTTTGGCAAGTTTCTTCAATCTCTGCTTCTCCAGTCTCTCTCTTGCAGCTTCCTGTTTCACCAATCTCAATCTGTCGGCATCTTTTCTCTTCTTCAAAAGAATCTCAGGGTTGGAATTAAGTGGTTCGCTTGACATCTTTGCTCTGGTTGAATAGCTTTGAATACGGTGAACTGTCCACTATCTATACTGTTTCTACTATTAGTTATAACTTTTCAGCTCATCTCCTGCAGAAAAATTTTTTGTACTGAAATTTTTTTTCATGAAAAGTAGTGTGAATTGTATCAATTATACTGATGGATATAGACAGAGTGGTTCAGCAGATGATAATCCAGATGGTGTGAATGGTGTGGTTGATGTATCAAAATCGCGATCTGTACTCTGTTTTGTGAAGAGTACGAGATATTTGGGTATCATCATTGTTTTACTCCAAAGTAACTTCGTGGCCGCTGAATGGATAAGTTGGTACTATCCTAGCTTCCACAAGGCTCATAGGCATTTATTGAGTAGTTCACTATAATCTCTCGAACTACTCATGATACATCTAATAAAGCAAGAAACCACTACAACACACCACCTCAAGAGTCACCTAACAAATATGATATAAGGACAGAACAGATATGACATCAAATCATATCTGTTCGATGTAAATTCAACAAAAGACTAAAGTCATAATCGTCATAATTCTCAATTAGGTCATTTCAATGACCAGACCATTCGATTGAGTTCAAGTCGATACCTTCTTTCACCATCTCCCATAATGGAGACAATTCCCTCAAGAAAGTGACTCTCTCGTTGATCAGATTGACTACGAAATCGATTTCCTCTTCAGTGGTGAATCTTCCGATCCCGAATCTGATCGAAGAGTGTGCAAGAGCATCGTCAGCACCTAAAGCGTGCAAGACATAACTAGGTTCCAAAGAAGCCGAGGTACAGGCGGACCCTGAACTCAATGCAATGTCTTTCAACAGCATCAATAAGGACTCACCTTCTACGTAGGCAAACGAGATGTTAACACAGCCGTCGTAACGGTGAGTAGCAGATCCGTTCAATTGAGTGTGTTCAATACCCAATAAACCGTTCATCAATTTCTGTGATAATCTGTGGATATGTTTGGAGTCGAATTCGGATTCTTGAGCCATCAATCTGGCCAGTTCTCCAAACCCACAAACCAATGGAGGAGCCAACGTTCCTGATCTCAAACCTCTTTCCTGACCACCTCCGTTGATAATAGGATCCAATCTGACTCTAGGTCTTCTTCTGATAAAACAGGCACCCATACCTTTAGGTCCATAGATCTTATGAGAAGAGATGGACATCATATCGATGTTGAGCTTGTTGACGTCTAAAGGAATCTTCCCGTATGCCTGAGCAGCGTCAGTGTGGAAGAAGACTTTGTGTTTTCTACAGATTTTACCAATCTCTTCCAATGGCTGGATGACTCCGATCTCGTTGTTGACAGCCATCACAGATACCAAACAGGTATCTTTTCTGATCAGCTTCTCGAGATCCTCTAAATTGATGAGCCCATCCTCAGTAACAGGCAAATAGGTCACCTCAAACCCTTCATCTTGCAAGTGTCTGGCACTGTCCAAGACACACTTGTGTTCAGTCTGAGTGGTGATAATATGTCTCTTGGTCTTAGCGTAGAATCTCGGAACACCTTTGATACACATATTGTTGGACTCAGTGGCCCCGGAGGTGAAGATGATCTCTTTTGGGTCGGCATTGATCAAACTGGCGATATGACCTCTAGCTTTTTCAACCTCTTTCTCGGTCTCCCACCCGTACGAATGTGTTGAAGAGTGTGGGTTCCCGTACAATCCTGTGTAGAACTGCAACATTTTGTCCAAGACCCGGGGATCCGTGGGCGTGGTCAGCTGCATATCGAGATAGATCGGTCTGGACCCGAACTTGGACTCGTCCCTGGTGGCTGATTTTAAAGATACGCTTGAACCGCGGGGTCCTGAAGCGACGTTAGCCTTGGTGACTGTAGTGGGTTGTGGCTGCGAAAGAGCAGAAAAGGTGGCTAAGTGCCTCCTATGAGAACACTGCCTGACAACTGGTAACACTCTTTTCATCATTTTTGAGCTGGTGATCGGTTGGAGTAACCCGTTGAGTTGTATTTAGTGTAAGGCTGCTTTTCTAGATCAATTATTTTTTTTGCCGCCTTCAAACGAGGAGGGAAAAATTTTAGTTGCCTATAGGTGAAAGATGACCAAAAGGAGAAGGAAGTCCGGAATACTGGGGCTGTTGAACGAACAGGCAGCATCGAGCAGAGAAACTGAGGCTGCCAGGAACAAGGGCTGCCGTTAGATGGACTCCGAAACTGGGGCTGCTGAAATATTCTTCAACTCCTCATCAAGTTAGCCAAATCGAAGTGAATAAAATGGAAGTGAAAGAGCAGTTCTGGATCTCCTTGGTGGTAAGTGACATTGTCACAATGGACACAAAAACATAACACTAACATTTCAGAGTGGTGCATGTGCTGGTACTGCAACTGATACGGCTTTCTTCCCAATAGACACAGTGAAGACCAGACTCCAGGCTAAAGGAGGTTTCTTCGCCAATGGGGGTTATAAAGGTATTTACAGAGGATTAGGCTCCCTGGTAGTACTGTCTGCCCCTTCGCTGTCAATATTCTTCGTCACTTATGATGTGAACAAGATCTTGGTCAAAAGGCTGTTGTCGTCGTATATAAAGAACGAGCACACCTTGTTGAACCTTACCCATATGATAAGTGCTTCCTTGGGAGAGATATGTGCTTGCTCTGTAAGAGTACCTGCTGAAGTGATTAAACAGCGTACTCAGGCACTTCAGTTCCGTAGTTCTTTGGAATCTCTCAAGTATATTTTACTGCAACAGAACGTCTTCTCGAACTTGTATAGAGGCTGGCAGTCCACTATCATGAGAGAGATCCCTTTCACCATGATCCAGTATCCTTTATACGAGTACATGAAACTGAGATGGTCTCAATGGCAGGAAGGGCTCAAGACTTCGCCTTTACAAGGTGCTATCTGTGGTTCTATAGCTGGAGGTTTTGCTGCAGCTGTCACTACACCATTGGACGTTATTAAGACGAGAATGATGTTACATCCTACTAAGATCAAAGCTGTGCAGATGGCGAAGAGTTTGTATATAGAAGAAGGTTACAAAGTGTTTTGGAATGGGCTCGTCCCAAGAACTCTCTGGATCAGTGCTGGAGGTGCTATTTTCTTGGGTGTCTACGAGCTTGTCAAGGATTCATTGACTCATCCTTATTCTTCAGAAAAGAGACTTGAATGAGCTGGTGTCCTGCTGCTTCTTGTTTATTTAAATAGAGATACCTGAATCTTGAGTACTAAAATCTATATAGTCATAAATAGAGCATTATTCCTCATCTTCGAACCCGAATGAGAAACTAGATTTTTGCACTGTTATGGAGTTCCAGTTCTCTTTAGGCTTCACGTTCAACCTGTCCAATGATTCTTGCAACTCTGTACTATATCCATGCAATTGAAGTAATGCTGTAAAGATCTCATAGATAGGAAGCTCGATATCATTCAACTCTCCTATGTCTTCCTTTTCTTCACGGAATTTGGACAACTCTTGTAACTTCAGCTTGAAGAAGTCCTCTGTCTCGCTGCCTGATACCTTTTCAATCAACTTCTCCATCTCTATGTACACCTCGTTTGGATGAAATCCACTGATTTGATCATTTTTATTCTTGAAAAAGCTTAACACTCTATCCAACCTTTTCAAAGGCATGAAGTTCTGAGTGATGGCTATACTGTCGTCTACGTTTATGACAGTATGCCACCAGCCACTTGGCACATAAAGACATTCTCCTGGGAAAGTGACGCCAATAAGACAATCACCTGTTTGACTCATTCTAAGTGCATCGTTGAAGAAACCAGATAAAACCCACTCCAGAAGCCCAATTGGCGATGTAACCTCGTCCTCTGTCTCGTCCGTAGAGACTCCAGGCGGTATTACGTTTGGAGGTGTCATCACCCAAATTTTGCGGCCTTGAACAACTGTATTCCAGGCTGAAGTGGTATTGGGATCTTTATGGAACGTGGACCCGCTTCTGGCAGGTCCAATGATAATCCACTTGTGGTCCGGTCTGCAAGCCTCGAAGATTTTGAAGAGATCTTGCTCGAAGACGGCGGGGAGGTCAAATTTAAGATCTTGAACGATCTTATTGGTTGGATCGAACAAATATAAAGGGTTTTCGTCCCTGTTGTTTTTCAAGTACTGAAAGTAGAGATCTATAGGCCATCTGACAGCTTCCTGTCTCATTGTTTCGTCTTTGTAGTTCTCAGCAAGATACTCGATATTGAATTTCAAAGGCCACCTCTCTTTCTGATTTATGTTTGTCAAAATGAAAGGTTTTCCTATCCATTCAGTATTGAAAGAGTCTAAGGTCATCTCAGGCTCGGGGATTCTTCGTATATACCCTGTCTTGTCGTCAGTCTTGCCTGTTATTGACAAGATTTCTTCCTCTTGGAGCAATTTCTTGAAAATCTTGGTATAGTCCACGAAAGAACATTGATATGGTCGGTAGAGCTGATCGGAGTATATTTCCAGAGGAATAAGAGCCTCTGATTGAATATTAAGAATAGTCTTTCTCCATGATCCAAGCCATCTGTCGATCTTGAGACCATTTGCAAAGTACAAATTCTTCCAAATTTCATCATGATAGGTGTAGGTGTATAGCTCTCTTGAAGTATGGCTGACTCTCAACAAATCCTTGGTCGACCTGACATAGGAGAGTAACAAAAGTATTAGTTCATCATCGAATCTACTCAATCTACCCAAGTTTCTCGATTTGGAAACCTCTTTGGCATCTAACAACAAGGTATTTCCGGAGGGTTTTAAACCCAAAGGGTGTCTGGGAACAGACACAAATGTAGAGATAGGAGTTCTGGCGGAGGCGTCGCTTTTGTGGCGCTTCCACAGTGGCAGAGGCTCTGATTGTGTCATGATGAGGTCCTATAGAGAGATGAAGAGAGATGAGCTCATGAAAAATTTTATATGCACGACCTTCTTCGAAGCAGTGACACTGACAAGAGATACTGGCATGTGATAAAGAATTAACTAAACGCTGAGAGATTTCCAGTCGAAACAGCAGTGTCATGGCAGGGAGCAGTCACCCGAAACAATGTCAAAGCCAAATGCATAACACCGAGCAGTGCCAAACTCAATCACCGCTTTTACGCAGTGTCAAACTTTAATCCCACACTAGTGCCAAACTTAGTCGCTAACAAGTACACTTTTCAAGCATTCCTTGAAACATGGTTCAACTCTTTACTATATACAAATCTCTACACCTCATTTCTTTTCCACTGGTAACGTCTTGTGACGGTTTACCAAGTAACTCTTCTTTCTCAACATTCTCTCCTCGGCTCTCTCCACCTTACCCGGGTACAATATCTGCTCGTCTCTCTCGTTGACAAACTCTTCTTTGTATGGTTCTTCCTTTGGTGCTTGTGATTTCCAGTAGTTTCTTATCTGTGTGAAACAAGTCATACAGATATGGTGCGATCTCTTGTACGATCCACAGGTTGGACATCTGTTCAAATGGTGCAAGAATTTCAACTGTTTCTTAGCTGGAGCCAACCACTTCTGTCTCTTCTTCATGTGAGACACTTTCTTCTTTGGAGCAGCTTTCAATATCCCGTTATCTGTGAAGAAAGGTGGTGCCTCTTCACCTAAAGACTCTACTGGAGCACCTCCCAATGCGAGTCTTCTAAGCACATTGCCAACGGATCTTGGTAACACTGGCAAGACGCTATTGCTCACCAGTAGCATCCCGCTGCTCACCAGCAACACACCCTTCAGCTCCCAACCCAATACACTCAACATCCCTTCGTAGTGCTTCTTCTTTGTTTCAGCTTAATGATCTCTCTTCAGAGCTTAGTTTTCTCGAACAAATTTTTTTTTAACAAATTCAAAAGTCGTGCGTTGAAATACCAAGTTTAATCGCTGAAGGGGGTGGAATTCGGCTTAGTGATCCAATGGAGCTCTTGACAAGCTTCAAAAGAGTCATGAGATGTCATGAGAGTGTGATCATGGCATTGCAGTTTTTAAACTGTTGAATTGGTCTTTAAATGAGCTGAAATTCAGCCCCTTTGTTACCATTTTCAAAACGATATAAATAGAGAGAAAAAGTACGCGTCAATTCGAGAAAACACATCACTATATTTAAACAAATAAACGTCACAAACCACAACAACAAGCCACAATGACCAGCACCATTGCACCAAAGTCGTACGTGGGGTTCGACACCATCACCACGCAGATCGAGAACAGGTTGATCAGAAGAGGGTTCCAATTCAACATCATGTGCGTTGGTTACTCAGGGTTGGGTAAATCGACGCTTCTCAACACCTTGTTCGCCTCTCACCTCGTGGACTCCACCGGTAGAAAAAACAGCTACGAGCCTATTGAGAAGACTGCAGAGATCAAGGTCACCAGTCACACTTTGAAAGAGAGTAATGTCACGTTAAACATAAACGCTATTGACACGCCAGGTTTTGGAGACCAGATCAACAACGACAGATGCTGGGAACCAATCGTCAGGTACATCAAGGACCAACATCTGCAGTACTTGAGAAAGGAATTGACTGCCTCCAGAGAGAAACACATTCAGGACACCAGAGTCCACTGTGTCTTGTACTTCATCTCTCCTCATTCGAAGAGGTTGTCCAATTTGGACAAGATTGTGTTGAAAAAATTGTGCGAGATCGCCAACGTGGTTCCGGTCATTGCAAAGAGTGATGCCTTGACCTTGGATGAGCGTCTCAATTTGAAGAAGTCTTTGCAAGAGGAATTTATTGCCAATGGCTTCAAAGCTTACCCATTTGATTCCGAGGATTTGATCGACTCTGAAAAGTTGTTGAACGACGATATCAGATCTCTAATCCCATTTGCAGTTGTAGGGTCAGAGAAAGAGTTCACAGGTGCCAACGGTGAAGTAGTAAGAGGTAGAAAGACCAGATGGGGTGCCATCAACATCGAGGATATCAAGCAGTGCGAGTTTGTATATTTGAGAGACTTCTTGACAAGAACTCACTTGCAAGATTTGATCGAATCCACCTCCACTGTACATTACGAAGGGTTCAGAACTCAACAATTGTTGGCCTTGAAGAACAACGCTTCAGGTAACAGACTGAGTTCCAATACTTACAAATGATTTTAGCTCAATTAGTGTCACCAGTTCAAATTATAAATTAAATACATAAATTTCACGAAAAGTTCGTAGCCTCATAGCGATCAGTTCAAGGGTTCTCAGAAGTGAATATTATTATATCGAGAGGCACAAACCATGCTATCAAGGAAGAGCAATCTCTCTCATTTGTCCAAATCCAAGCTAGAGAGTTTCAAGATCGGGTTGTCCAAGTACTCTGAATCAGGGCCAAACACTCTTGTCGGCTCAATTCTACGTTCCTCCCAAGGAAAGATAGGTGGAGGATAATCACTGATTTGTTCAGGAATGATCTCTTCCTCACCTGAGTCCCATTTGTTGATCAACTTGGACTCCTGTAAGTTTTCAGCCTCGGGACCGCCTTGGAACGGATTGACGTCAGATTTCTTAGCTATCCTCGATGCTGTGCTAGTGGAAGTGTTAAAGATTTCGCCAGCGAGATCTGTGAACGATATGTTGAAAAGTTCCCACCATTTCGAATAGAACCCGGTGGAGTCCAGTGAGACATCACGGTCCATCCACGGCTTTCGTGGCCCGATGAAATGAACGCTGTAGATATCTGCCTTGAAGTGGTTGAGCAGCGGTAAATACTCATACACCTGGGCCCCATAGCTGAGCGTTACATTGTATATGAAAGGGAGTCTAACCCAGTCCGTGAAGAACTGGTTCAAGAGTCCTTGATCTGCCCCGTCGAAAGACTCGTCCAAGTTCTGTGTCAATTGCACAAACTTGGACTCAGAAGGCTTCAAGATCATGAACCCGGAATTGAAGATATCCGGCCACGATGCATCCGGAGATGCTGCCAACTGATACTCTTTGACCTGCAATTCAAGGATCTTTGCTGGGAGAGGTCTCAATGGTAGCATATCAGCATCAAGATAGATCAACTTGTCAAATTGGGTCAAGTTGAAGATGTAAATCTTAGACATGGCATACTTCAAGTCCAACCTTCCGAAAAGTTTCAAGTTCAACAGGTTGGTCGACTCGATTAGCTCTTCGATATCCAACATTTCATCGTAGAAGGATGCCAACAACGACCTCGTAGTGTCATTTAGAACACTTGCTACAAGAATCACTCTTGGTATATTAGGGTGAAACTCAGTCAATTGCTTGGCCAACAACAAAGCCCCCGGCAAATAGCTATCACTCAATAATAAAGTGATGAAAGCTGTAGACATGTGCTGTTTGTTCAATTACAATTCTTTCTATTACTCGGATCTATGTCTTCTATATTGAAATCTGCTGCTTTCTTATCTCTCGCTTCATATTTTTTTTAGCTTAGGTCATCGGTGACTGGGGCTATCTCGATTGCCTTTTTGGGACAAAAAAGTATGGGGAAGCTCGTTCCTCTCGAGCTAGCGGTCTGTCTATAATTGGCTCGAATATGAGATTAATCTCAGCTCTTTACCTGGCAGTGCAGTTTGGATATCCAGTCACAACCGAGCCAATAAGGAAGCTTTTTTTCTAGTAGCATTGTCCATTTTTATTGCCTAGTTTATATAAATTATATAAATTGTATTGTTGTCTTTGAGTTTAGGGGTTGTGACTGGATTAGTTCAAAAATGGAAATCTATTGGCAAGATGAAAGCTTATTGGCTTTTCAGGAGGAGTTATTGAAGGGTGTTTGGTGGATTTTTTAAACTCAATCCCTCAGAGACAGAACTTCGAAGTCAATCAGAAGGTAGTTAAGGAAATATCAAAAGCCCAAAGGGGGAAGGAGCGAAGAAAAGCTGCTATACTCTGGCATATGTGCATGGAGAGTCGCTGGTACCAACCTGAGATCATTTTAAGATGAAAGCCAAGCTTGGACTCAGTAACAGATATCTTTTTAAATCCTCTTCTCTCCAATACTTTTTCGAAAGCCTGTTTGACTGCCTTGAGAGATGACTTTACCAACTCAATTCAGGTAGTGGCCAAAACCACAAAAAAGCCAAAAAGGGAAGACTACCAAAGACGATTCTGGCACTATTCTTGATGCTGAAATAAATCCAAACTATTAATTTTCATGAGCTGAGTTCAAGCTCTCATACCCAAAAGACAATCTTTTTCCTCAAATGAGCAAGTCTCTCTCTGATACCTGAAATTGAAGGCGAACAAATGTTGCAAAAGGTAGTGTGACACATCCCAAAATTTGAAGAGAAAGATCAGGATGTGGCCGTTGTAAACTCAAGCATAAGTCAGACAGCGCCTCATCTGTCCTCCACTAGGGGCCAGAGTCTTCCTAAAAGCTCTGGTGGCTATGACATCAAGAAAGCAAGTATGCTTGCTTAAATCCGATCAACTTACTCTGGAGAGAAATAGCTGGAGAGGAATTCGTTTTTCTCTAATAGAGGGAACGAAAACGAAGGCACCTATGATGAGAGTTGGAGCTCACTAGCCGACAAGTTTGAAGAGATCAAATCTTTCACGGCAAATCAAAACTCTAAAATACCTCGAGGATGCGACATATCATTAGAACCTCTATTAAACCGTACAGAGAAATGAAAAACTAACGTGAAGCTCGAGCTGAGCGTAGAATTATAAAAGAAAGGAGAACTCTATGAGCTATTTTGATTCGAAAGAATGCGGATATGATGATAGAGTGCCACCTCAATCTTGTTTTGCAGCATTTGAGGCAATTATAACACTCTTTCCGAAGAATTCACAGCCTGTATTTACAGCTGCATTTACAGCCAGCTCGAGGGCTATCTTTTGTCGAACCCTTGTCTGGGAAACCCATCCTGTTTTTGCGCCTAAAGTTGATAAATACAAACTGCTTTTTTTGGGATAAAATTCTCACAAAGCCTGAGGTTCTACTAAAATTGGGATTTTGCGGGCAAGAGGTCTGCAAATTTGATATCACGTTCCTGATGCAACAAAAACTTTCAGCTCACAATTTGCTCTTGTTTAATTTTCAACCAAACAAAAAAAAAAAAATTGCAAAATAAAAAAGGTTTTAAAGGAAGCATGCCCTAGTAACAGTTTGAAATTGATTGCAATTCAGAGTATCTTGGGGTCACACAATAGTCGCGTATCCCAGTCAGATTCAAAGGTGAAATGCCAAATTTCCCTATCATTTCCGTAGCCAGAGCCACCAAAGGAAAACTCGAAAAAAAAATTAAAAACTTTAAAAGTATTGAAACGAAAATTCACTCAGATCTCTTTTGAAGAAGAAAAATCAGAATTGGTCTTCAGAACTGTTCCGTAATTCCACAGATTCAAAGAATTTTCTATAATAAAGATTTCTTCACCTGAATCAATTCAATTGTATGTTGAAGTTGGTTATATCTGTCTTGAAATTCCATTGTGATTTAAATATATCTTA
>JAJMKB010000019.1:0-237506 GCA_030569155.1 Nakazawaea molendinolei
CTGTTCCAACTGAGTCGAGTCACTACTCCGTTCCAACTGAGTCGAGTCACTACTCTGTTCCATCAGGATCTAGTCACTACTCTGTTCCATCAGGATCAAGTCACTACTCCGTTCCATCAGGATCTAGTCACTATTCTGTTCCAACTGAGTCGAGTCACTACTCCGTTCCATCAGGATCTAGTCACTACTCTGTTCCAACTGAATCTGGATCTAGTCGCTACTCTGTCCCATCAGAATCTGGATCAAGTTACTACTCTGTTCCATCAGGATCTGGATCAAGTTACTACTCTGTTCCAACTGAATCAGGATCAAGTCACTACTCTGTTCCATCTGAATCTAGTCATTACTCTGTCCCATCAGAATCTAGTCACTACTCTGTTTCATCTGGTTCTCAGTCTAGTGGCTTCTCTGTTCCGTCGCAGTCTGCCCATGTTTCATCGTTGTTGCCTACGAAGCACTTTTCAAGCTCGGCGGACTCGAGTTCGAAGACTAGCGCATACACATCATCTGTTAGTCAATCGAAACCATCCTTCGAGTCTTCTTTTGGTGTAACGACAGATGAAGATGTGACATATGAATATTATACGGAATATTATACTGAGCCTTACACAGATGTTGAGACGGATTTCAACACATTGACTCTCTCAGTTAGCACAACGGTCTCTGTTAGTGGTAGCACAACAGTGCATCCTGGTGAACCTTCTGTATCACAGTCCAGATCCACCTCATCTATCAATCTCTCTACTCCATCCATCTTACCAACTGGTTCAACATCGAGCTACTTTTCTGAGTCATCCAGCTCCGAAGCTGGTCATTCGTCGGGTTCAAGTGCCTTCCATTCGTCACCGTCAGAGTCAAGTCATTACTCAGTTCCAACTGCTTCGGACTCTAGTCGTTACTCAGTTCCATTATCTTCGAAGTCAACCTTTTATTCAAGATCGTCTAGTCCTCAGTCAAGCCATTTCACATCGTTGTTCCCAACCAGACATACTTCCAGTTTGACTCATTCCGTGCCAGGAGGGAGATCTGTTCCAACTACGCTTCACCATGTTGTTCCATCGTCTGGTTCGTCGATTATGGTGACAACGGACGAAGATGTCACATATGAATATTTCACCGAATATTACACCGAGCCTTACACCGATGTTGAAACAGATTTCAACACATTGACTCTCTCGATCAGCACAACGGTATCTGTTAGTGGTAGAACAACAGTTCATCCTGGGGAACCTTCGCATTCGAATTCGAGATCGGTTCCAACAGGCTCTGAGTCCAGTCATCACTCTGTTCCATCCTCTGGCGTCTCTAGTCACCATTCAGCTTCTTCCAGATCAGAGTCCATTGGCTCTTCGGTACCAGTTGAGTCTCAATCGACTCCTTTCTCGGAACCAACTGGATCTCTGTCTAGCTGGTATTCTGTTCCATCGGAGTCTGTATCAAGTGGGTTGTCGACTCCAGTCGATTCTCAATCAAGCCAGCATTCTGTTTCATCATCTAGCGTTCATTCGTTGTCATCTTTGGTCTCGACTTTTACTCTAGTCACTACAGAAGATGTAACGTTCGAGTACATCACTGAGTATTACACCGAGCCTTTCACCGACCAGGACACGAGATCTCACACAGAAACGGTATCTGTGAGCTCATCAATTCCAGCTGGTGGAACCACAACACTTCATCCTGGTCAACCATCTCTGTCTGCTTCGCGATCATTGCCAAGCAGATCAGATGGTTTGTCGAGCTCTAGCGTTCATTCGATTACTTTGTCTACGTTTACTACATCAAGTTCAGTGGGGACTGGATCAAGTCTGTCATTGTCTTCTCACAGTGTCACTTCTTCAGTTGTCTCATCTATCTTGTTAACAACAGACGAAGATGTAACTTATGAGTACACCACCGAGGAGGTCACCGAGCCATACACGAACTTTGAGACTGAGACTAACACACAGTTCATATCTGTGGTCACAAGTACCTCTATCGTTGATAGCACCACTATCCATCCTTTGGAGCCTTCAGTATCTTCAGGGCCTACTACAAGTACGTCCCTGTTGAGTTCCAGCAGAAGCTCTGGGACTTTATCTAGTCACACCACCGGTGAGATAGTTGTGACAGACACGATCACCACTACTGGTGATCGTGGCTCAACAACCATAACCACTACGCAAACTTTGGATTTCTCGAGTACCGAGACTGACACTGAGACTGATTCTGTGCCAGTTGTAACAGACACAACCACAAGGACAGAGACTTTGTTAACTTCTAGTAGCAGAACAAGTGATATTTCATCATCAAGTTCTTCTACCAGTCCTAGATTTGCAGTCACAACTCTGACAACCTCTACAAGTGGAAACGGAAGCTCTGACAACACGTCCACTACAACTGTATCCACTGGAGGCCCACTGACATCTGATACTTTGACAGGAGCTCTGACAAACAGAATGACTACAAGCAGTTCTTCTGAAACACCGGGAACAAGATCCACAAGCTTGAGCAGCACTTTGAGCTCTGATTTGACACCTTCAAGACCTACTACGACTTACACTGAGGCCACAAGACCTCCACTGACTGGTGTCACAAATACACCAGACAGTAGTAGAACAATCTCCAGTGGAACTCTGTTAACTACACTTACAACGTCAATTCCAAGCGAGGACGAGGACACTATTGTGTACGAGACAGCCACGGATGAATTGACACTGACAGAGACGGAGACAGTTCCAGTTACACAGGGACCTTCTACCACCACTGGAGGACATTTCTCAAGCATCGATGCTAGAGCTACTACACGTCCAAACTCCAACGGAGATGATGAAGTCACCTATGTGACAGAGACAGACGATCTCACAATGGAACCAACCACGGTCGTTGAAATTGAGGTAGCCACACTGACAGACTATCTGAGTGACGACAATCCAACACTTGCTCCAAAAGAGCCGGGAGAACCAGTACCTCTGATCATGGAAGGTGCAGGATCTCACGTCAAAGTGAACTCCAAATTACTGGTGATCCCAGTCATCCTTTTTTCTCTATTCTTCATCGTTTGATCTTATGATCCACAGTTTATTAATTATTTTCATCGTGTGCTCTTGAAAGATGCACACTTCAATTTGGGTAACTCCTCAGTTTATTTAGAAGGGGAGGTCAAAACGTATATGCATTCAAATCTGTTTTATTATTGTTATGATTTTACACTTGTCTTTTTAGTTATTGAAATGATATACAGTTATATTTAGTGATCTGTAGACGTTGTTAAAAGGTAAATGATACATGATTAGCGCTGCCAATCATTTTGAAAAGGCGTTTTGTTGGAAGGGGGGTGAGAGGGTGAAAAGTTTCCTATATCGAGCACAGCACGATCAAGGACCCTCTATATATCTTCTTTCTTCACAGTGGGCGAACCAGCGGTGTTGTGCAATTTGTTTCTACTCAGTCTGAACAATTCTTCTTGCTGTCTCAACAACTCTTCCTCGGTGTAACCCGAGTTCTGGAATTTGTTCTTGTTTTTACCCGCCATCTTGCTACTGTTGAGCTCTTTGTGCTCTTTCAACACCTTATCGATGGGCTCCAAATAGGAGAGAAACCCAAGATCGCTCAACAGTTTCACTACATGATCCGAGCTGATCGTTTTCTTCAGTTCCTTCTCAGCTACCTCGTTGGACTCCGCACTCAAGATCATGATGAACTCTACACAACACTCGATCAACAGATCTTTGGCATCTTTTGTAAACGAGAATTCCAGCGGCAAAATCTCAGATAAAATCTTTTGTACCGTTGCCTTCGGTAAAGTCAACTCTTCAGACCCTGAGCTGCTCCCGAAATCTGCCATCTATATCTCTTTCGAACCCACTAAATTCCTATCAATTATCAAGTTTATTTATTTTAATTTTTTTTTGATATTTTTTTCCTCAAATGAGCAAATTACGAAATCTCATCCTGGAAAACTTTTTAGGGGCGGTTGGGTGGAAAACTAAAAAAAAAAAAATTTTTCAGCTTAAACTCATCTCATCGAGCATTAAATCAGTATAATACCATTGGAATGTCCTTGGTGAGCAGTTGTTTCGACTTGGGAGGTGAATACTTTGCCAGCTGTGTGCTAGGAGTAGACGGGCATCGAGTCAGAGTGCAGAATTCGGGCTCCTCGTTGCAGAGCTCGGTGTCGACAAATTATGGCATTGACAAGAACTTGCAGGTGTTGAGTATGAGTTGGGGGTTGTTCCCTCATTGGTCAGACTTGAAGTTGGAAAGTCAGTACTTGGCCATCTGTGTTAGTGATGGTAGCATATATATCTACTCTCCAGTGCAAGACGAGGTGATTGGAACGTTGAAAAATGGTACAAATGCAGCCATATTGTCGTACCATTTCTCCAGATTGACAAACACAGGGTTCAGTGTAGACTCCAATGGGGCTATCACCGAGTGGGATATCTCAGATTATAAGCTGATACGAACATTCAAGATCCCACAGCTTAGCGCCAGTAACAACGAGCAGATCAATCAATTGATCACTGTTATGTACGATAACAGAGTACATCTCTTGATCGCTTCATATAGCATTGCACTTGTATCGTTGGACGACCTTTCAGTGGTGAAGTTCACATTCCCAGGTCACGTGAGTCCGATTCATACCATCAAGAGTATTTCTGATGATTTGTTCTTAACCGCTGCTGCTAATGATAGATTTGTGAATGTATACTCGTTGTCCAAACAGAACATCGAGAAAGTGTTGGTATCACAGGCCAACGTGTCGAGTGTCACCCATGGAGAACACAATCTCAAGAAAATCATCATCACGGTGACAGAGTCAAATGTAGAAGTGTTTAACGATCCATTACTGGTGTCTCAGGACTTACCTAACGCCGCTAACAAATTTGCTAAGAGAAAGAAGATCAAATCTAAATCCAAGAACTCTGACGCTATTGTATCTATCTCAAGGCCAGCTGATGAAAATCCAACCAATGAGACATTGACAATAAATTCGGCTTGTGTTCTGGAAAGCAAATTGATATTGACTTGGTTAGAGAATTCTCTTATCCCATTTTTCGACACAACCAACTGGATCGACTCCGACGAATACAAGATTGTGGGGACCGTAAATTTACAAAAATCAAAGCCATTGGTGAAAGTCAACGATCACTCGCTTCATGGTGTAGATTTGGCAGCTACTAAGCAGTATAACGAGGGTAACGCTATTATACAAGCAGGTGATAATTTCCAAGATTTGGAAACAGGAGACGACAACGAGCCATCTCTTGCAGAGCAACTCACGAAACTCCCTGAATCGGCGACATTGACACAGCAAAACGAGAAGAAGAAGGCTACCACTGGGTCTTTGAGCACTATTTTAACTCAGGCGATCAAATCTAACGATCATACTTTGTTAGAGACTGTGTTGAACAACAAGAGTGAAGACGTTATTAAAAATACCATCAAGAAGTTGTCGACTCTATTTGTGATACCTTTGTTGAACAGAATCTCCGAGAGAATTGCTCGTAATTCTAATAAGCAGTCTTTGTACAACGTTTGGATCAAATGGTTGTTCATCATCCACGGCGGCTACTTAAGTAATTACCCTGATTTGGCACAAAACGTTGGAATCTTGCATACAACGTTGCACAGAAGATCATTAACTCTTGGTAGATTACTCGAGTTGAACGGTAAGATTGATATGGTTCTCGAGAATATGGAATTGAAAAAATTGATCATGAAATCGAACACCAACGATGAGTATCTGGATGAGGACACACTCCATGAAAGTGATGTTGAGTATATAGAGGAATTGGAAGATAACGGTTTTGAATTTAGCGAGGAGAGTGATATCGATATGGATCTGGTTGACGATTATCAGGAGAGTTCTGATGAAGAAGATCTGGAGCAAATGGTGACCGAGGAGAGCGAAGAAGAGGATAATTATAGTGACGAGGAGGTGGACACTAAAATGGTCAAATAATGGACAGTTGAGTATCATAAAAAGTCTAACTTGAGGCGAAAAAAAATTGGATTGAGTTCAGGGACTAGAAAAATGTCTAGCAAATGACTAGTAAAGTAATTAGTTATGTGAGTTAGCTTAGGTATTAGTGTTTATTCAGTATAGTCAAGTTCTTCAACTACCAATCAAATTTAATGAAGGTTAGTGATTCAAATTTATTCTCCTTTCATCTCATCACTATGAAACTCAAGTGATCTCTAGACAAAGTTCAAAAACCTTTGAAATCATATACTAAATTCACATCTAGTGCCGGTATCCCTTTTTTATTCGTAATTCGCTCACTAAAATGTATCCCTTTTTTTCATGCAGGATATTCGTAAAATGCTCACCAATATTTTTCAGGACGATAAGTGAAAAAATTTCGAGACTTGTTGTCAAATTTACAACAGATCAAACAAGATGTCTGCAACCGAGGATGAGAAAGTTTATATATCATACAACCATATTCACAAGATATGTCAGGATATGACTCCCAAGATCAGGAACTTCAAACCTGATTTGATCATTGCTATCGGTGGTGGAGGGTTCATTCCAGCTAGAATGTTGAGAACCTGTTTGAAAGAGCTGGGAGAGCCAACGATCAGGATCTATGCCATCATCTTGTCGTTATACGAGGACTTGAACACGATATCGACCACTGCAGAGAAGCCTGGTGTCCATGTGAACAGAGTCCAATGGATAGACTACGACCAGAGTGGTGTCGATTTGATCAACAAGAACATCTTGATCGTCGATGAAGTCGATGATACCAGAAAGACCCTTCACTATGCCTTATCCGAATTGGAGAAAGATTTACACAAACAGTGTCAAGAGAAAGGAGGTGATCCAAACAATACCAAATTCGGAATCTTTGTCTGCCATAACAAGTTGAAACCAAAGAAAGAACAATTGCCAGATTACATCATGAACGAAGACAGATATTTCACTAAAAATGTCCCTGATAGTTGGATCTGTTATCCATGGGAGAGCAACGACATCCTGTTCCATCAGAAGATGTGTGAAAAACAGGGAAACGACTTGTAAGTCCACCTTTTTCTAATATTTTTACTTCAGTTTTATCTATAAACCTATTAATTAGCTATACGATTTCAGTTGGCTGTAATTATGCAACTAGGCACAAAGATCATCAATTACACGTCACAAACGTCATTTAAACCTTTTTAGGGGAATGGAATTGGAAACATTTCTTCAAGCAAAGAGATGGAGGTACTCTTAGATAGAGACCTTCACCGGCATCGTCCTGTTGATCTTCGATCTCTTCTCTGTCCAGTTTAGAAATTTGTATCAATTCATCTCTGGCAATAAGCCAACCTCTCAAGATGAACAAACAGATAGCCGCTGCCAAATATGCACATCCGACGAATATAGCAGGATGTTCGTATTGCGTAGGATCGCTTGTACTACCCGCCGGTGGTGAAGATTTTATCACAATACCAACGATGGGGGACACAGTGGAGGAGACACCGATAAATATCCATAAAGTGCTCATGCATGAACCCATCTTCCTCAAACCTGCGATTCTTGTGGTAATTGTAGCCGAGACTACCCAAACAGATCCCATCAACCCGCCTTGCATAAACGCAAATGCAATAGCTGTGGCATAGTTTCTTGCTGGAATCCACATGGCCCATGATAACACTGCTACAATGCAGTGGATGTAGATATTGACAGTGACAGGGCCAAATCTGTCACAGACTCGACCCACTAAAGGTCTTATGAAAAATCCACCTACAGAGACCATAGTAGCTACCACAGAACCTTGCTTAGAAGTGTAACCAAGACTGATGGTGAAATCGGCCAAATTGTACAACAACACCACATATCCAAACATGGTGAACGTGACCCATAGAGCGTCCATCAAGAACCCGAAATTCAAAGTGACTCGATCGATGATCTTGTATTCAGGCTTGATATCACTGGAACGAGTTCGAGTCAACAGTAAGGCAATACCTTGAGCGACAATGCACACTATAGCTTGTGTTCTCAAGGCCCAATGATAATCCTTGATCTCAATGATATGTTGTAATCCCAATACTAACGCTACACCACCCAGTCCACTACCAGCAGAACTCAACCCAATGGCTAAACTTCTCTTCTTCCTAAACCATTGTGGCATGATGATCAAATTGGGCACCGCGACTGCTGACATCCCAACTCCCAACAAGACACCTTGAGTCATGAAAAGTTCCCAGATCTTTGTACTCCAACTGGCCAACATGATACCTGCAAATTGAAGTACCAGTCCACACAGAATAACCTTATGCACACCAATCTTACCAACGATATAGTTCAAAAGAGGAGCAATGGTCAACCCTGACCCAAAAGTGACACCTCCAACGGCCCCGTACTCGACTTTTGTCACTCCATGGAACACATCGTTATTTAAATAATGAGATAAAAAGATGGAGAACGATGCATTGGCTCCCCAAGTCGAGAAGTTGAATAGAAATAACAGGAACACAATAACCCACCCATATCCACCATCTGGAACTTCCAAGTTCACAGCTGAGTTGGCTTCCTCATCCAGCTGTTTCTCAACTGTTCTATTTGAGTCCGAGTCTTGCTCCATCTGTATTTCATCCACTTCCTCTTTTTTCGACATTTGGACAGATCTTTTCTCAACAGATCTGATCTAGTCTAATTTAGTTTAACGTGTGTCAAATATCACCTCTAATTCACTTACCCCGGCTTCTTGGAAACGAGGGTACTGCGCTAGTTTTAGTGTGTCCAACTTTGAATCTATCAAAGTTAAAGTTCAAATTTTTCACCCAAACTTAATCTGGTTCAAACCTTAATTTGTCAAACTTTATCTCTCCGGTAAACCTTAATTCCAAACAACAAGGCAGTTTGTAGATACAATAGTCAAACTTTTGCCTTAGAACGGTACTCCGATGATCAAAGTTATTTGTATATCAACAATAATACCACCACTCAGTACTGAGTCACTCTTAGCCTAATCTTATCTTTAGCCGTGTTTCTTCGCCTAAGCAAGAAATAACTTCTCTCCTAAATCCTTTTCGACTCACAAGCACACACCTTGGAACCAGCAATCCGTAAACCTCACTCCACGGACTAGATTGCAACTGCTTTCAACTTTTCACTGATCCCAAACTAGCAACTTCAAGTTTATTTAAACTCCAACGGTTTACCGAGTGAAAAATTGAGTTAAAAATTGCGTCGGAATTAAGTCCGTCCCTGCATTGTTTTAACTTTCGGAGAATATGCTTTTTTTGTCTTCCTACAGATCTACATTTTTTCAACAGAAAATTGGGGGTGATCGACCTTGCAATGTGGAGCTGTTGTAAAGACATCCAGATGATGAACTGACTCTCCAAAATGGCAAATAAGCTTTCTGATGCCATTTAACGATTTCCTATCTCCAAAGTCCAGAAAAAGTAGCCTATTTCTGAGTATTTAGATTTAGTCGATGACTTTTTTTCATAAAAGACAATCTATTGGACCCCTGCTGATAATTTCAACAATGCTCATTTTAAGGTATCTTTATGTAAAAAATGATTTCATATTCATCTCGGTATTTTCCCAAATTCCCTCTCAAAATTAAGACAGAACTGGTTCCCTTGGCACATCGCCGTTGATATTCATCTAACTGTTTCATTCAAAGCTCACAGTATCATTTTGGTATGGGTTTTAAATTGAACCAGCAACACCAGAAAAAAGGTGCTGTCTTATGGTTACTGTCCAGATTTAGCGACATTGACTCGTGGAGAACCTTGGCCAAAATAAGTGTTGCCATCAATTTTTTCTCACTGCCTCAGAAAGTATCAAGAAATCTGTTGATCAATCCATGGCCACTTTGAACTTGTAAGCAAACTAGATTTAAAGCACCTATTCAGATCAAAGAAAACTAAAACTCCAACCTTATTTTTGAATCCGCATCTTCTTGCAGGCTCTCGCGTTAAACAATGCATAACACAAAACTTTAATTCAGCGTATCTTACAGGCCGTTAGATCTATTATCTGCAAGTATTCCGATAGCCATATCTCTGACAGAGATCAAAACGTTCTCAAGCGAGTTGAAGATGTCCAGACGGATATGACAGTGGAACAAATTAACTGGGAATCTTATACTAAGACCGAACAACATTGGAAGAATATCTAATCATAAGTAAAGCCACAGCTTGAAGAAAAACACAACAGGTTGATCCTATTCTCAATGCAGAATGGTAATCTTTGATTTCAAAAATTTGTAACCATAACGTCATAAACGGGTTACCAAGTGCACCTGCTAAGAAAATCAAGCACACCATCAAGATTCGGCTCTTCCTCAACCAATTCGAAATTAGTCTCAAAGCAGAATTCACCACTGTAGCCAAACCGGCTCCGAATATTATGCCTTGCGTCAAAAATAGATACCAGAAGCTGGTGCTCCAACTTGCCAACATAATACCACTAAATTGTGCGATCAGTCCCAATAGAATGATTGAATACAAGCTTTCTTTCCCAACGGTACAGTTCAAGAACAGAGCCACAAAGAGTCCTACACCAACTGTGACACCTCCCAAGATTCCAAAACTGATCGCGGACAATTCTGGAAACACATTCTCCTTCAGACATTTTGACAAGAGATAAATGATTGGGCCATATGCTCCCCAAGTAGAGAAGATAAGAAGATAAAGCAGCAACGGAATAAGCCAGCGATGCTCATCATAATAGAAATCCGTATCAATTTCAGAGATAGATAGTGTACTGGCCTGAAATTCAGATGACCGATCCAGATCCCCCTGGTCTATCATTTTTATCTGTTACAGTGTTTGGCAATCAGAAGATACCAAATCTGACTAGATCTGAGCGGATTTATTTTTCTTTGCAAACTTTAATTTAGCCAAACTTAATCTCACTTAAGCTTTATCTGTCCAAACTTTATCTGCTTCAACTTTATTTGTGCAGATTTAGGTTTGTACCTTACAAGACTTATTTGTCAATGCTTTCTATTTACTAGCCAACAGAACTTGACTTTGGATCTTTGATATGATAACCTCAAAAGTGAATCTCGTAGTCTGGGGCCAGGTCAATTCAATACTATATTCAGTTGGCTACCTTTGATTTATATATACTTTTTTTGACTTTCGGTCCCAATTTGGCACAATTTAAGCTAGCGACAAACACGCACATAATTAAGTCCGTCACCCCATACTTTGATTGTTCGGAGAAAATACTTTTTTTGCTTTTTGTACAGATCTATATGATATCGATTAGAGGTTAAAGAAGATTGAGTTGAATCACTAATGAATGGACCCGTCCAGATGATCGGTGTACATTCTTGGAGCGATGTTCATGGCCATCAACTCTTGGAACAACAATTTGGCGGCGTAAGGAATGTGCAACTGGTAAATGATGGTCTTGTTTTTACATGAACGACACTCGAATTGGTTCTTCTTCAAGTTCGCAATGACACTCATCAAACCACAGATACCACAAACATGGACTCTAAATGCATCAGATGCCTCCATCAATCTTTCTTTTAAGAATCCGGCGGCACCATGGGCAATCATACAATCTCTCTCCATTTCACCGAATCTCAAACCACCATCTCTCGATCTACCTTCTACAGGTTGTCTGGTCAACATCTGGACTGGACCTCTGGCTCTAGCATGGATCTTGTCATCCACCATATGTCTAAGACGCTGGTAATAAGTTGGGCCGAAGAAAACTTGAGCCATCAATTTTTTACCAGTGTGTCCATGGTACATGAGTTCGAAACCTCTAGAATGATACCCGTTCTCTCTCAACAACTTGGAAACTTGCTCCACAGTCAAATCGGTGAACGGAGTAGCGTCACCTTCCATACCGGTTAAAGAAGACACCTTGGACAACAAACACTCGATCAAATGGGCCACGGTCATACGAGATGGAATGGCATGAGGGTTGATGATCAAATCAGGAACAACACCCTCTGCGCTAAAAGGCATATCCTCGTTTCTATAAGTGATACCAATGGTACCTTTCTGTCCGTGACGCGAGGCAAATTTATCACCAATCTGAGGAACCTTGGTGGTTCTAGTTCTAACTTTGACAAACTTCAAACCTTCTTGATTTGTGGTCAAGAGAACTTGATCAACGATACCGTTCTCGGTGGTTCTCAATGGCATAGATGCATCTCTCTTTGTATGATATTTGGTTCTCTGTCCCAATTCCTCGGAATCTGGTTGCATTGGTACAGTCTTACCGATAATGATATCGGCACCGGAGACTCTCACACCTGGTGCTATCAACCCATCATCATCCAACTTCTCGTAGGTACCTTGTTTGAAACCCAAAGTATCACTTCTGTGTGGTTTTTCAAATTGAGCCAACGTGGACATACCAGATCTCGTCTCTTGATCACTATAGGATCTGAAGAACAACGATCTGAACAAACCTCTATCGATGGAGGATTGATTCATGATCATAGAATCTTCTTGGTTATAACCAGAGTAACATGCAATTGCGACAACTGCATTCTGTCCAGCTGGTAATTCTCTAAATCTTAAGAATTCCATCGATCTGGTGGTACCCAATGGTTTCTGTGGGTAGTACAAAATATTAGCCATAGTGTCCATTCTGACACTATAATTTGTAGCAAAGACACCCATAGCTTGCTTACCCATAGCAGATTGATAAGTGTTTCTTGGAGATTGGTTATGATCAGGGAAGGGAATGATGGAGGCTGCCACACCTAAGATCATCGAAGGATGGATCTCACAATGGGTGAAAGTATGACTATTGCTCAAATGAGGTCTGATTCTCTTAGCCACATCTTGAACTTCTTCGTGATCGGCTTCGATTTGTTCTTGCTTAGCAGCGATCAAATCGTCTATTTGCATGGCAATCATAATCGTCTCTTCTTCCTCGGCATCGACGTACTCGATGACACCACTGTTCACCAAACCTGTCCAACCATATTGCAATTCCTCTTCTTCATCTTCCTCGTTGTACATGATTTGATCATGATCTTCGTTTTCGATCAACCTACGAATGTGATCTTTAGTCAATTTCAACTCACCTTTGGTCTCACTCTCTGGATCATCATCAACGATGAACAAAGGTCTGTAGACTCTACCGGCATCGGTGAAAATCTTGAACTCTTTTTCTCTGATATCTCTGACGATGGATACTTCTGGGTTGATATCACCTTGTCTTCTCAAATCTCTGATGGCAGAGGTCAACTGAGCAGGATCACTATGAGTACCGACCCAAACACCATTGACAAAGATTCTGGCATTTTCAGGTTCCTTGTATGGAGTGAAATCTTCCACAGCTTGCATCCCCCATTCTTCCAAATAAAGCAAGATGGCATCGGATGGTGTACCAACAGAGATACACGACATCAAGGACAAATTTTTAACCAAACCACACGCTTGACCTTCAGGAGTCTCAGCAGGACACACAAGACCCCAATGGGTGTTATGCAATTGACGTGGTTTGGCCAATTTACCATCTCTACCGATTGGAGTGTTTGTTCTTCTCAAATGTGATAAAGTGGAAGAATATGTATAACGGTTCAACACTTGAGAGACACCGGCTCTAGCTGTCATTGCCTTCTTTTGTTCACCCCAGTTACCTGTGGCCAAAGAATACTTCAAACCGGATGTGATGGTGTTCGATCTGACGGCCAAGGCCAAGTTGAAATCTCTATTTGTCTCGACACATTTTTGCATGTAACGGAAGATATCCTTGGTCAACTTTCTGAAAAGAATTCTGAACAAGTTGGCCATCAATGGACCGGCTAAATCCAATCTCTTCTTACCGAAATGATCTCTGTCGTCTGGTTCTTTTCTCTCCAAAGCACACAACAACAATCTGTTCACCATATAGCCCAAGAAAAATGCCTTTCTTGTCTCAAAACCTTCCTCCTGAGTGATATGAGGTAACAATTCTTTTGTCAAGATATCCTTTGCGTACTGGATACGTTTTTCTCTTCTGATACCCAAGGCATTACCTCTTCTGCCGATGAAATCCAACGCGGTTTCACGATCTTGGATGACGAAGGCTTCTTCCACACAAGGTTTAAGCATTTCCAACATCTGCCAATCATTTTCGTCGTAACAAATATGTTCCAAGATATCACCATCCGGAACTACACCCAAGGCTCTAAAAACGATAACGATTGGAATATCTTGTTTGATGTAAGGTAATTTGGCTCTTATCGTTCTTTCACTGGTGGCTTTGTCCTCTCTACCAAGCAATTTCAATTGCATAGCACTGATCAATCTTGATCCCTTCTCCAAAGCGGATCTTATTTCGGCAATATGAGAGATGGCGGAAGGTGCAGCTTTCTTGAAAACTTGAACAATGTTGGCAGCACTTCTTTCCTGAGCGATCAACACTTTCTCTGAACCGTTAATGATGAAATATCCACCCATATCGTATGGACACTCTTTCAAGTTGTAAAACTCATCTTCTGTAAGGTCTCTCAAGACACAGAATTTGGATCTCAACATGATTGGAACTCTTCCTAGACTCACCTGTTCCGGTTTCTGATCTATATCCAGGTCAGACTCTGGTCTCCAGACAACTTCACCGGTCTCATGAGTCTCGTCGTCATCACTGATCAAGACACGTTTGGTCATATCTACTTGAAGTGTGGCACTGTATGTAAGATTTCTCAATCTGGCCTCTTGTGGATACATAGTGTGAGCAGCACCATCCGCTTCTGTCATCGTTGGAGTGGTCAAATACGTCTTACCGAACTGGATCTCGTAACGCTTATTATATTTATCGGCTTCAGTAGCATGCTGAGCAGGCTGTTCCAAGATCAAAGTGCTATCTTCGAGGATTAAATCCTGTATTGTGGTCCCGATGAACTCGTCGAAAGAGTCCAATTGCTGGGAAACCAACCCTTTCTCTTGGAAGAAAGAGGAAATCACAGTCCAACAGTCCTCGGTGGTGATTTGGTCTTCAAATGAGTACAGATCCATCTTGTTTGATTAATGTAGGTGTGTACAAGTGATGAAAATTGTCAGGGGATCAACAATAATGAGTGAAAAATTGCCGGTTTCAATAGAATTTCTCAGATTTTCAATGATTTTCACTTGACCCTCAACGATATATCGATGGGTTTTCAGCGATTTATTCTAAAAATCTGCTGATATGTGGGTTAGTTAATGGTGGTAATATACCTTGTTGATATTTTTATTTTTCAATATCTCTGAGATATACCTCTGTATCTCCTAGTCTCCTAAATATCTCTACAATATTTTCTCCTGACTCCTCCTGAACTCACGACCAACTCTTAGCTGACCAATATCTTCTCCAAGGATCCGATACTATCTCCAGTTAATCTCCAGTTAATCACCAAACGTTTTACTCCCAAACAAATCGCCTTCGCTCATTTTTTTCGTTCTGGTTATGCAGCACTTGTACTTTTAGAGAAACACGCACGACTATTCATGGTGATTCGGCGATTCGGTGATTCTATGGTGAACTGGGGATTCAAATAAATTTAGGGACTCTTATTATGATTGTTAAATCTCTGTACTAACAACATCATCACATTACTTATATCAACAAGGCAATTGAATTTATCCTGCAATAAAATGATGTAATTTTATAGCGGCTTGAGGTTGATTTTCGAACCCCTAAAAGCGCGAGGATAATGTCCATAAATCCTGCCAAATTTGGCACCATCAACATATTTGAAGATCATCCCTTTATTCTTCTCATTTGTGGCCAACCTTTTGAAGCCGCTTTTAGATGTTTTTCATTTCAAGATGAAACGGTACAAAATATGGTCGTGTACAAAGTGACTATTGTCCAAGAGAGGAAATGAAGAATACCTTCTCAACTACTGTTCTCAACTACTTCGAGTAAAGTGGATATAACTTTTTGGCTGAATTATGAACGGCACTCGTTCATGGTAACGATTCCCCACCAAAAACAAAGAAGTTCAAAAAAAGAAACGAAATTTTTGAGTTCTAGTTAAAATCGCTTTCACAAGACTGCAAAGAGTCGAAGAAGCTATCTCTGAATACTGTGGTTCAATCATCAATTAGATTAAAATAAAACTATAAAAGCAACAAATGAAACAAAATAAAAAATGTATAAAAGATTCTCCAGAGTTGTGTCCTACTTTCTCCAATCTCTTAAGTTTGAAGAATCTCGAGAGCAATCTCTCTTGGAGGAAAAAGGGGGTTACTGATGTGCGGCTCAAAAAACGGACATCAAATAACAGAAGTAAGCACGAGGGCTTAAACACGGAGCCCAAAATTACAGACCAATTAACGTAGTAAAACCAGCATATCAAAACTCAAGTCGCTTTTTTCTTTGCAACTTTATCCCAAAACTCCAGTTCAACTCTATGAAGTTCTATCTCTCTTTTGACACTATAATTTTCATTCAGAAATACGTTTGCCGAACATTTCGGGCATTGGCTTCTCGTTTTGATCCACTGGTCGAAGCATTCAACATCATAGAAATGAAGACATGGTAAAACGTAAACTTGATCCATTGCTTTGAAACTACCTTGACAAATCAAGCAAAGGCCATCGGATGTGGATCTTTCAGAGAGAATAGATCCGAAATCATCTCTTGATCTTCCCACAAGACTCTTATTGTATGTTGCATCCAAATCTTTTGCATTAGGATAAAATGACTCTAGTTTCTCTACGCTTGCCTTATTTTGCAAAAACTTGTCATAAGCTGAGAAAACATTGTCTCTTGTTCCTTTGGCATAAAAATTATTCTCCAGAAACAAAATTCTCAAGATTCCGTAAGTCCTTATAGGCAAAGTTTGTCTTCCCAAATTGAAATTCATATCACTATCTTCTGCTTTTTTATAGTTCTGTGTAACATCTCGTAATTCCACATCTTGTAATTCCACATCCAGTGATCCAGTTGCAGTTTGACCCTTTTTCCTACTTTTACACAAGTTTTTCAAAACAATGTACAATAATGCAGGGCCCTTATAAAACATTTTGATAATATCACAAAACTTTACACTTATGGACATCAAAGCTTCAGAGAATAAACTGGAAGGGGGCCTGAATCTACCATAAGGCCCACAGCAACATCCACAGGTCCAATCAAACATCAGAATCACTGCAACGATAAAAATAACTAGAGCAATAAAATATACAGGGATAAGTTCGATAGCCAAATCTGATGTGCTATCTTGCGATTCTGTAGAAGAGTTGTTGTGCGAACTATCATGTGAAATTTG
The DNA here is from genome assembly GCA_030569155.1 of Nakazawaea molendinolei. Lineage (NCBI taxonomy): Eukaryota > Fungi > Ascomycota > Pichiomycetes > Alaninales > Pachysolenaceae > Nakazawaea > Nakazawaea molendinolei. Next base: position 17,142 of record JAJMKB010000019.1, read on the forward strand.
TGGATTTGGATCAGAGTTCCAATACCACAGATCCCACAGATTCCAATTATAAGGGTCAGTCCACCAACTCCAAAAATGTTTGGAGTCAGTTAAATTGATGTTTTGAGATGAGTCTGTCCAGTTGAAATTTCTAACAACTGGACCACAAGATGCAGCAGTAAATAAGAAACAACACAATAAGATATATGTTCTGTTCATGGTTTCCAATAATATTGATCAAGTGTGCTTTGTTGGAAAGGAATACTTCATGTATTTTGTAACCAGATTTTGTTCTGTTCTGCTTTGTACCTTCCCGAAGTATTCTTGATCTGATTCGAGGAAATTGCAAGAAAATGAAAAATCGTGACTTTCAAGAGAAGAATTATTTTGTTATTGATACCAATTCACGATGATTAGCTAGAACAACAGGAGCAGAATCTTTGTGATAATAAAAATTCATAGTTTTATACTTATTGAAATTATTCCATTTTAAAATTCAAATGTTATAGCTTGTACATACAATTAAATTTTGAAAAAGCATGTTTGAAATAAAGTCAAAGTTTTCCAGTTTCTGAAATGTTTGAAAAACCACTTAATTTTTGACAAACGGATCCTGTCAAAGTTAATACTGAAAAAGGAATTTGAAAAAATTGGGGGTTATTTTATTTATTGTGGTTTTTTGTGGGATCAAACCCTCCCAGAAAGGTGGCTATCAAGAAGATTAACGAACCAGGTAAACCCAAGAAAAGTAGAAAGGATCCCTTATGTTTCAACCGTCACATTTGTGGGTCAAATATCATCACTTTCTCAGGAAAAAGCGATTCATAGTTGGGCTTTTATCTAGAAAAATCAGTGAATCTTAACTTAAGTGGTTCCAACGGACTACTGTATAATTTGCTTTTCCTAATGCTGCATTAGATATATCAAGATCATAATATGAAAGTTTTAGTATTAAAATTTAATTTCAGTTGATCGCAACTGGCACTTTCATTTGACACTTTAACCTTAGGCTCTTACTAAACATTGTCAACTTACACTTTCAACTCTACAATCTTCGACTAAACTATCAGTTTACTATTTACATGTGTTTGCCTGTTCTACTGTAATACTCTTCCAAGATCTTTGTCTGCTCTTCTAACTTCTTGACTCTGGCCTGTACAATAGGAGCCTCGTCTGCGAAAGCTATGAGATTCTGCTTGTATGGATGTTCACTACCATCGAAAACTTTTAATCTTTCCAACCTTGTCTTTCTCAACTTGTTCTTAGGAAGCATTCTACTGACAGCTTTTTTCAACACTTCTCCGTATCCGACATCTTGGACAATTTTCTCCATTGGAGTGGCTTTCCCACTACCTGGTCTTGTTGTGTGTGACCAGTAGGTCTTTTCTTTCAACTTGTTTCCGGTATATTTTAAATGTCTGCAATTAGAGACGACGACATAGTCTCCGATATCTTGGGTTTCGTGGTATACGGGCTTGTGTTTACCCATTAAAGTCACAGCGATCTGAGTAGCTAAACGCCCAAAGCTTCTTGGATCTTCAGCCATATCGACATGGTGCCAAACTCTAGCGAAAGAAATCGCACTCTGTTTTTCTTGGTTAGTATTCTGATTTGTACATAGTCAACGGCTTTTACAGTACTCACTCTGCCTATCTTACTGGACATTGCAACTGGTTGATTTGACTTATTGTCAGTTCAGATAGTTTTAATTTTTCATCAATTTTTCACCTCATTCCCAAAATACATGTTTGTGATCAAAAACACGACCTTTGTATTTCTCGAGGATTTGGTGAAAAAAAAAGTGTTGAGAAAACAAGAAGCGAGTTGATAAACTGAGGTGCTTAGGGGTGTTAAAACAGGGTTCCAAAGGGATAATCAGGCTGGATTGAAGCTCATAATCAATAAAATACAATAAGATAGTGGAATATGTTTTTTTTGGTAAGTCTAAACCATCACTGGACAAGTTACACCAGAGTATTAACACCAACTAGAAAGATTTATCGTTGAACTTGACACTTCATCCGTCGTATTTCGGTCCACAGATGAACAAATACCTCCGAGACAAGTTGTTGACCGACGTCGAGGGGACTTGTTCTGGTCAGTTTGGTTTCATTGTATCAGTTCTTGACTCTGTGGACATCAACGTGGGGAAAGGTAAGATCATCCCATCTTCAGGTTACGCTGAGTTCGAAGTACAGTACAGAGCCATTGTATGGAAGCCTTTCAAAGGAGAAGTCGTTGATGGGATAGTGAGCAAAGTGGAGAAGATTGGTATCTTTGTAGATGTAGGGCCTTTGGAAGTGTTTATCGCAGTACAAACGTTACCTTCAGAGTTGCAATTCAACTCGAGTAATAACCCTCCAGCTTATATGGGGGATGATCAGTTGATCACCAAAGGATCAAAGATCAGATTAAAGATTACAGCTGTTAGGTCAGATGTTAATCATATCGTTGCTTTAGGATCCATCAATGAAGATTATCTTGGAGCATTATAAGTGGATGGTGTAGAGATTGGAATTGTGAGTGATTTAGTTGCAGCTTGCAAGAATTTAGGCCACTTGACATTATGGCCGGCTAGCGTCATGCTTATAAGGCCATTTTAAAGCGTTTAGGGGCTCAGTTGGCTAGCCTGTAGGTCGGCCCAATAACCCCTAACCGTTCGAAAGTTGAAAAAAGTGAAACTTAGTAGCCAGTAGCTAGCTACAGGCAACTTAATAAGTGAGAAGCAAGTATGAAGATTGAGAGACCCATAAGCTAGTGAAGCTAGCTAAGATACCTTAGAAATCTCTCGAGTGAATCTTAAAGAACTACTGCCGATAGGAAGTTAGTGATCAGTTGAAGACATAAAGATGCTTTTGAGGTAGTTGAACAGCTCGAATATTTTTAAAAATCAGCTGAAGTGCAGCTTGAAAGTGATAAAATCAATTAGAAAAGGACATTTAGTGTTTAAGCTGGACATCAAGGTATTGGAAATGACAGTGAGCCAGTGCGGCACTAAAAAACTAGTCAAAACTTTAAACACAACAGATATCTCACAAGAATTAGCAAAAGTTACAACACAACCCAAGAGACTCAGACCTTTATCTTACCATCAATTTCTCAACCGCAACTGATCTATCGTTGAAACTAAGCCAATTAGATGTGCACTAAATCATCCAGAAACTCACAAAACACACACAAACAAAAACACACGAAAAGACACAAAAATCATAAAATAATAAACTCATCATTGCAACCGTCACCACGATCTCATCATCCAACACTGTCTCCACTCTTCCATTCCCGACTCAATAGAACCAGCCTGCTGGTGTGTAATTGTAATTTTAGAATCCGACCCACTGTAATCTGCCATCTATCTCCATTGTTTCACGTGTCAATATGGAGAGTGAAAAATTTTGGCGCATCGAAACTGATTTAAAACACTTGACACAAAGAAGCTCAACACATACAACAGTACATAAAATGGGAAAGGGAGCTGTTAAGTTTGGTGGTAAATCGGGTTATTTGCCCAAACCGAGAGCCATTTTCAAGACTCCTATTTACGAGATAGAGAAACTGGCAAAGACCCAGCTGAACACAGGGTATCTGGAAGGTGTGAAACATCCTAAGGGAACCTCTAGAGAACAGAAGCCTCTGAAATTTGTCTCCTTGCAAGAGAGAATCGAATTGACAGCCAGAGAGCCCCAGAAACAATACAGTGCTGAAGATCGGTTAAAGTTGCCCTTGGAGCAGCAGATCAGATTGCAGAACTCGGATCTTCGTCGTAACTATTTAAGAGAGAGTTATTTAAAAGAGGCCGAGAGGATAAAAGAGTCCCAACTGCTGGACGAGAGACACAAAGAGGAGGCCAGAAAGCTTCTGGAGCAGAGAATCTTGGACCATGAAGAGTCTCAGGCTTTCAAGTTGACCATTCCTTCTATAGAACAGTACTTGACAGGTCCAATCATGAGACAGAGAACTGCTGAAGAGAAACAGGCTTTACAACAGAAGAGAACCGCTAACAGATTGCACCACGAGTTGATCTCTCAACAGGAGAAACTGGTGGCATTGTTAGAGCTTTACAACTCGGCTGCTTCTTTTATAACTACTGAGGAGCAGTTGAACAAGCTGATCACCCAGGCTTTTGACAAACCAAGCGATGACTTGAAAAATTCTGAAATCTTCAACAGTGTCGAGGATAACATGTTGAGCAATTTGGATGCTCTGATCAGATCATCTTTGTTAGGTAACACTGCTAATGACGAAGGTCCAAGTTTGAGATCTATCCAAGAATCTCTTAACGGTGAGGAAGATGAGTTGATGAAGTTGGCCATGCTGAAAATAGAATCTAACAAACAACTGGAGATGTTGAAGACCCAACTGGACATAGATCAGGGGAAGCTGAAATTCTTCAAGAACTTGTAACGTAAATAGCTGTAAATAGACAGGAAGTGAATCTTCGGAAGAATTACGTAGGTAACGTTAGCGGATGCAGCTAGTGACAGTAGATCAGGTGACTAGCGGCAGCGGATAAAGAAGTAAAAGTATGGTGTTGAGTTAGAAGTCGTTGTAGTACGTATATCAACGACCAGATAAGCTGTCTATACGTGTTAGCCAGCGTTAAAGCATTAGCGCTGTACAAAATCTAGTAATGGTGTACCTTGAGCGGCTGAAATTGATCTCTTCAAGACTTAAGCAAGCCCAAACTATTCAAAAGCTTGATAACTCGACTCTCCAAGCTTTCAAATAAAAGAATAGTATAATAGCTTCGAATTGATTCCCCAATGATATCAACTGCACTAGTGCCCTCTAGTGAATCAGAATACCAGTAAAATGCTCTTCAAGCTCAAGCTCGTCAGCTCAGAGTACTACACCTGATCACCAGCTTTCCATCACACTAATACACAACAAAATCACCAATGGCCCTTAATAGCTTGAGGTTGATACAATTCTTCAAGGTAAGCCTGGTCCTCCTCTGACAATTTAAAAGTCATGGCGTCGACAGCATCGGCTATTCTTTCCAATTTTGTGATACCAACGATTGGCGAACAACCTTTAGCGATGGTCCAAGCCAATGAAATTACAGCCATATTAACACCGTATTTCTTAGCCAATTCTTCAACTCTGTCAACGATCTTGACGTTAGTCTCAGTGAGGTAGCCATTCTCGACACTAGGGTTAAATGAGGCTCTTGTAGTGCTTCCAAGGTTCCCAGTTGGTCTTGTCAAGGCCCCAGCGGCTACCGGAGCCCATGGAATCAATCCAACCTTGGTCTTGTTACAGTATGGAATCACCTCACGCTCTTCCTCCCTGTACAACAAATTGTAACAGTTCTGCATCGAGATGAACTTCAGCCAACCATTCATCTCAGCGGTATGTTGCATCGAGGCGAATTGGTAAACGTACATCGAGGAGGCTCCTATATATCTAACTTTACCGGACAAGATGACATCGTTCAACAGTTTCATCGTTTCGGCTTCTGGGGTCTCTTTATCGTACCGATGGATCTGTAAGACATCGATGAAAGTACCCAATCTTCTCACAGAGGCATCAACAGCGTCTAAGATGTGTTTTCTGCTCAAACCCTGTCTGTTGATAATTTGAACTGGAGTCCCAAGGGTGCCAACGTTATCCTCGTTGACAAAGAAGCAACATTTCGACAAGATAACAATACTCTCACGTTCAATGTTGTACTTCTTTAAAAACTTGCCAACCAACACCTCGGACAACCCATCACTGTAAATATCAGCGGTATCAAAAGTACGGATTCCAGCATCATAGGCTGCCTTCATCACCGTACAGGCTTCTTCTTCATCTTCCACGATCCAAGGTCTCCATTTCTTAGACCCGAACCCCATACATCCGAGGATCACTTTAGAGATCTTCAATCCCGATTCGCCCAAGTTGGTGTAATAGTCTTTGCTAAGAGTTGTGCTCATTGTGTGTTTCAATTGGTGAAAACAATTGATAATTGGAATTTAAAGTCGGCCTCTATTCCTTTTTATATGCCGATCTTTCGCTGCGCATATAAGGGGGATTGATAGGAAAAAAAGAGGCTAATTTGGGGGGTTATCTTTGGTGCAGTAGTGGTTTAAAAATGGCGGAGTCTATGATTCAAATTGTGTGCAACCAACAATATGATGGTGTTCTTCAGCTTGAGGAGATAGTGCTGGTGTTTTTATGGAGAAAATTACGGAGAATTTGAATAACAATTGAATTATATCAAATTACGCTACACTCAACCGTGCGGCACGATCAACAATTATTGATTTTATCAAGATAGAGGCAATTGATTTGAATTTGGCAAGTCAGTACAGTGAACCATGTTCTTTCTTCAATTGCAATGGTATAGGCCTTTTTTTGAGAAAAATCGACCCTATAGAAGTGTGCGTTTTGTCACTGTCTTTAACACTATAGCGGTATCCCGAATTAAGCTTAATGTTATAGTTGAGTTTAGTAATTAGATAAATACAATGATGAGAACCTAACTGCAAGATTGATGATTAATGACTTCTAGGAGGAGTTAACAGAGGCAATTCGCTGGAATTTGCACCGTGAATCATTGAGAGATAGAATTTTAAGGTCAGGTGAGAGGTAGTTACCGAAATATCAAAAGTCCCAAAGAGGAAAACCAGTAAAGAAGAACTGCTATCCTTTAGCGCTTTCGATAATCTGTTATTACATAAGATCCAATTCAAATGACTGTTCAAACAGAATGCTCTTGATCACAACAATATCACAATAGCATCATAATAACACCACAATAGCCTTAATAGTAGTAAAACAATATCATCTGATATTATTTCACTGCTAGTAAATTACACCACATTTGCACTACACATGAGATCAGCAAAGACAAAGATTTGACATATGTAGATATAAATATATTAAAGAGTGCTTTTTCAAAACAGAATCCTATCTCATTCAAACCAAGAGAGCAAAAAAACCAACAGAAGTAAATAATAAAAGCATAGTTTTAGGGATCTTAACGACCGAAGTATTTCAATTCGATTGGACGAACAACGTTGAAGGTGACAAATGCAAAACCGGCCCCCAATTCGAAACCGATATCAGCACCAAAGACACCAATCTTTTCAGCAATGACACCGGTGTACCACACTTGAGAGATACCCAAGACAACACCAGCGACACCGACACAGAAACCCAGAACACCGGCAATACCGATTGGCAATTGAGAGTTGTCGTTCCAGACATCAATGTTATAGTTCTTGAAAGAACCACGTCTGTAGATGAAATGTTCACTCAAGGACATCAGTTCATAGATGGCCAAGTAGTAACCAATCATGTTCATGAAATTCTCCATAACGGTTTCGAAAGAGTAGTAAGCTGGAATACAGACACCCAAGGTGATGGCGTTACCCAGAAGAGACCATACATATCTTGGAATGTAGGCGAATTTGGACCAAACAGATTGAGCACACAAACCGATCGAGTACATGTTTGGCAAGTTGTTGGAGACAGTGGACAAGGCCAAGACAACACAACAGAATTGACCGAAACCGTGCAAGGAGTCTTCGACCAAGATGGCGTAGATCAACCCACCGATGGAGTGTTCACCGTACAATTCCAGCCATCTGGCGTTACTGTTGATACCGGTGATACTGGCGGCACCCAAGATCATGGCAAAGAGCAATGGGAAGGCCAACCCACCGATGATGGAGAAGAAACATTTGAAAGAGTTGGTGTCATGTCTCATGTAGACGGTGTAATCGGCAGCCAAGGTGGTCCAACCGGTAGCGAAACCAAAGATGGCACCACCGAAGGACAAAACGTTGGCAGCGGTGTCTTCACCTGAACCCCATTCACCAGCGGTAAAGTTACCTGACTTGGCCAATCTGGCAATGATAACGAGGAAGACGATGAAATTTGGAATCCAAGAGTATTTTTCATAGGTGTGAATAACTCTGTAACCGAAAAAGGAAACGATAACAGTTAACCCGGTGATGATCAAAGAACCGGCCCATGGAGGTAACTCGTGGCCGGAACCGGAGTTTACCATGTGCAACAAAGTGGCACTGGCAATAGTGTTGACGATCGACCAACCGACACAGGCAACACCGTTGATAAAGGCAAAGATACGCATACCATAGTTACCGACAAGGTATTTGGACAACATCATCTGTCTCAAACCGAATTTGAAACCAAAGATGGAGAAGAAAGCGACAAAGACCAACCCGAACAAGTTGAAAAAGATGATGGTCAACAAGGCAGTGTAGAAACCTAAACCCCAGATACCAGTACCCAAGGCACCCAAAGAGTACGAGGCGATAACCATGTTGGCGGATAACCACATAGAGGCAGCAGAATATAAAGAGTCATCGGTTCTCTCATCTTCTGGAACACGCTCGATACCACGAGACTCGGTGTTCTCAAAGATCAGCTTCTTGAACTTACCAAACCATGACAAGTCGGTTTTTTGAACCTCTCCTGAGAAGGACAACGATTCTTCCTCTCTGGTGTAGTCTCTAAGGGACTCACCTTTCTCGACATCTTTCATCATGGACATCTTAGCTATATTGGTTCTCTTGACTGATATGATATGATTGAAGGAAAAACCAACTGGACACTGATGCAAATTTATCAAGTGATTTCAACCTTTTTTCAATACAGACTTATCCTCTCATATATATACGGCATCAGGGTCCGTATGTCATTTATCAAATTCTCCAGCATCTCCAATTCCGCATACAGTACAAATTTTCTTTTTTCCTGCATATCACTGCGCACCGAAAGAAAAAAAAAAAAAATTTTCCCTTGTTTTTCGCTTCTTTTAGTGAAAAATTTCCTTATCGGTGGAGAGACCCGACCTCTGTGTGAGATGAGCCGCGGAAACAACCAGTCTTGACCACGGAGTTTTACGTACTTTTGGTTGCAAAACATCCTTATCTGGAAACCCTGATGGACATCTCCACATCCTGAAACCCGCTTTATCTGATAGCATCTTACCACTGTACCATGCTCGCGCCTAAATCCTCACCTTGATAATCTTTATTTGAAAAAAATTCTCGGCTTCGGCCTTGTCCATGGTTCACCTCAACTCAATTCAACGTCTCCATATCACTAGGTCCAATCATCGAGGTCGTGCACTGGCTGCCCAATTCCGCACCACATGCACTTTTCTTTTCCGTCCAATCGCATCCTGCCAAGCGATGGGCTTAGAAACTTGCCAAGACTCGCTCTAAAGCACAACTTTTCCAGCGCCTTTTGATAACCTTCCCGTGGAACGGTTTTGAGAGGCGGATTTGTGCGTGCACGTCTTCTCGGTTGTGACACTCCCCTCGTGTGATCTTCAAAGGGCGACTGACTGACTCTGTGTTATATGGAGAAAAAAAATATACACCCACTTCTTGATAAAGCTTCGAGACACAAAACCCTGCGTAGATTTCTCCAGCCAACCACGCTCCTCGCCGTATATTTGCGCAGGGAAACTGGCAGGTTTTACCGCAGGACACTGGAGTAGTGCGTCGCAAAATATCCTTATTTGGCAACATGGTATCAGCCGTTGCAACTTCTGCACTGCGCAGCCAGCCAGTCATAGACAAGTCGTGCACCGCTAATCGTCTAATTTCACTTTATGCGCCAACGGTTTTAAAACTGTGGCTCACACTTGGAAAACAAAGTCGTGTACTCTCAAATAATAACCCCTATCATCATCTTCTTCTTCATCTCAATCTCAGTCTATTAATTTTTGATTATATTAAAACATTTTTAAACACACTGTACTCCTCATACTTATCTTCTCGTATTAACATTTTCCAACTCAATGTACTCATACTTCTTTCCTCTCCTGAGCAATCTCTGTAAAAATCCCGTGGAATTCTCTTGAGATTCCAATTCATTATCGTCCATCTTCACTTCTGCACGCCTTGGCGGAGTCCATCTTTTCAACATGAGAGAACTGATGACAACACTTATACTCGAGAAAGCCATACACAGCGATGCATACATTGGATTCAATATGATTCCAAATGGAATGATGAAAAATCCCATGGCAAATGGTAACATGATCACATTGTATAACATAGCCCACACGAAATTCAACTTGATACGGTTGAATGTCTTTATCGAAATATCCAATGTTGACACAACGTTATCCAATGAATTCTCCAATAACACTACATCGGCAGATTCAATAGCCACATCTGTACCAGTACTGATCAGAATACCAAGATCAGATTGAATCAACAGCGGAGCATCGTTTGTACCATCACCGATAAACGAAACGTATCTTCCCAGACCTTGTAAACTCTTGATCACATCACTTTTATCAATTGGAGATTTTTCAAAAAAGATGTTTTCAGGTGCAATACTCAACTTGTTACCAACTTGTATCAGCGATTGGTAGTTGTCACCTGTACACATTCCAATTTCATAGCCTTTGGATCTCAAATCCATCAACACAAGAATCAGTTCTTCTTTGATAGAATCCTCGAGTTCAATGTATCCAACATACTCGTTGTCGATCACTACATGTGTTAAGGACATCGATGACAGCTTCAAGGTTTTCAATACATTGTCGTATTCGCTTCTGTCACTGAGATCAGATTGTTTCATCATCCTTTCATTACCTAATTTGACGTTGACCAATTGGTCTTGAAATATCAAAGAGCTTTCGACCCCCAAAGATGATTGGAAATTTAACTCTTTGATGAGCACATCATCTTCATCATCTCTTGAAACCTCTAAGCCTTTGGTGTAAAGGCTCTTACCGATTGGATGCTCACTGTTTTGTTCGATCAACTTGACGAAATTCCATATTTGTACAGCACTGAATTTGGTGCTGTTGAATTTATAGTTTTTGATGTTGAAATCACCAGATGTTAAAGTTCCTGTCTTGTCAAACAAGATGTAGTTGATCTTTTTAGCAATTTCCAAAAATTCTCCCGACTTGATCAATATACCATTACTTGCACCTAAACCAGTTCCAACCATAATCAGAGTTGGAGCGGCCAATCCCAATGCACATGGACACAGAACTACTATAACACTGATGGCGATCTGCAAAATAGGTCTGAATTTTTCATCTTGTAAAAATGAAGGATATTCCCAGTTTTCAACGTAGTAGAGCCAAACGATAGAGAACCACAGGCAAAATGTTGAAACTGATAAAAGTAAGATCAGTGGGACGAATTTCGATGCAATCAAGTCAGCGTATCTTTGAATAGGAGCCTTGGTCATCTGAGCATCTTTCACCAATTTGACAATCTGTTGTAATTGAGTCGATTCACCTATGTGTGTCACTTTCAAGTACATCGCGTTGTTAGAGTTCACTGAACCTCCAATTAATGTGGAACCTTTTGTCTTATATACAGGCATGGATTCTCCAGTTAAGAGAGACTCATCAACTTCACCTTCTCCAAATATTACTACACCATCACTTGGGATTTTAGAGCCAGGTTTGATCAACAAGATATCATTTTTCTGAAGCAACTCCACAGCGATGGTCTCAGTTTCGATATCTACCAAATCTGGGTTGAAATTTTTGACTAAATGACAAGTTGGAGGAGTCAAAGAAAGTAATTTTGACAACAGATTCGATGTTTGACCTTTAGCCTTGTTTTCAAGCCATTTACCAAGACTGATGAATATGAAAAGCATTGCAGTGGTTGGGAACAACACTTCTGGGGCCTGACTAGCGTGTTCAAACATTGCGTAGATCATGGAAAACACACTGTAGACGTACAGGATAGTGGTGGAAATGGTGATCAACAAGTCCATTGTACCACTTCCGTGCTTTATACTTTTCCATGAATTGATGTAAAATTTCTTACCGATGAAAAATTGTAAATATGAGGTGAGGACAAATTCACAGATGTGGTCCAAGTAAATTCCAGGCACTATAGTTGGTCCAATGGAATGGCTCATCATCTTGTGATGTTTTTTCATAAGGGAGGGCACGAGATGGCCAAAGACGACTACTGGACCACCAACGATCAAACATTTGAGAAAGTTGAGTCTCCAGTACTGGACCTCTTTCTTCTTGGACAAAGCATCTAATTGAGAATTGAGATCGAGGTTGGAGTTTAAAAGGGCATCGAACCCACAATCCTCGATCAGCTGGATGATATCTCTTATTCCTACAGAGTTGGAATTGTACATTATATCCAGCTCCTCGGTGGTCAACGAGACTTTACAACTCTTGACTCCGGGTAACTCACTGACAGCTGTCTCAATACTGCTGGAACAATTAGAGCATGTCATACCAAATACCCTTAACCTGATCTGAAGAAGAGCATCGTCCTCATCTGCAAATTTCTGCTCCACCAACTTAGCCTCGAACCCACAGTCTTCGATAGTTTCCCGTATAAGACCCTCATCGACCAAACTAGAATGTTTTATCACCCCTGTCTCTGTCATTAGGGACACTTCAACGCTTTCCACTCCGGGTACATCGGTTACCATATTAGTGATGGACTCCACACAGTTAGCACAGGTCATCCCACCTATCGCCACTGTTGTCGTCACCAAACCGGACATTATGAAGAAATATTAATAACCGGTTGAAAGAATATTAAGAAAGAATCAAATTGATCCCAAAGGTTTGGTGTACCTATTTAAATACTAAATTATCAAATGATTATTAAGATAAAAAAAATCGTATATTAGCGTTTTTTTTTTTTTTCATGTATGTAACGAGAAAAAAAAAAATATCAACTAGATGTATTTAATTAAGAACCGAATACTCCGAAGTCATATTGTACAATTGAAAGAGATTATGGATAGTGGTATAATCTTGAGCTTTGGTTGAGTAGTATCAGCTTGTAGTTTTGTTCATCTTCTCACCTCTGTAATTTGTAAATTTTGTGAATATGATCTGAATTTTTCAGCTTCGCGCTATTTTTAGCTTTAAGCGAGCGAGATTTGAAGCTTAAAAGCTTAAAAGCTTGAACGAAATCTGCTCGTTTCATGTCAAATAAAAGGCTGTGTCGATTGTGAATCTTTTCATTCCAACAAGCCTTTCTGAAGAACGTTTTAAAATAGAAACTAAGCTGGACAGCTGTTCTCTCACTTTGCAGCTGTAGTTCATCTCATGTCAACTGAGGCAGCTTCTGATTAGACCTTTATTCTAAGTAAAACCACCACCTCAGAAAAAGTTTGATACTTCTTCAAATGACGCTTGGCTTGAACTGATTAGTTCATATCAGAATCTCTCAATCACATTAGAGCTTTAGTAGTTAAAGTATCTCCTTATTGTCTTCGAAGTTGAGTTAAGAGATAGCAGCCATTTGTACGTCACAAGTGAAAGACATTGGACAAGCTTACTGGCTCTGTCACTGATAAATTCTGCTTTCTAGACAGTTTTGACTGACTCACTGGAGAAAGTGACTTGTCTCTTGGAGAACATACCTGCTTAACTGCACTGCTGTATCGCTTGTTGTTGAATAACTATCTCAGTTACTCTTAAGATTCTTCTGTACCAACTTTTCAAGCATTGTGTCACCTGCTGTCGACTCGTCTCAATCACTATTGATGAACTCAGTCACTCGCTATTAAATTACCACCTCACTCTCTGATAAATGACCAAGTCACTCACTGAAAACTTATCCTCTCACCACTCAAGACAACCACCACAACTCCATCACCTCTTCAGTTCAGGTTCGTCATCTTCCTCTAGATTGAACCCTCCTGGACAGTTTTTCAAATCGATCCCTGTATCTTGTAACTCTTTGAACAATTTCTCTCTTTTCAACAATCTCCACCTGGTGAGTTTCGCATAGTCGTGGAGATAAAACCCGTAGATCTTTGGAGTGTGAATCGATAACGAATGCACCGGGATGAGTTGTGGGTACGATGTTAAAAACATTGCAGGGAATGATGTACCGAAGAAAGCTCCATCGATAGATGAGTGTCTTGATGATTTCGGATTATAGATATCTTCACAATTGGAACAGTACAATTTGACAGGACTCACTCTTGGAGTATCAGAGAGTCCTATTGGGAGTAAAGGGTTCAACTTACAATGGACACGAGGACAGAACCCAAAGTCTCCATTTCTGTACTTGTTACCCATCTTGGTGAGTCCTCTGCTGGTGATGATGTAACGAGCATGGATCAACCCATACAAGAACCTGGCATTGTTGTCCAACTTCATCTTCACCTCGTCCGGTTGGTCCTCATCGATCGTTTGGTTGTCCGTTATTATATCGATAGGTAGCGACAACTTATCAACGTATTGGTTCAAACCTGTCAAATTGAACCTATCGGTGATGTAATCTACATCAATATCACAAAAATACTCGTTCCCCTTCGCTCCAAGGAACCAATCGATCCAGTACTCTGTGAATTCAGACCCACTGTCACTGGTGAATTCTTCCTCTTCAGCCATATCTTGTCACTTCGATTACCTATTCTACTGACGACCGTGCTGCTATTGCCCACTGCTCTGTGCTTGTTGCTCTTCTAATTATTCTCACTCTTCTAATTGCAATCGCTTTTCTCCACTCACACTGCTTCTCTTCGAAGGATAGGTGCTCGTTTACTTAATCAGTTGCCTCTTCAAATTGATCTCTTGAGATACTCTCCTTTTTATATAAAAATTTTTTTTTTTAGTACACGCTCCATCTCCAGGATGGTTGAAATACCACAAAGACACCAGGTAAAATGCATATGATCAAAGTGCCGGCTTTGCCTGGCTCCAATGGTGAAGTGGTGTCTATGGACGTCTCAAGAGATAATAAATGGTTGTTTACAGGTGATTCAAAGGGCGAATGCCATGTTTGGCTGGTGGATCTGTTGGTGAACAAGTGTTTGATCGATACTCCATCGACACTGGATTTCGATAGCTTGAAACCCGTGCACACTTGGAGACAAGAGGAATACGATGGCTGTGAAGTTGTGTGTGTAAGGTTTGCCAATTGCCATGATTCAGAGGCAGTCGTCGTGTACGAGGAAGGTAGTGTATTCAAAGTGCAGATATCAGATCGAGGAGAGGTTGGAAGCCCTAAATTACTCTTCAAACACAGTCACAGGATCACCGAGGTGTCCTGGGCTCTGGATGATGAAGTCTTGCTGCTCGGATCGGTAAACAATGAGATATTGATCTACGATATCAGGTTTGAAATGCAATTGAAAGTGCTACAGATCCACCAGGATGGAGCCGTTATTCAAGGCTTGAAGTTTGACAAATACAACGGCAAATACCTTTGCTCTCTTGCTGATGATCGTGTTATCAACATCGTTTCCTATGATTTGCTCTGGGATAAGATATCAGACTCTCCAATTCCTAAGCGTTTGTTCAAATGGGACATACACCAAAAATTAAACAAATTGATCACCAACAATTCTTTGGATTCTCATAGAAACGTCCGAAGACTCGATTGGTCCCACGATGACAAATTGATCAGCATTCCAAATGCAAATAAGGGTAAAATGAGCCTTGTAAACGTCTTATTTAGCTCTTCTTCAGGTAACTGGAAGAATTGGTGCTCTTTAGTGGGCCATAACTTCAACTGTGAAGTGACGAGATTCAACCCAAACTCATTTGTGAACCCTGCTGCTCAGACAAATCTGACGAACCCACAACAGTATCAAGATTACTATATAATAGCTACAGCAGGCTCAGATAAGACACTAGCCATTTGGAATACCTCAATTGACTCCCCAATTGTCGTGGCAAAAGATATCTCCACTCAATCAGTATCCAATATGTGTTGGAGTAATGACGGCTCTTCACTTTTCATCTCAGCTGAAGAATTGCTCGTTTTTTGTTTCGATAAAGAAGAATTGGGCACTAAAAGAGATATAAAACCAAAATTATCTACGAGAAACTGGGACCAGGAGTATCAATCTTTGAAACTGAAATCATCACAGGAAGCTGAGCCTGTTGAATCAGCTGAACAAGCTGAGGTAAAGCCCATTCAACAAGTAACAACGGTGAAAAATGGAAAGAAACGTGTGCTGCCAATATCTCTTTCAACAGAGGTTCCTGAGCAGGAGAAACGTTTGAAGCCAACTACCGTTAGCACATCTATGGAATTCGATTCTCCCTCCTATTTGGTCTCCAAGGACATATCAAACCAGCTGAAAAGACGCACAGAAGAATCAGATGAAAGAAAGAAGAAGTTTAAAAAAGAATTACAACCAATTGAGTTCATCGGATCTGTCGTTATCAACCCTTCGAGTTCCTTCAGCAATGTGAGATTATCGATACCAAAGATCCGTAAGAGTTGGGAACATGAGTCGCCAAACGATGAGTTTCTTTACTTGTCAGTTAAAAATGGTAATGGTAACGAAAGTGGACCTTCCAAAGTGCAATTGTTCAGAAAGAATCAATTCTCACAAACATCAGAGGATCCACAGCGTGAAATTTTTCTCGATTTTGTCCCAAAGAAAGTCTTATTAACCACTGGTGGTGAAGGATTGTTTTGGGCCTTGGCTACTATAGATGGGATCATTATCGTTTACTCCGATACAGGGAAAAGAATCCTACCCCCAATAGTACTTGGTACTCCTCTCTCATTCTTAGAAAGCAAGAATGATTATCTCATGGCTATCACATGTCTCGGAGAGATCTATGCCTGGAACATCAAAGAGAAGAAACTGGTGTTCGAACCTACATCTTTATTCCCCTTATTACAACCGTTAATTAAACCAAGTATGAACAAATCAGGACACGAAGAAGAGGATAAGAATGAACAAGATTTATTTGAGAACGATATATTGGCCAGACTGGAGAATTTGACACTCTGCTCTATCACATCACAGGGAGTCCCTATAATCACCTTGTCTAATGGTAATGGATATCTCTACGACAAAGAGATGTGTTCATGGTCTGTAGTGAGTGATTCATGGTGGGCATTTGGGTCTCAGTATTGGGATAACAGTTTAATAGGAGGTGGCTTGAAAGAGAAGAATTCAAACGTTGTCTCAATGTTGGAGAAACATACCAATGAAGAGATCATAAGAAAAGGCAAGAATAGATTCTTTAACAAGATCAGTAAGATCATGTTGATGAAAGAAGGTTTCGAGAACTTAGAAAATATCATCTCCATCAACCATCTCGAAAACAAGATCTTGATCTACAAATTCCTCAAAGATGATAAGAACTTCAAATACTTCCTCATGGTCTACGTTAAAAAATTGATCGAGATGAATTTTACAAACAGAATCCAAGATCTCATCTTGATCTTGAAAGAGGAAGGATCGATGAACGAGCCAATAATCAAAGAAATTGTCATGTTGAGTCCAAAACTATACGATTTTGTCAACTCTGTATAAATAGCGATGGGTACGTCTTTTTTTTCCTAGTCAGATAACGTTTAAAAAGCGATGAGTATGTGTGTTTTTTTTTCCTTAGTCAAATAAACAAACTAACAAATACAGAATATAAAAACATGGAACGATGGATCTACCAACAGATATAAAGCCATTGATAGAGAAATGGTTGAACGAGGAGATTCAACTCTTGGAGAAGAATTCATCCAAGCTGGTCTTACAGTATCGCAAGGCTTTGGACAGCGTTAAAAAGTCGCCATTACCAGTGGCCCATACCAAAGACTTGTTAAGTCTACAGTTTATTGGACCCAAGATAGTGCTGAAATTTGATAAGAAGTTGGTGAAATACTGTCAATTGAACGGATACAATGTACCTGAGCTGGAGTCTGAGAATGTGGATGCGAATATCGAGCCAGTTAAGAAGAAACGGAAACCAAGTACTAGGAAATACATACCGCTGAAACGTAGTGGAGGTTACGCGATTGTGTTATCACTTTATATGAACGATTACAGAGGCGGGGGGTTGACGAAAGACGAAATCATCAAGTTTGCCAGTAGTTATAGTGACCAATCGTTCCATGCAAACCCTTCAACCAACCAATTTTACTCTGCTTGGACATCTTCCAAGACGTTGTTGAATAGAGGTTTGATCGAATGTAAAGGACGGCCCCAACGATACTTCCTCAGTGATGAAGGTGAGAATTTGGCTAAATTGTTGCTGGAGTCTGAGAATCTCACGAAGCCAGATATCACAACAGAGAAATATGAACTGAGCAATTTATCAATTCACGAAAATCATGGTTACTCCATTTGGGAAGCAGGTTCTTTCGAGATCGAGTTGATCATAGACAACAGAGAAATACGGTCAGCTTCA
This sequence comes from Nakazawaea molendinolei, assembly GCA_030569155.1. NCBI lineage: Eukaryota > Fungi > Ascomycota > Pichiomycetes > Alaninales > Pachysolenaceae > Nakazawaea > Nakazawaea molendinolei. The sequence goes on from JAJMKB010000019.1 coordinate 35,209, forward strand.
CAGAGAAATTTTTTCGAAGACAAGTTGACCACTCTTGGGGTCTCTTGTCACACACTGGCGTTATCAGTGGGTGATGGAGTGTGGATCGCGAAAAGCAGAGACGGTAAGAAAGCCGTGCTAGATTTCATATTTGAAAGAAAACGACTCGATGATTTGGCATCTTCGATTAAAGATGGGAGATATTTGGAACAGAAAAGCCGGTTGAGAAGAACTGGTATCGGCAATATTTTCTATATCGTAGAAGAGACAATGTCTTCGGACGTGTCAATGATGAGCGATGCTATACAAACCGCTATACTGATAAATGTGATACATTCTCAATTTCAAGTGAGACGAACTAAAGATAGTGATGAAACTGTGCATTTTTTAAAGCTTTTGACAGAGAAAATTGCAGATCTATACAGTGATAGAAGTCTATTGGTGATTGAAAACCCCCAAATTGAGAATCAATTGCAATACAAAGAAATCTTACACAACTTCCAGGACAAATTCGATACAAAAACCATGAACTCAGTTTACAGATTTGATATTTTCCAAGATTTGTTGAACAAATCGGATCTTGTCACCGTGAAAGATTTGTTCATCAAGATGTTGATGACGATTAAAGGTGTTTCTTTAGAAAAGCTGGTAATGATCCAGAGGAAATTTCCTACACCAAAATCTTTAATTACAGCATACGCAGGCTGTGATTCTCTCAAAGCTAAGGAGCTTCTTCTACTGACTTCATCATCAAACGAATTGGGCAGCAAGAAGATTGGTCCAGCTTTGAGTAAAAAGATCTATGAGAATTGGGGGTAATAAAAGTAGTGTACGATTTACTAATGACACGATACATTTCCTGCTCACTGCCATTTGTTTTTTCTTCAGGGTAAAAAAAAAAAGTGAAAAATTCAACCATGAGAGGTGATTCGAACAACTTAACAACGATGTTTCAGGTGTTGAACAAGATGATAGAAAGGTCTCCCTTACGATTGGTGAGATCTTTGGCAACCACTGTGGAAGCTTCAGGGAATGACCGTGCTTCCAAATTGCACAACTTGAGGAAATCTCTGATCGACGAAGGTAGAGCTCATTTCAGAGTTGGTGATCGTCGTATTTACTTTCCTACAGCCAGAGTTGTATTACTCAGACCTAATGCTAAACACACACCATATCAAGCCAAGTTCATAGTTCCTAAAGGGTTCAACAAATTGGATCTCAGAGATTACTTGTACCACATCTACGGGTTACGTGCTTTGAGCATCACGACCCAATTAATGCATTCTAAATTTGAAAGATCGTTACCACTGCCTTTCAGACCTCGTCATAGAACTCCACAGGTCAAGAAGATGACAGTGACGATGTTGGAACCTTTTGTATGGCCAAACGACGAAGAAAGTGTCAGATTGATCGAGTCTGAGATGAAGTTGAAAGAAGAAAATGAACAATACTCCAATGATCACAGTAGGGTAGGCTCTGACAAGCTCAGAAGATCCACTCTGTTTGGTGGGATAATAGACCCTGAACCAGCTCCAACCAACTTTGTTCCAAAGAAACTCAATAGAAAAATGCATGATCAAAAGGTTCAGGATTTGTCCAACTCGAGGAAATTTGAAGACGTGGAAATCATCAAGAAATACCTCGATAAGAGCTTGTAAATAGAATAAACGATTATCCTGGACCGCTTGTAGTTGCCTTATTTTGTGTAAGTACTTGAGCTTCAAGCTCATCTGATAACTACTCATCATGTCATAGAAATCAAGATATCATTTTGACATATATAGAAAAAGTACAAAACCTATGGTAATAATAACAAACCTATCCGAACATAACCAACCACACCTCCACGCACACCCGTGGAGCCACCATCCTAATTGAAATCAATAGAGTTAAAAACGTTAAAAAAAGCATTTGGATGATACCGAGTCTGTACATCACCATGGCGGTTCAGATGAGTCTAGGGTTCCCCTAGTTAGAATCTGGGGAAAGTTCAGCTTCATTTTTAACATTTCTCCATCTGAACCAGCCCGTGGATGTGACAGAACCATCACTATCATTTTCAGGAATTAAATCCTTATCCTCAACAACGTCGAATTCCTCGTTACTGTCCAGCAGTGACGATTTAGAGGCTGTCTGAGATGCCTCTTTTGGATCCGACCGAATCGGGAAGAGCGAGACCAAAGATTTCAACAAGGCCAAATTCTTGTTTGGAGTCACTGGACCGTTCAACTCGCTAGGCAATTCGGGGTTCGTCTCGACACTCTTTGGCATCGATAAGAACGTGGACTCCTTTAAGATAACGTAAACGCTTCCTACAAAAGAATCCTCCGAGTCCTGTCTTGGTTCAGTTGAGCCAAAAACCTTCAATTTAGGGTTACCCTTAAAAGCAGAGTCGATCACCAAGTTGTACACTTTGACAGCCACCTTCTTCAAGTTAGCGCCGTTGAAGGTGAAGAAGTTGGTGAATTTTGTGTCAAAATTGGCCAATAAGGGGATCATATAGAACTCCCATAGCATGATAGCACCATTGACCTTATCGTCACCTTTACCGCCCATCTTACTCTTGTGTAATTTGTAATCCAGCCTGTCCAACACCGGGAATACAAGCCAGGTCGACAAGTAAATCTTGATCAAGCCTATAAAAGGGATGTACCTGGTCACAGGGTGGACAAAGTTCTCAAAGTTGATCATCAATGCCAACACGATCCAGTAGATGAGCCACTTGGTGATGTCCTCACTGTTATCTTTGGCCCGGATGATGCTCTTGTACGACTCGTGCAAAGGGTACACGATCGAGATGCTGAGCTGGGCAAGGGTGAATAATATACCAAACATCGTATAGTCTCTTTGTTCTTCCTCACTTGTGTCTTTTCTTATCAATTGCCTTCTTGTCTGCTAATTTCAAGCTAATATGATGGCTAATTAATACTTACCTGAATTACTTTTTCCTATATAAAGAAGGTCTATCTCATCTATCGGGATCCACAATTACATGGAAAACAAAAAGTTATTCAAATTGGTTGAGTTTATGGTACCATTGGAATCTGCGAAAGATTCTCAGTTGAATAGTGTGGTTTGGAGGTGTTGCAGTCTTCTGTAAGACTGGTGAAGTAAAAAAATAGATGTGTATAAGTCTTGTATAGGATTTTAGAGGGAATTGAACTGTGCTGTTGAGGAAAGTACAAGGCGCTTAGAAAGAGACTAGGCTCATGTATCTAAGACTGCTGAGAGCTATATAAATGTGTAAAAATTGTACGAGAAGGTTGTGTTTTAAAAAGTTTAGAGAGACATTGGGCCTGTGAAGTGAGAAAGAGCTCTTTAATAGTATGCAATTCACCAACTCATCGCCTCAGTAGCTAATGCTCAAGTCTAGTCAGGCCAACCTAAACAGATACATTAGATGAAAGTGGCCCAATCATCGATATATTTTAACAAATCGTTTAAACATTTCTGAGTCTCCTGTGGGTTGGCTATCCACACTGTACAAGCACTTCTTCTTGCCCTATAATCATTGGCACCAATAGCCAGAAACTGGTCTCCGACATGAAGAGTGTTAGGCTGATGAACAGACTGTTCTGAGCCCAAGTACTGTTGTAAAATCTTAACACCGAGTGATTTATCTCCGATATCGACCCAGACATCGGCTCCTCCATTAAAAGCACAGAACTCGATTCTCTGTGCTGGTGGGAATTTTTTCAATTTGGCATCGCAGGTCAACACCACTTCCTCCAATTGTTCTCTGATCAATTTGTGTCCTTCTAAAGGCACAATTCCAACACCTCTTTCTTTACGTACCACAGTCAGTGGTAAATCTAACTTCTTTTGTAAATCGAACAAAATACTCTGAGCAAAATCCAAAGTTTGCAAGATATCATGCTCGTCCCAGTTCAACATGTTATTCAAGATCCATTTGTTCTGGTCGATCATTTTCAACTCTTGCAATTGAGAATCGTATCTAAACAAATAATTGGCTTCACCACCCATCACGAGGAAACGCTCTTTCTGTTCATTCTCCAAATCACTGTTCTCCAAAGCATCGATGAGTCCGTATAATCTTGAGTAATACTTGGATCCTTCTTTGTATCCAGCAGCTGTGACTACACCTATATAGAAATTCTTCTTCAACAACGAGATCAACAAAGGTATGAGAGGTGAATTCTGTTCTAAAGATTTACCATCGTCATATAATGTGACATCACCATCAAACGTGAGTAATTTCAACTTGTTGGACCCCTCCAACGAGGAATTGTAATTAGTAGCCAATTGCAAGATCTGAGCGGTGTTTAAGATGATTCGTACATCGTTGAAACTGGGACACACCAATCTCCTCTTACTGATGGATCTATGCTCATCTTCGATGTAGAAAGCTTTCTCCAAGGGTAATTGGGTGAAAAACTCACCAATGCTTGGAACCAATTGGGCCAATCGGGACTGTCTTGGATTCCCCATCTTACTCATCAAGATGTGGTCATTGACCAAATTCTCGATATCTGCGAAAACTTCAGCGTACCGTCTCTTAGCATCAGCACTAATCTTCAAATCATCAACTGCTGTAATACCATTAGACTTCACAGCATGTAATACAAAAGGACCAGCTAATACACCTTTAGTCCACTCGATGAACTCGTCTCGACGATGTTGTTTCAAAGCATCTATTTGTATTAGTAACCTGCGCTTGAATCACTTCTTACAATCTAACTTACACTCCACACGATATCTGAAATTGTTAGTATGCTTCAATCTCTCGTACTAGATGTAACGTACCTCGAAGTCATCTTTACTCTTTTCAATTTGATTATCTAGTTGAAGATTACGAAAAGACAGCCCCACAATTTTTACCCAATGAGGGAAAAAAGTCGTATCAGGATCAAATTCCTTATCTGGTTACCAGTTACACAAAGGCTCATATTGGGGGGTTATCAAACACAATATATGGTACACAACTAACTAAAAAGACTGGAACAAAAATCAACAAACCGTTATACAACGATTGGTCAACAGATAACTAAAAAGTCAATAATTAAAAATTAAAGTGGATATGTTATGCATCAGCTGTGATTTTGGTGCGAACTTCTGGATAGTTTCTCAATACTTCATTGAACTGCTCTGGATAGCTCATTTGGAAAACTTCTGGGTCCTTGGCTAAAGCGATGAAAAATGTTGCAACACCTGATCTTATTACATTGGTGACAATGTTACAAATTTGTAAACTCATGACAAATGTAAATGCAACCACTGGTGCATAGAATCCTCCGTCTGCATTGTACGCTGGATTTGTCAATTTCAAATAAAGGTACAGTAATAATGAGGCTGTGTAAGCAACAAACAAAGCAGACATGGATAACAGGGTACCAATTAAACAGTCATTGACTAAGGCATCCATACCTTTGTATCTCAACATCTGCCATGTGTCTTTTGCCGATTTCACATATGATTTACCGTAAAGGGCAATGTATGAGTAGGCATAGAAATTGAAATACCTAACAGCCCAATCAATTATGGAAATGAGACATTCAAGAAAGATTCCAACTATCGATTCACAAAGTTCACCATTGTTCATCGAATTTTGTCTGAAAATTACAATCAGCTGCTTGAGAAGTTGGATCAAAGAAACGATCAACGATCCGAAACAAATTGAACCAAATGAATAAGTCATTGCTCTTTTGAAAGCACCCAACAGAGGATGTTTTGGTTCTCCTTGGTCCGACTTGGAAAGATAGTACCACGTTCCGTAGACACCACTGATAGTGACATGAATAATATTTCTAATCACTTCAGTGATGTAATAACCTGCGAAAAACACAAATACCAAGATTCCAATCACTTTGGAGTTGGAACAAGTTTGTAATTCACACGACGTATTATCTGCGTTCGGAGTGTATTTAATATAGGTAGAGACAACAGTCACGGAGAAAAAAGCGCTGAAAGCACCAGCGAAAATTGTTCCAAACAAACTTGTCATCAACACAGAGGGGTGAGTCTTCATGACATCGATGACAATAGTTAAGACCGTTGACGAAAATGGGATTCTCCACCGCATCGACCAATAACACCAGGCATTGATCAAGGCAAATACCAAGAAAACAATACCAGCACTCCAATACCGCATCACCAAATAGGCAATTGCAGTCCCAATGCCCATTACCACATTGGCAATTAAGGAAAAGATGATGAACGTCCGTGGAGACAATCTTGCCCAAAGGACACAGAAGAATGAGAGAACCATGGCGACAACTATGACAAAGGCAAACAAAATAATTGTATTTGTGTTCAAAGAGAAATCATTGTAACCACCATAAATCGAACCTCCCTGGAACGAATGAGAAGCGGAATAGCTTTTTATGGTGATCACTGCAACTGTAATGAACCCAGCACATGTGGCTAAGAAAAGAAGTGTGAAAGGGACATCGTTAAACCTGGGTTTTTCAATCTTAAAAGACTCCTCGAAACTATCGGAAGGTTGAGGTTTGTAAGTGTCATCTTGGTAGTAGCCGTTCCCACCTTTCTCAGGGTCCTGCTGTGTATAAGGCTGTTGGTTCGACTCGTTCGTAGTGTTACTGTCGTACTTCGGTTCCTCTTGAGGATTATACGAAGGAGCAGGTTGTGGAGGTCTGTTCATCGTACCAACTCGATTTCTCAATTAATTCAACGGCTATAATAACAAGCAACTCATCTCAAAGTGAAATTTGCTTCATTTGACAGCTACCCCCATGCAAGTTTCCCCTTTTGGATGTCTGGTGCGCGTTGCACGACCGAGCGAAATACGATCACAAATTAGAGTTTCATTGCACGACTCTTTCACAGGCATTTGATATCATCTGCACTATTTTTCATCTACATTATGTGGGGAATCTTTTATCTCTACATCCAAGTGACAAAAAATGTTCGAGAAGAGTCCTGTTATCAGTGCTTTTGTTGGAGGTGTGAGAGAGCTTGTGGTGAAGCTGTTAACTGTGCGTGAGCCACAGATCCCGATGACGTTAAACTTGATCAACTTCAACGACCCTAAAGTGCTCGATCAATTGATAGTGAGAAGTGACCAAGAACTCGATGGTTATTCAACAGCTTATTTGGATCAAAAATTCGAGAATAGGAGAGGTTATGGTGTATTCCATGGCATATTGAACTTGGATCCGCCTCTAAACAACCCAAAAGTTGTGAGAAGTGGCTGGTCGATGTTTCGTACTAAGCATAAGAATAACTTCGATCATCGTATATCTTATTTTTCAGACACCTTTGGTAACTTCAAATGGGACCTATCACCATACAGTGCTATTGCCTTGAGGGTGAAAAGTGATCATCGTAAATATTTCGTCAATATCCAGATCGACGACATTCAAAAGAACCATTTGTTCCAGCACCGTCTCTTTGTCCAGAAACTGGGCCAGTGGGAAGATGTTTACATTCCTCTCGACGATTTTGTGTTGACCAACAAGGGCGTTTTGATGGAGAGAAACCGGTCGGAGTTAAACAGAGAAAAAGTTAAGTCCATCGGCATCGGACTTTTGGATCGGACTTATGGCCCTTATGAGCTCTGTATCGAGAGTATAAGACTGATCACGGATGACGATCTTGTCAAGCTGGTGAACAGATCAAGATACGAAAATGTAGAGCTACCTCAAGAGCAGAAGATGTCGATAGAGTGATTGTCTCTTCTTTATTTATTTATTTATTTGTCATGTCTTATTTATTACTACATCGATTGGCTGATATCTTATCAGATCTTCAATTGAACCCTTTACTTATTTATCACTATTAATAACAATTGCAGTATATACTTCATTGACAGTGGAATCTAGTTCAAAATACCTGTTGATCTTATGTTCTTTCTAACATACCAATTGACGAAATCTCTGATACTGGACCTCACTCTTCTGAAATCTTTATTCCTGATTGCAACCTCGACACTGCCTAGTAATTTGAGTCTCTCCTTCTCACTGACATTCTCCAAAGAGACAATAGCATTGTTTAACCAAGTGATAGAGACCTTGTCATCGTTCTGTAATCTGATCAACTTGGTGATCAAATCACTGGCGTCCAAAGAGCAACCAGATGGAAATTTCAATACCAATCCATGTATCAACACTTTGATCAAGTTCTCACCGATGATTGTATTGAATTGTAACACTTTCAATCTCAAACTGTTCAAAGTGTTATCATCAAGATCGACCAACGATACAGGTGGTGATTCAAACCCCCACGACATAAGATCTATCAATAGATGCAAAGTTGCAGTCAATGGTTCGTCGTTGTCAAGAGTCGACAAAGACAAGATGGAAACCTCATAGATCTGTGATAACAAATTCTCGTTGTTGATGAAGTTGCTTGGGAAGAACATCAACATATCACTCAACATTCTGAAAAAATCCTCTATCAAATCTGGGAACTCCAAAGTCATATTGTTGTGTTCCAGATTCTTCAAGAATTGGATGAAGTTTATGGACTGTTGTAAAGAGAATTCCCAAATGTTTTGCTTTACAACGTCATTACCATCACTCAATTCTCTTATAAGGATACCACTCACCCAAAGGTAACAACCTGAATGGAAGTTTTTGAAACCTTTCACCAACATTTCAGCGATTTGAGACAAAATAGGTTCCATAAAGAATCCAAAAGTGATCACCGACTCTTTGACAAATTTGGTCAATCTCTCACTACATTTGTTCGAGTGACCGAACTTGTTGATCAATTGCAAGACAATTGGCCACACTTGTTGTATGATCAAGTTGGAGACTGGATTTTCCTTCGCATTCATATCTCTAGGTTTCAAGATCTTGACATAGATGGTGATTATTTCTATTTCATCAGCAATTTTGGTCTGAATGTCATCAGAGTTTGGATCCGATTGTAAATACAGATTCAATTTGGTCACCGTTGGTTCCCAGAACATCCCCGTAATTTGATACACTTTGGCCTCGTCGTCAATCTCTTGTAAAATATGTGAGATACCTTCAGTGACATCGTACAAACTCTGAATATCAAGTGAGGATGAGACATTGTTGTAAAATTGAAACAATTGTTCCAAATAGTTGATCAACAACGATGAACAATCTTGACAGAAATATAACAAGGCATGAGCAGCAGCGATCATCACATCTTTATCCGGATTACTGAACCCACTTGTAATGTAGTTCAATTGCAACTCGAGGAACTCGGGATGTTTAGATGTCCATTCTGTGTATCTACCCAACACCAATGTCGAGGCATATCTGATTTTACTATTCTCAGGCAATTGGATCAAGAGGTTCATGATCTGTGGCATGATCTTTGATTCCTTGACACTGACCTCTTTGGCCATACTTCTCAAAGAGAACAAAGGAGCTTCCACCAATTGCCAAGGTTGTTGTTGAGAGCTGGAGACAAACTCTTGGATCATCAAGTATGGGATGTTTAGAGCATTGGTGGCACCAACAACGGCACAACAATCTTTCAACACATCCCCCATATCATATCTGAAATCTTTAAACTTATCCTGTTGTTCTCTATCACCTCCAAACAATTGAGTGGTATCGGTGATGTTGAGATCGTTGGTGATTGGATATCTCAAGTGCTTGATCATTACTGAGACAAGTCTCAAGTATATATCGTAAAACTCGGCTCTTGCATCTTTAAACTTCTCCAAGAGTAACATCTGCTTCAACTCGTACCAGAAATAGAATGTGTACTTGACGATGTCCAAATCCTCTTCATACGAGGTGAGTTCGAGTATTATTTCGACAAAAGGCTTGAAATCTTTTGGCAATTTGGCGATGAGAACATGCCATGATTCACCAGCCTCGACAAATAATCTCGTTAACCCATCCATCTTCTCGTTGTCATCTTTATTAGCATCCAAAAATGGTTTGAGGTTCATCAACTGTTGATAAATGGCCTTGATGATCTCGAGATTATCAAAGTCTCTAGTTTCTCTCAATATTGTGATCAAACACTCCACTGAGGTGTCAAAAGTCTCGTCATGTGTGACACTTTGGAAGATCAATGATGCAATCGAGTTGATAGAGAGCATTTGCTCGATAGGTATTTCTCTGATCCACGAATTAAGGGCATCCAAGATCAATGAATTGATTTGAGCTGAATTAGAAGCACTGTTATCCAGAAATTGTGTTAATAACAACATCACACGCTCACTGTTCGAATCTATTAAGCTCTTGACTCTCGAGTGAAATTCTTCATCGGTCAATGGTGTATTTTTGACATCAGATAACTCCTCTGGTAAAACTTTTAAGAATTCAAGCACCGAAATGATACACTGGTTCGTTGATAATTTCTGGATGATCTCATCAACGGCATCGTTCCATTCCAAGAATTGTAAACTGAAGTTGGCCAAAGAGATACACAATTGTAGTAAGATCAGTTTTTGAGATTGTTTCTCGTACTGCACTACTAAATTCAAGATCGAGTCTTTCAACCCCATTAACGAGTCTTTTGGTAGTTGAAACAAGTCGTAATTTACTTTCGATCTCAAAGTCTGTGCTAAAAACATCTTCAACATCAAAGTCTCTTGGTCCATTGCAGAGGTCTCTAATACTTCGAAGATGACATTCCATGCTTCTTGAGATTTTTGGAACTTTTCCAAAAACTTGTTGGCTTCTTGTTTGACGTCATTGGAACCGTTTGAGTACATTGTCAGCAACAGCTGTTGCAACAATTTGAGCGATTCTGACATTCTGTTGTGTATTATGTGTTTTCGTAAACTGCTTTTTGGTGTTTTTCAGGTTAATGCTATAGTCCTGGTACTAAACTAGTTGACATATAGATTCACTTCACTCACTTATAAGAGTAGTATGAATCGAGAATCTTCAGATTTCACTGGATCTAGATAGATAGCGCAAAATGAACTTGAAATGAACTTGTTATGAGTTTCACACAGATTCGATGAAATATCACAAGGCCAAAATGGTTGAATCTAATTATTAAATTAGCCGCTAAAGTCTCAACTTGTTAGACACTTAATAGTCTTCAAAATCAGTCAAATCAGAGCAATATCTTGCTAAAGATGTGCTTCCAAAAGATCTGAACCGAGAAGAAGTTTGACTTGAAGTGCTAAATTTGGATTTAGGCACAACTTGTCAAATGATAAAATGAATGGAATTGCTATAGTTGAGTTCAATTATATCGAACCTATTCAATATCCAGGCAATTTGTGGGTAGAAGCTGATCTCAAATACGATTTGACTTCAGTTGAGTAAGCAGAAATGTATCTCAATACTATTCCAAAAGTATTTGCACCCTAATCAAGCAAACAACCTCTTTTCTATAAATCAATAGGTCTACCTTGACTATCTCGTATCACTATCGTTATCAGTGAATAATCAGACAAGAGTCTCTCAAGAAAACAGATATCAATGTAAATTGGCTCAAATATTCTATCGCCAATCAAAACCTGAATCAATTCAACCGGATAATCAGAACTAATCCCACCTCTTATCGATGCTTCCTTTATAAAGAGTGAATAATTTTTCACTTTTTTTTAAGCATCAAAAAAAAAAATACAAATTTTTCATATATAGCTATCTATCAAATAGACAATTGCAAGCGATACCACAATGGCTCCACAACAACAAAAAGTGCTTTTACCGCCTATAAATGTGATCTTCAGACATCTCCAACAACAGACAGTGGTGAATATTTGGCTCTATGAGCAGACACAGACACGGATCCAAGGGAAGATCAAGGGATTCGATGAGTTCATGAACGTTGTTGTAGAGGAAGCTGTAGAGTTGAACCTTGCCAGAGATACTAAGCGTTCATTGGGACGGATCTTGTTAAAAGGTGATAATATCACTTTGATAGGAGAGGCTAGCATATAATTTGTATGATCACATGATCGGATTTGATATTTATTTTTGAAAAAATGTAGTTTTAATTGTAAACATCTAATTAAGTAGTGATGGAGGACCAGATGAAGATCCTGGCGATCAGTGGGATCTCCACTCGAGAACTGTCACAGATCAGTGTCAGTGGTGACATGATCGCGTACGTTGCAGGAGCCGGTGTCGTGGTGTTTGACGGACGTAGTCAGCGGTTCCTCTGTGCCCATAAACAAGAGCTCATCGGGGATAAAAGGACAGATTCTTTTGGGTACAGTGACGATTGGGAAGTCGTACGCGGTAGCAACGAGTCGCAACCGGGGTCACCTATGAAACTCCCCGAGGAATCTCGTCTAGCCAACAAGATCAGAAATATATCGTGTATCTGCTTGTCGCCAGATGGGAAACTATTGGCGGTTGGAGAGTCAGGGTATCAACCGCGTGTATTGTTGTACTCTTTACTGCCCGATAGTACTGGGTCGCCTTTCTGTGTCATTCAGGACCATCAATTCGGTGTCAACCACTTGAGATTCTCCCCCAACTCACGTCAATTGGCCAGTTTAGGGTTTGTCAACGATGGTTATTTGAATATTTGGAATTTGGACAAGAAAGTGTCGCTTCTGGCTGCCAATAAATGCTCTTCCACGGTGAACCTGCTCGTATGGCAAGGCTCCTATCTAATCACCTTGGGTCTTCGCCATTTGAAAGTGTGGTTTGTAGATGAGATCTCATCTGCTAAGGTGGAGCCTTTACAAGGTAAAAATGTCTTACTCAACGAACATCTCACCTCCAGATTCATAGATTGTACTCTTGATGAGAAAAGTGTGCTTGTGTTATCCGATGAGGGCCATTTGTTCGAGTTACAGGACTGGAATTTGAAGAAATTGGGCCAGTTGAACGTAAATACCAGGAAAATCATCTTGGATCACGACAAATTATGGTTCAACAACGGTCACCACTTGGAATTCTGTGCTCTTGATGATTTGAAACAGTATTCAGATCCAGGCTCGATCATCTCGTTGGATAAAATTAACGACAAGTTGATCTATTTGACCGAAGATATGCAGATCTTGCAGTACGATACCGTCACACGACACATTACCACTTTGGTATCGCCATTGATCCAGCATTTATCTGGATACGATAAATGTCAAGATTCTTTGCTAGTCTGGTCCAGAGATGGTTCCATTGAAGAGTATGATACCGAGATGAGGACATTGGTGAAAGTAGACACTGAACCCAACTGTTGTGCCTATCATCTGGATGAAGTTTTTGTAGGTGATAAAGAGGGTAACTTGTTGATCTACAAGAACGATGAGTTGAAACACACTTTCAAGATCCACGAATCATATGTGACAAAGCTCAAATATTTCGAGATTGCAAATCACATATTCTTGGTCAGCATAGGCAGAGATCGTATGATTCAGATATTGCGAAAAATCAACGACAATTGGGAATTGTACCAGACATTGTCGTTCCACAAAGGCACCTTATTGGACTGTTTGATTTATGAAGACAGGTTGATAGTCAGCTCTAACGATCGTACCATCTCTGTACATAAATTTGATCTCAGCTCAGGTGATGATTTAGAGTTAAATATGGAGAAGCTAAACCTCGATGGTGAGATCAAATTGGAGAAGATAATCAGTGAGAAGGCACAGGCGATATCGATCTATAAAGATGAGCTAATGGTCTCAACTCTGGATAAAAATTTGGTCTTCTATAAATTGGGGGTTAGGATCGAGAAATCACGGTCATTGAAATTGTTCAACGAACAGAATGAAGCTCTATCTTTTGGTAGTTTTATCAGAGTCGATGAAGTGCTATATGTGATAGGTAACGATAAAAGTGTTCGGTCATATCAACTGTCTAATGGTAAGCAGTTAAGTTGTCAATTTGTTCATTCAGATACCGCTTCAATTTTTGCGCTTGGTGATGATTTAGTCACCATAGGTAAAGATGGGTGTATGTTCAAATGGCGAGTACACACTTCAGTACTGGAGTCCCCAAGAGTGTTGAGAAAGATCAAATTGGAGTCACCACAAGTGTCACGGACATTGGATTTCGAGTCTCCTAAAGTTTTGAGAAAGATCAAACCTATGGAATCTCCAAAACGTGCAGAACTGTCTTCTCCGAGACGAGAAGTATCTCCGATCAGATTGAGACAATCGACGTTGAACAGGTTGAGTCAATCGCCAAAGAGAATGAATAGAAGTGGAGTGGAGATATTCTGTGATAATATCGATAAGTTAGAGTCACAGATCAAGCTGAAAGAGTTGAACGAGAAGGATTTGAGTCTTGTGAAGAGCAAGATCACTCAATTGTTTCAAGTGTTAAACGAGGATCCTATCGAAATTTATAGTGAGAGATTGTTAGAGGTTATTCGAGACAAGATGGGTGGTAATTGATATATTATATATATGACACAACACAGTGATACATTATATTAGGTGTTTAGCTTATTTTTGTGTGGACATGTGATCACAACAATGTAAGACAATCACCTCAATTGTAGTGGTTACATTTATCAATAATCTCAATAAACGTCGTTCGGTGGAAAAAAGGGATACATCTGTGTATTTAAATAGGTCGTGGATTACTATACCAAAATTATAAGGCTGTAATTAGGTCTAGTAAAATAATAAATATAAGCTTGTTAAACCAAGTGATGGCCCACTGTGGCAACACAAGCGCGTTATTAGATAAATAAATAGAATAAGAGATAAACAAATAAATGTTCAGTGTTCAAGTGTGATTTGATAATTTTTTGATATTTTGCTTCAATGTCAGTAAACGATGCTGGTCCAGAATAAGCTCTTGTAAACTAGGAGGATCAGGTCGTGTATATCTCAACCATTGATGCCACTGGACAGGGATTTGGTCAAAATAGTCCAGTATAAAAGCTTGTCTCTTCCCCGGTTGCATCTTACGACGAAGTTTCGAGTCTGAAGACTGTAGTTTGAACTCCCAATAGGTGTTCCCCAACAAATCATATCCTACGAAGAATCGTTTGCGGAAAGGAACGTTACGCCATGACTTGTAATAGAAAAACCACTGTCTCCAACGAGGTATATTCTCTAATGTCATTAGGTATCAGCAATTGATGAGAGATAACCTTTAGATTTGAAAAATTGACATATGCGTTTCGAGGAGTTGTTGATCGATGCACGACTTTACGAGCATGATGCTTTTTTTACGCTGTTTTGCACGACTTTTCGTGCACGCCGCACGATCCGAGTTACACGACCTTTTTCCTTTTTTTTTCCTTTTGAAAAGCCGATTCGGGGCGGTTACACGACCGGGAGCGAGAGGTTTCGCACGACAGTTAGCCATGCGTCGAGGTTATTTTTCAAGCTGTAAATTGCTCAACTGATGGAGATGGTGACCAAGATGGAGACTGGGATGGAGAAGCAATTGAGATTGGTAGAGAATATGGAACTGGACGGCAATTGGTCAGTCGCAATTGCGTAGACAACAGATGATCCACAGTTATGTGTGTCAAATGGACCCATTCCAACGTACCATCTTAGTGGCCAGTGTAACGCCCCCGAATACCGAAACCAGCATTAAAATGGCTCCAACTGACGAGACGAAAAAACCATCAGATGATTCACTCGCCACAATTGGTGACACGTGAAAAACGTCGAATGTTGGCCTCCCAGCGGTATTGAAATTTTTCACACAGCGCAGAGCTGCGCAGAAATGGGAAGGGGAGAAAAAAACAGTGCAGTGGTGCCACAGTGGCTGGGGCACGTCCCGTGGTGGATCACCCGTTGCTGCTGCATTGGGTGCTATATAAGCAGTGGTGAATCCCTCACTTTCCTGGAATTGTAATCTCCATACTATAATCATTGCACAGATTATTATAATTAAAAATGGCTATTACTAAAGTTTTCTCAAGATACGTTTACGACTCCAGAGGTAACCCAACCGTTGAGGTTGAATTGACCACTGAGAACGGTACTTTCAGATCTATTGTCCCATCTGGTGCCTCTACCGGTGTCCACGAGGCTTTGGAATTGAGAGATGGTGACAAGACCAAATGGCAAGGTAAGGGTGTCTTGAAGGCTGTTGCCAACGTCAACGACATCATTGCCCCAGCTTTGGTTAAGGCTAACTTGGATGTCAAGAACCAAGCTGCTCTTGATGACTTCCTTATCAAATTGGACGGTACTCCAAACAAGGCTAAATTGGGTGCTAACGCCATCTTGGGTGTCTCTTTGGCTGCTGCCACTGCTGCCGCTGCTGAGAAGAAGGTCCCATTGTACCAACACATCTCCGACTTGGCTGAAACTCCAAAGCCATACGTCTTGCCAGTTCCATTCCAAAACGTCTTGAACGGTGGTTCCCATGCTGGTGGTTCTTTGGCCTTCCAAGAATTTATGATTGTCCCAACTGGTGCTCCAACTTTCGCTGAAGCCTTGAGAATCGGTTCCGAAGTTTACCACACCTTGAAGGCTGAAGCCAAGAAACAATACGGTCCATCTGCCGGTAACGTTGGTGACGAAGGTGGTGTTGCTCCAGCTATCCACACTCCAAAGGAAGCTTTGGACTTGGTCTACAACTCTATCAAGAAGGCCGGTTACGACGGTCAAGTTGGTATTGCCTTGGATGTCGCTTCCTCCGAATTTTTCAAAGACGGTAAATACGACTTGGACTTCAAGAACCCTAACTCTGACCCATCTAAATGGTTGTCCGGTGAAGAATTGGCTCAATTGTACGCTGACTTGATCAAAGAATACCCAATTGTTTCTATTGAAGATCCATTTGCTGAAGATGACTGGGAATCCTGGTCAATCTTCTTCAAGAAGGTTGATGTCCAAATCGTCGGTGATGATTTGACTGTCACCAACCCATTGAGAATCAAGACCGCCATCGAAAAGAAGTGTGCTGACGCTTTGTTGTTGAAGGTCAACCAAATCGGTACTTTGACCGAATCTATCAAGGCCGCTAAGGACTCTTACGCTGCCGGTTGGGGTGTCATGGTTTCCCACAGATCTGGTGAGACCGAAGACACTTTCATCGCTGACTTGGCTGTCGGTTTGAGATCTGGTCAAATCAAGACCGGTGCTCCAGCTAGATCCGAGAGATTGGCCAAATTGAACCAAATCTTGAGAATCGAGCAAGAGTTGGGTGACAAGGCCGTCTACGCCGGTAAGGATTTCCACAAATCTGTTGCTATCTAATCTGTATAGCCATGACTTATCATCCTAAAATGGGTTTATGAATAAAGAGATTTTTATACACTGTATCTGTAATGCTTCTTTAAATAATTTGAAACAGAACGTAGAGTACAGTGATGATGGAAGTGAAACCTTTTTGAGTTTTTCTAAAGTTACTGTGTTTAGCGTCATTTTGACTCGATGTATCCTAAATGCGTTAGTATTGAATGGGATCGCTTCACACTATGGTGTTTTGGTGTTTATAAGTTGTTCTTCTTCTACGTGATTTCACCTATTATGCTTTTATCAAAATTACTTAGTAACCTCAGAATCTAATCGATTCACGTTTCAAAATGCTAGGATCAAATTTGATCAAGTAAACTGTTCTTGTAGGAAATTTTTCATCCAGTACTGTATGGGCACTCACCTGGGCTTGGAAATAGGCACTGTCCAAGATACCTTCTAAAATACCCGCTACGAAGGCAGAACAGTTCAAATCTTTGAAATCTTTAGGCACTGAGATGAATTGAGAGAACAACGGAGTATCATCGGTGATCAAATACTCGCTCTCGACATCACTAGATTTTTCAAGATTATTAGCAGTGCGCCCGAATAAGGATTTCCACACTTTGGAGTGTATGAATTGAAGAAGTTCGATGATTTTGATCTCACGACGCCCATTGACTGAAGATTTATTATGGTTCAAGTTTTTCAAGTAGTTCTCTCTAAAATTGATCAATTCGAGGTACTTGATCCCGATCGAGTACCCGAGATGATTTAATCTTTTCTCAAGGTCTTGTAATCCTTTAGAGTTCTTCTGTGTCCAGGATACTATCTCTCCGAATAAAAAACTCAACGAGGATATATTTATATCATGATTGTTGCGGAGCAAGTTCTTGTCGTATATTGTGTGGCTTGTCGGTTGTGGAGGTAATGGTTTCTGTACTCCTTGGCTCATGATGTGGTATATGACTGTGTTGTATCAGCTATTTGATGATACCTTTAATTGTGAGTATTTGACCTGATTTTGACTGCTAATTGGTCAATTTCTGTTTCTGTGCTAAATTTTCACTTAGGTTACAACTATCCTTCACCTATATCCCTACCTGTGCACACCTCTTGTAGTATTTACAGTGTAATTTATATATTATTATCTCTCTCTTTTTCTCACTATAAAGATCTTTTTTTACGCTTAACTATGTATTTGGTTAGAAATTGATTTAGCACACGACTTCTGTTCGACTATTGATCTTTTGCACACTACCAAAATCAAACAAGTCAATTGATATGGCGCACACGCCTGTTTCGACGTCACAATTAATTTTTCATGCACTACCACTTCTTCCAAGCATCATTTACACATTGAATTATCAAATTGCACACCTTGAGACAACAAGAGATCCCGTCTTTTACTTCAACCACGCAGTCTCCACCACTCATTGAAAAGTGAATCATCATCACTCTTTTACCATCAAAGTGAAATCTCTAGTGATCTCTTCAACACATACCAGTTACACCATTAACTCCATCAACTTACCATCCAAACCAATATGGCCATCACAATTAGACAAGCCACTGTGGCAGATATTCAACTGATGCAGAACACCAACTTGCACAACTTGCCTGAGAATTACACCTTGAAATACTATTTGTACCATCTCTTGTCGTGGCCTCAGGCATCGTTTGTCGCTACCACTTATGATGACGTTGAAGATGGGCAAGAACGGGATCCGAAATCCGAGTTGAACTACACCACACCCACTGAAAAGATCGTTGGATACGTCTTGGGTAAAATGGATGACGATCCAGAGTCACAGGCTAAAAACCCGCCAAATGGGCATGTGACTTCTCTTTCCGTAATGAGAACTTATAGAAAGATGGGTATCGCTGAAAAGTTGATGAGACAGTGTTTGTATGCTCTCTGTGAGAATTACCAGGCCGAGTACGTCAGTTTACACGTAAGAGAATCTAACAGAGCTGCTTTGCACCTTTACAAGAACACGTTGAAGTTCGAGGTGTTATCAATTGAAAATTCGTACTACCAGGACGGTGAAGATGCTTATTATATGAAAAAGATATTAGTTCTTGATGAATTGGTCCCAGGCAGCTTTCAAAAAGGTGAAGAAGACGACTTATCTGTAGATTTGATATGATAATTGTGACGAACCCATGAAGTAATTAGACAGAATACCTTTACTATATATTAAACATGCGTAAAGTTAATGAGAAGCTCAGACACAAAGATTATAGATCTCAGGGTTATACCATCTTGGTAATAACTCCATCTTAAGCGGCGCTCATACACCTGTTCACGAATTGGATCACCTCCTGATTGTCAACGCTTTGTACGAAATAATTATAGTTATTGTCCTGTTTCAAAAACCCATTGATAAACTCCTCGTAAACGTTCAAATGATCGAACAAGATGTCCTTGAAGATATCTGCTTCTTCACTGTCATACTCATAGTCCTGGTCATTCAAGAAATCATCCCCGTTTTCGTACTCTTCAATGTCTTTTCTAACACCGGTTTGTTCACGTAAGATCTCTTCTTGTCTACTGATCACTTTCGGTAACTTCACCAAGATCTCCACCAGCTTACTCTTCAACATCGTGTCTGCCTTATCAATGGTCTGCGAGACTTCGATACCACTATATTTAACTTTGAAGATGGTGATAATCAGCATCACTTGCAATTTCAAATCAAAAGCTGTTACAAAGATTTCATCGTTTTGGAACCACAATTGCAAGATGGATAACAACTCTTCATCTTTGAAGAACTTCAATGTCTCCACTGGATATTTGTAGAGACACGATAAGATCAACTTCAAATACGGCTTTACAACCTCTTTACCAAACTCTTCAGCTACTTTGAAATACGATGTAGTTGATAATCTGAGTAATTCAGGTAAGTAGTTCTCGAGATTCTTCACCGTTAGCACAGTCTTGTAGAGTAACTCCAAGGACAACTCGGTGATGGAGGAATCGAATCTGTTTTCATCCATCAAGTTCTTTGTGATCACATTCATCAACAGAACAAACTGAGTATCGTTGTTTGATTTGTCACTGAATCCATAATTGATACAACTCTCCCAGAATGGGACATAGACGTCGAAGAATTCTTCTCCGTAAGTATCAAAAGAACCCAATGTCAATTGGAAAAACTCCCACATCAATGGCGAGATCTCTTTGATGGTAACGTTACAACTCTCCAACAACTCCATGATCTCGTTGATGAAATTTATCATGGCATTGTCTAATAAAAACTTGATCGAGGGCAGTATCGTCTCCAACAAACGTAATGTGATCTCTTTAGAAGAGTTCATCGACAACAACATCGTCATCATTGTATTCAAGATACCAATAGCCTGATACTCTTTATCGACTTCATCTGCACCGGTTGTCAAATTTCCAGAATCCAATAACTCGCTACCGATCTTGATAAGTTGATCGTTCAAGTTGGATGCAATCTGTGTTGAGAATGGCTCTAGTTGAACAGAGAACTTCTCGACAAAATCGTCCATGATAGAATTGATCACATCAAACTCGTAATTATTTGAAAGTTGTAACAATCTCTCCATGATCGAAGTGACATGCTGAGATATAGCCAGTTCGACCTCTTTTTCAGAGATCAACGTTCCTAAAGCATCTGCAGAGGTGATCTGGATAGGTAAAGAGTCATTGTTCTGGAAACATGACATACAGCCTTGACATACCAGGGACAATACTTGCATATCTTGGTAGGTGTAGGTAAAGGATGCAATAACGTCACAAGCTCTAGCTTTCAAGAATCCGTACTTATTTTGATCTGATAGCTCTGGGGCAATGAAAGAGTTTATGATCTGATCTATCTGATGAGCAACAGGACTGGATTTTTTCACAATTTTAAATGAGATAGAAGAAAGAATTCTCAATGCACCTTCAACCTCTTTGGCGACACTGAGATCATCGAAATTGGAAGCTCTTTTTGAGAAAACCTCGTTGAGCAAAGATAAAACTTGCTCAATGATCTGAGGGAATCTCTTGAAGCAGAGGTTGAAGATAAAGTTGATGGCTGCGATATCTGAAGTGTTAACGTCCTTGTTGGTATCGAGATACCTTCTATAATACTCTTCAGGGTCATCTTCGAATAATTCCAACGTGAAATCAGTAGCACAGAGAGACTTGAACACCAAATGTCTCAAAATGGCATCAAACTTTTCATAGATCAAATTCCAAGTCTCATCAACAGAGCAACATCCTTCCAAGAAGGAAATCATGTGGTATAACCCACTTTCACTGATATATTTCAGTGAATTTGACCAGTCTGAGATCTCTTTCCAGTAGCAGTTCAAAATAACAGGAACGAAATGGGTGTTGAAGTTTTTGGCCAATTCAGTTTCTCTTTGTTTCTTATCGATGCCACCACCATATTTCAGTTGTAATCTATGGATGTTAGCATAGCACCATTTGACGGCTTTGATCCTGTAATCTCTCACTTTTTCGTCATCGTCTAACAGTACTAAATATTGTGGGAGTGGAGATGAAATTATATCTAATTGGATCTTGACCCATTGGGACAATTTGTCCAAGGTGCTGAAATATTGTGGTAACTCGAGGAAAGTTGCGTACTTAAAGATCTTCAAAATCAAATACAAGATCTCACCACTGGCCTTGTCATCTGAATTGAATTGTTTAGAGAAACCTTCCACCAACTGAGTCAATTGAGGCATCACTTTGAAACAGTATTGTTCTAGGAGCGCCCTGTCATCGGTTCTACTCCATCTCTTAGACTTGATCAACTGGAAAACTAATAAGACACCGGTATGGACATCGGCTACAGATGAAGAGTTCAAGTATCTCAAAGCAACATCACAGAGTTCTGGCCATTCATCCACTACCAAAATCTTGTAAAGAGCCACTGTTAATTGATTTTGAAGATTTGAATCATCATGGGTAGAGTAAATACCTTCACAGAGCAGCTCTCTAAGCAGAGCTTTCACAGGATCTTGAGGATCAAGGGAGATCCATGTATGTGTGATTTTGTTCTTGAAATAGATGGCAGCATTGGTTCTGATCCCCTTTTCAACATCTCTTGACCGTGCGATGCCCAACAAGACGTGCAAGAAATCGCCATTTTGCTCCAATTGAGAGAGATGCAGTTCTGCATTCTTTCTCACCTCTTTGTCAGGTGATAAAGAGCCTTGTAAAGCTTGAAGATATAATCCAGAGCCTTCCATTGTTATAGCTTTAATAGTCTAGATTACTTGTCAAATCGCTTCTTATGTTTTTTGTGAAGGTTTTTCGAATCGCTCTTGAAAGGGAAATTGTGGTGAAAGTGCACGACTCTGGTTTTGACATTTTTGTTAGTCTCCAAAAAGAGAACAATTGATAAACTTTACACGACACCACGCGTCAGATGCGACATTGATTTTTCAGGCTAACGCGCACGACTTTGGATCTCTTTGAAATTTTTCAAAGCAGATAATCATTTGAGATGAGGTGACAACACCACTAAAGATGTTGGGCAATTGGAGAAATGTTTACATCATGACGATGCCCTTACGGATGATCTTGGTAATGCAAACTGGATATCTACATCCGGATGAGCATTTTCAAGGGTTTGAGGTGCTCTCTAAGCTGTTTTTAGGTTATAAGACCAAAGTGCCCTGGGAATTTGGTGAGATGCCTTCAAGGTCAATATTACCCTTGTTATTACAGTATTCTCTGATATATTTGAACCAGTGGATGCAATTCCCACCGATCACGTTATACTATTTGACAAGAATCCAATTCTGTCTCTTATCGTGGCTCATCATTGACTGGTGTCTCTATAAGATCATGCCCACCAAGCAGGAACGGTTGAAACTGATATTTTTCACCAGTATTAGTTATATTACACTCTGTTACCAGTCACGTACTTTCAGTAACTCAGTGGAAACATGGCTTGTTCTTTTGTCTTTGGTCATAGTTGAAAAAATGAGAGATGTCATCGAAGTCTTTCCTAAACTCTCACCTGCGATGAGGTCACAACTGGTTAAAGATATCAACAGAAAATCTTTATACCTTGGAGTGTTGATAGGAGTTGGAATACTAAACAGACCAACTTTTATTGTCTGGTTGATCCTTCCTTCTTATTATGTGCTCAAATGTGGACTCAAAGTATCGTTCAAGTCTCTTGTTCTCATAACAGTTGCATTGATCTTCACTTTGATAGGTGGATTTGCAGTTGATATATGGTGGTTTAACGAAAAACTTGTGAGAAGGCATCTAATTCCTTCTCTTTACAAGTTTTACCTTACTAGAGATATAAAATTCTTGAAACTGGTTGGTAATAGACTATATGGGTCTATTATCGCATCTCCATCCTCGATACCGCTCGTCAATAATATTTTGTACAATACAAATGTTGAGAATTTGGCTTTACATGGTTTACACCCAAGATATACACACATCTTGATCAATTTACCACTAATGTTTGGTCCATTGGTTGTATTTATAGTGTATCCAAAGAACTATGTGAAAACTACTCCATTCTTGAGTTTTATTGGGGGTGTTTCGCTCTTGAGTTTGTTTCCACACCAGGAATTGAGATTTTTATTACCTCTGCTTCCTCTTGGATGTTGTCTTTTAGACTTCTGGTCATGGACAAAGGTTGTGAAAGAGGAGAAGGAAGAGAAGGAAGAGAAGGGAGAGATGGAAGAGAAGGAAGAGAAGGAAGAGAAGGAAGAGAAGGAAGGGACAGAAGAGCCAGAAGAGAAAGAGTCTGTCCATTTCCTCAGATCTGACTCTGCTATCGTTCCCTGGATTCTCAAACTTACTCTAATCTTCAACGTCCTGATGTGTCTTGTGATGGGGGTTCTCCACCAAGGTGGTGTTGTACCTGCATTAGAGTTTCTCCAAAAAAGCGAGGCTAAACCTAAAAACATCTCCATTTGGTGGAGGACCTATAATCCTCCACTTTGGATCCTTGGAGACAAACATATTTCATCATTTCTGGAATCCGACCCTAACGAGAGATTAATGGGATTTCTTAACTATATATCAGATGATATGCCTACCACTACAAGCTCTTTAATAGACGTCCAAGGTATGGATCCGGATGTGTTGAAATTCTCGTTGAGCGGGATGTTGGGTAACAGTGAGATTCCAAAGAATATGAAAGTGTTGATAGTATCACCTATTGCATCTTTCGACAATTTGTTAGCCCATGATCCAAGGTTCAACTTCACTGAGATCTTCAAATACAACGCCCATCTAGATATGGACCATCTCGATGAATTCCAAGATTTTGGAATGTCTGCCTTGAAACCAGGGCTAGGTATATGGGAGATAGCTCTTGCTCCAGAGACAAGCGATTGAGATGTATAAAGTAATAAGATCTACTTATAAAACTCGAATTTATCGACATCACTGCCACTCTTAACTTGACTGGTGTAAGCCTCTTCCAAATCGTTCTGTAATATGACATATCTGTTCTTTCTTACCGCTCTTAAACCGGCTTCTTGCATGATGGCAGCGATGACAGCACCACTCAAAGGGTCGTTTCTGATCACCAAACTGTCCAAATCGACTTCTGGAGCCAAGGACATCTTGGATGCAATGGTACTGAAGATCAAACGACGTTCTCTTCTGTCTTTTAAGTTGGGAAATTCAATCTTTCTGTCCAATCTACCAGGTCTCAACAAGGCTGGATCCAAAGTGTCGGCTCTGTTGGTGGCCATGATCACTTTGACGTTGGCCATCTGGTCGAACCCGTCCATCTGGGTCAACAACTCTATCAAGATTCTCTGCACCTCTCTATCGGCACCCGTTTGGGCATCGAATCTCTTGGTTGCAATGGCATCGATCTCATCTATAAATATTATCGATGGAGCGTTTTCTCTGGCCAACCTGAACACATCTCTCACCATCCTTGGACCTTCACCGAGGTATTTCTGTACAAATTCAGAGGCCACGACCCTGATGAAAGATGAAGATGAAGAGTTGGCTACAGCCTTCACCAACATGGTCTTACCGGTACCTGGAGGCCCGTACAACAAGACACCTCTTGGAGGGTCGATACCGATCTGCTTGTAGAGATCAGCTTGGAGAAGAGGCAATTCAACGGCTTCTCTGATCTCCTGTTTTTGCATGTCCAACCCACCAATGTCGTTATAAGTCACGTCTGGTTTCTCATTATCACCAACGATGGAGATAGAAGAGTCCGCCTCTGGTGGCAAGATGTCGACCAAGGCATTGGAATGACGGTGCAATGCTACAGATGAAGACGGTTTCAACAACTCTCTGTCCAAAGTGGAAAGGATCCTTACCACGTAGTTGGAGCCTGTTGTAGAGGAGACGATACCTGTTTGTTGATCAATTGGCTCCAAGAATTGACCTATGACCAATGGCACCGATTGGATTCTCTTCACTTCTTCTTGAGCACGGATCAATTCCCTTTTCAAATGACGTTGCTCATCTTTGATGTATTCCTCTTGTAAAGAGATCAATTCCAACTCTTTCTCCAACTTCTTCAATCTCAAGTATACATCATTGGCCTCTCTGGACAGTTGCTGTTTACTCGAGCTTTTCTTCAACATCGATGTGCTCTTACTGATCAAGTCTTGAGGGACCTGAGACCCTACTTCAACTTCTGCCATTCTGTTTTGAACTGCTTTGTTAACTTAATTACGAATCTCAGTGCCACCCATTTTTTCTTTTAATCACATATTGTTAGATGATGGTGCACGACTTTTTTTTGGGGCCGGTTGGTTTTCGGGGCACGACTGTTTTTTTTAGGGAGGTTTAGGCTATTTTGTCAATGTATACACGACCTTTATTCAGATTTGAACTCTGTACACTTTATCTGTAATTTCGAGACCTTTCGTCCAGTGAGGATCTCGTAAAATCCTTGTAACTCCATCTCTCGAGTATTCTCTGTATTCCTGCACCGATTTGGTTCCCCAATTTATTTCCTCACAAGATTTAAAATTGAGCCATTTGAGGTATGGTTTGATGAATTCTTTGAGGTGCATTGATTCTTCCTGTGTAATCCCATCGTCTAGAGCGAAAAACCAATGAGGAACATCGAGTCCATGAGGAACACCTCTCAACCCTTCTGGACAGTGCGGTTTATAATAATCGTTTAAAAAATCCACTCTGTACCGATATATTTTTGACTCTGGAAACCCACCTTTCACAATCAGATTTAAAAACCCTCTAGAAGAAGCATAAACTTGTCCATCAGAAACAATCTCCCCGAATAGAGATTTAACTCTATCTTGAAACCCATTCTCATTCTCATTAAAATTCAAGTCGTACAAGTCACCAAAAAGAGTCTCACAGACATTCTCTGGATAAAAATTCAGAACTTGCACTTTCAAATCTGGTATAGATTTGGGAGAATTAAAAGTAGCGTATTTAGCACCCTCGTTACTTGTTTCCCCAATCAATAGATCAATCCCTCTCTCCTTCATCAATGAGCCAAAATGTCCTGAAACTATATCTTTCAATATATCTGGTGACACAAAATCGTCATCAGTGACAGCACGATATGTGTGGTTCTGCATCAAATTAATCTGATCCACCAAGAACTCTGCATCCAAATTCTCTAACAGCCTTAATTTCTCGGAATTACCCAAGCTTTTATCTATCCCCAATTTCTCCAACAACTCATCAAACTGTACCTGCATCTCATCAACAGATTTAGGTTGAATAAAAATACAGTTCGAGAAAAGGGCAAGTTTCTTGATGATCTGTGGCTCTTCAGGATGATACAACTCGTAAGCCATTTGAAAAAATGCAGAGTAAGCACCAGCACTAACACCTCCAACTATGATTTTCTCAGGATCACCCCCAAAATTACAGATGTTTTTATAACACCATTCTATGGAAAGTCTTTGATCCCAAAACCCATAGTTCAACGATCCTCTCTCCTCGAGTAACTCTCTTGATGCCAAAAATCCAAACAAATTAATTCGATACCCTGGTGCTACAATAATACACTTATCCATGAAATTCTCATCATCGAACAAATGGTTGGGATGATAGGCATCGGTTACACTGGGCGCTCCAAATTTTAAAAAACCACCATACAAATAGATCAAGACGGGCCATCCATTGACAGGTTTCCCCTTATCACTGGAAGGAACCCATATATTCAAACACGTACAATCTTCATCACCTCTTCTGCGGTAGTACACCTTATCCATTGGGGGTGTTAGTACCGCTGGCTGTGGAGACAGGAGTCCAAATTCTTTATAAGTACCAGAATAATCGTAAGAATCAGGTAGTGCTTCAGGTTTCAGCCATCTGCTCTCACCCGTAGGTGGTGCTCCGTACCTGACTCTGGTAAATCTGTGACATGTCGGCAAGCCCAGCTCGTTGTAAAAGGTTAAACCCTTCAAAGTACCCAATTCACAATTGTGTATATACTCGGTTGTATTTTCAGTCGATGGAGTCTGCCCCATTTTCCTTTATTGTTATTGTGTTAAAAGGTTAGAAATAAGCTTTAGTTTATCTATCAAAGTGATAAGTTGATAATTCGCTTTTCGGATCTAGTTTTACTTTATCCGATAGCGCACTTTAGTGAAAAATATATACAAGTCTATTATCTCTTCAACTTCATGATCATGATCTCGTAACTTCTAATACTCATCTGCTTCTCCTTCTCTATCTCGTTCAACCTCGTGTAACCCGGGTCCTCGATCTCGTGGATGTGGTCAATGTAGTGGACATTTTTTTGTATGCTGTTTCTTATTCTGTTAAACCAACTCCATGTGATCTCGTTAGCGTCTATTGCTTCTAAAGCATTCTTCAGGTTCTTAAGACATGTAAGCATGGTAATTTCCAAGGTTCTGATCTTATGTTGTTCTTTGGAGTCACCAATATGTTTTGAAATGTCTGTCAGTTGCAAATTTTCAAAATAAGCTGATTGTAAGAATTTCATTTGATCAGCATACTGAATCGAGTTTTGCACTTGAGAAAACAACTTGAGATAATCAATCGTTTGATTAACGGTGAGTTTTGGACCGTTAGTTCTGGCGAGCAAGCTGTATAATGCTGTTATGTAATTAATGATAAACCCAGCATCACATGATTTGATTTTCTGCTCCACAAACTTTCGTAAAATGATATTAGTCTCGAAATTGGGCACAATTTTAGAGTTGAGCATCTCCTCCAAGTATTCAAACATTTTATCCCTATCTAAATTTTCACGCTTAACCTCCGACTTGATCTTGGAAATTGAGGCTAAAACTTTGTTATAAAGAGTTATGTCAACTTGTACGTTGTCACGGTATTGTTTGAAAACCTTTAAAGCGTCATTGAACAACCCTAATTTGCCCAAAGAGTAGATATAACTGTCTAGAACCATGTTGTTAACGGGGAATCTTTTACCAGAAGGATTCAAGTCATTCAATTGAATCAAGTCTTCTAAAATAGGCGAAAGTTTGCGAAATTTGTAGTCGAAAGGTTCAGAGAATCTGAGAACCTGTGTGATCTTCTCCGGTTCACATAAATCGAACCAAGATCGTAAGATATTGGTCGATATCGAGACATATTTTAAATGGTCTCTAGTAGAGTAACACATCGCAAATGAAAACACCATCTGTGGGTCTATTTGCCCAATTTTAAGCTTCTGCAAAGCAGCTTTGAAAAAATCGTTAGCATGTTTGATCACTGTATTGTCTTCACCTTTGATCTGAGAGAGTCCTTTGAATATGATAGAATACGATTTATTATCGAGCTTGATGTCTTTTGGTAGTGCTTCCATCACTTTTAAAGCTGAAAGTGGTTCATTGGAGTTGTAAATTGCCTTCATAGCTGCGTTGACGTGGATGATACTCAACTCATCTCTTTCTTTTAAAGTTTGCAAGTTCTTTGTAATAAAGTTGATCAGTTTAGTACCAAGACCGGTCTTCTGGTTCGACAAACCGTCAAATAAAATTGTATAAGTAACCTCGTTGACTGGTACTCCCCATTTCTTTCTATATTGAAATAAAGAGATAGCATCATCGGACCTGCCGTTGTCTAGATAGTATTGCATAACAAAATTCATGGCTACTGTACCTTTCTTGCCTGCTAATTTACAGAGGTAGATAGCTTTGCTGACTTCACCTCTGGCTAAGAATTTCTTCACGTCCGAGTTGACGATCAGGGCATCTTTCAACTGTTCTCCACTAATACCAAGAAACGAGTATATCAACCTTTTGTTGGTGTTCTTGAACAAGACGGCCAACTGATCTTCACTGAATTTGGTATCAGGAGCTAATTTGTCCAATTTGATGTTCAATTTCTTCTCTATCACAGATTTCGCAGTGGCATTTGTTAGAGGTTTCCTAGACCTGGTCAACTGATAGTCTCGATCTTTGGCTTCTCTGAGCTTGATCTGCTTCTTTGTCAAAGGCGGCACCACCACATTTTTCTTACTGACCAAATCCAAACTGTTCTTCAATCTCACGGACAGCACCACAGAGGTATGAAACCTCCTTATCATCGTTTGTATTTTAGTATCAAGTCGATTTGAAAATTTTCAACTTTTCAACTTTTCACTTTTTTTCTCTCCATGCGATGAGATGAGCCTCACTAAAAGAGAAGACCTATACAAAAACTGAATATAAACCCAACCACGAACAATTGGTCCAATTGTAATTTGTCAATCACCAAGAGACCAGAGCCTGTCAATTTCATCAAATTACGACAAAGTTGTTGAATGAAACCACGGATGTCGTGTCTGTTGAAAGCAGGAATGGAGAAATTGTCCGTCTCTAAGTCTTTAACTGGCTCTTTTGGTTCTGAAGTGAGAGATTGGGTCTCGACGGCCAGCGGTAAAGTTGAAACTACCAGCTGGGTTTGATTTTGATTCTCTTCCAAGAGTTCTTTCACCTTCAATTCGAAAGCATTTACCAACTTTCTTCTCTTGAAAGGTTCAAAGACCAATTGAACAAGGACAAATAAAAACAAGTTCACTCCCATGATGAGAAGGGTACCCCAAGTGGAAAATTTACGGATCTTATCTGACCAAATCTGCTCTTCATGGTATCTGGTCAAAATACTCTGTGACAATTTCTCGTCATTCTCATCTCTTTGTAATTCTAAATCTTGTAATATCTTGAAATTTTCAGACTCTTCTTTCTCCAAGCTGTGATCGTTCTTATAGAGATGAGTGAATCTCTCGAGATCTTCCAACGACCAGGTGTTTTGCCTTTGAAGTAACTCGTTGATCTGTTTTTGGGACATCGATCGAAGATCGATAGATTTGTTATAATTCTTCTTTGCAATAGCCAACTTCTGTTTCAACTCGATCTTAGCCTGCTCCTTCTGCTCTATTTCTTTCTTTAAATTCTCCACCTTGGTGTATCCGGTGAGTTCGTTGATGATTCGTAGCACTATGGGGAAAGCGTTCTTCAACTCTTGAGCATTGTACTTGATTCTATCGGAAAGATGTTCCGCTACAGTTTTATCCAGAGGTGTCTCTCGGTATTTCTTGAGCTCATCTTTCAATTGTTGGAAGTCCGCGTTCTCGTTGATCTTCTTCACTAACTCTTGATACGAGCCAGACACCTTAACGTTATCCTTAGCTGTTGACTCTGGGTTTATAGTCTCATTAGGTACAGACTCAGTATTGACAGGATTTTCCTCTTTTAAAGCATTCAGGTCCACCAGGTTTCCCAATTCAACCATCTTATCTTTGGAAGCTTGCAATTCCTTCTTCTTGGACTCGATAAAGTCACTTCTTTCACGATCTTGTAAGCTCTTCTTCAGTTGTTCTCTCTTATCAATACCTTCCTTCCATTTATTTATCAACTCCTCATCCAAATCTTTCTTCATCACCCGGTCCGACGAAATCAATCTTCTACCGTATCCAATTCGTCTCCATAGGAGCCTTTTGTGGCTAGCCAACACAGCTCTGTTCATCATCTCTGGCTATTGAGGTGTGTTTAAATAGTTAGAAGTAGTGCATGAGAAAAAAAATTACCCTACCCGAAATTTTGACTATTTTATAGTTTTAATATTTTAAGTCATCCGGAGGTGTTCAAAGCATTTGAAGCCATCTGAAAACATCAGCAGCCATTTTGGGTGTTAAAAGATCCTAAAATTGTGCATTTCAACCATTCAGACTCCTGAATTAGTGCATTTACTCTGTTCTGTTTGTATGAGCTATCTTTTTCAACTGTTACAAGACCATAGGCTATTGATTGACACCATTCAAATCTTCAACTACAGCATCACCAGGCCAACTTAAGACATCCCGAACCATCAGAAGCTTGCTTAAAAAGGACAACTGAGCATTTCACATTCATTTAGTATCATTGGAGGCACATTCAGGCCGTCTATAAAAAACACTTCAGACTCCAGATCTACATATCACTATCGCGGACCAAATGGTTGGATTTACTATCAAGAAGAAGGAAACCACCGCAGAGACCAAAGGTTTCAAAAGCTTCTCACTTAAAAAACAAGTGAATGCCACTAAAAGACCGTTGCTAGGAGTGCGAAGAGAGGAAGATGAGTCTGTAAAAAAGATTGCAATAACGTCATCAGAGGATCTCAAACCAGAAGTGAAACCAGAAATAGTGATACAGATGAAACCAAAGAAATCTTTACTAGACGCCAGACTGAGTCAAAAGGAAGAAGTAGAAGATGACAAAGAGAGAGACAATATCCAATACGGATTGAACATCGTGAGATCTGAGTCCAAGAGTAAACTGGAACCAGAGATTACAACCTCTGTACTTGGAAATCGAGAAGCCAATGGAAGAGCTAAGAGGAAGCTGGAAGAAATGGATCAAGTATCTGATGATGAACCTGATTATGGTAAAATATCTGTAGATGATTTCGGACTCCTGTTTCTCAAAGGTCTAGGCTACGATCCAAGTAAAGATAAAAAAGAGGAAGAGAAACCCACACGAAGAAAATATGGAGATCAAATGGGACTCGGATCAGGGTCTAAATGAACAAGCACCGCTTAATAGGATATTGAAACACTCAACGAGCACAATAATAAATATAGTAAGATCACATGATCTAATGACTTTATGCTATTCTAATAAATCTAATGGGTTGTCCTGGAAAATTCGGTCATGTATCTCACGGAACGACTCCACGCGGGATGTCTGTAGTAAAAATTCATAAAACTCAAGTCGGAACAAATTCCAGTTCGACTTGGTCAATGTGTTGTAGTGCGAGGATGAAAATTCGAAATGTTTGGGCATGCTGAACTGTCTTTTGGAGTATTTGTAGTTTTTCGAGTTGTAATACTTAACTGCTTTGTTAAATATCTTTGTCTTATGCTGTTTTTGGAGTCTAGCCAACTCGGTTTCATCATCAGTTTTTTCCAACTGTAATGATTCGAGATTGTGTCGATGTTCGAGTTCTCGGAGTGAAGTTATATTTTCGTACCGGTCTATTGTAATTCTCTCTTTTCTGGTGATTCTGATAAGACCATCTTTGTATTCCAGATATGCCGACATCAATAGTTGTAAATCGTTTAAGCACTTTCTGAGGTCAAAATCGCATTCGATGATCATCTCTTTCAATACCAGATTCTCGATATCAAATTTCAAAATCAAGGATATTATCTTTAGATATGATATCATCAATGTCTCATTAACTCTTTTAAATTCAAAGCTCTCTACTTGAGACAACCAATGTGGTAGTTTCCTCGCTTCCTCTTTTGACAAGGTCAATACAACTGGTTTCCTCGTTATTATCAACAAGTGTCTCAATATGGTGAAAAAAGCCTCTTCATCTTCTGGTATCTCGTCGAACAAGATACAACTGTCTTGCATGATATGGTTCAGATCATATTTTTGATGAATTGCCATTTCTTTAACCTCTCTCTTGTCCAAATTGGAGGAATCCAACTTGTACACATATGCATTCAAATCACTCAAGATTGTCTCTATCAGAGCAGTCTTACCAACACCTGGATCACCAGTGATGATGATAACAGGCAATTGTTGGTCCTTTTGTACATCTTCGGTACTGAAGTCTACTATGAAAGAATCGAATTCGCTCTCAAGCTCAGACTTCTTGAAAAGGTGACCTCTGTTAGGTTTCTTCTTTGGTAGATTCTTAAAACTGTCTTTGAACCAGGACAACAACGATTTGATTCTATTGGAAGGTATCAATAGACTGTGATGATTCCTTGGTTTGAACAAATTGCATAAAAGCATACTCTTTTCTCGTTTATTTTTTTGAAACACTTCATCATCCATCAAGGCTAACAACTCTATAAGCCTTGAATTTCCGTTCTGTTCGAGAATGAGCTCCTGAATTTTGGTGTTTATCTCTTCATTTGACATCTCAACATAAGAAATGTCATATCTAGAGGCTGTCTCTGATTGTTCCATCAAGATCGGTCCAAATCTAGAATCGCTTAAATCGAGATCGGGTATAGGTTTTCTAGAAGGAAAATCCAATGTTCTATGCAGCATTTGATTTTTCTCGAAAACATGGAACTGATCTCTAGAAAGAACAGGTGGTTCCATTATCGTGTTAACGCCTTTCTGTTTCATCAATTTGGCCAATTGAGCCTCTTCTCTACCCAAATTCATAAAGGGGGAGTCGCTCATCTCTAAATCGTCATCTATAGGTTTCACTTTCTTGGTGGACTGACGATTCTTAAAATTCATCAAAACATCGCTAGCTCGTATCCTTGATTTAAAAGGTTGTTCTTTGATCTCTATCACCTCTTGCTCTGTTTCCAAATCGATGGCTCTGTCTCTCAGTGTTCTCAACTTTTCAGGTGACACCTTCATAGTGACGAGGAACTTCCTTCGAACCTGACTCGCCATGGCAAACAAATCCCTTGGATTCACTCTAGAATTACGGAAATTGCCTAGCTTTTCTGGACTGATCCGAAGCACTACAGGGTAACTTTTCACTTCATCTTCTTCCTCATCGTCATCGATCACCACCTGTGGATGACTTCTTTTTGATCCCGACAACAACTCCATTAGATTCTTCCTGGAGTCATCGCTGTTCACCACTAACACAGGCTCAGGTTCCAACAGTCGCCGTATCCCGAAGAACCCTTCCAAATTAGACTGCATCTCCACGGGAAGTGTTGATGTTTTGACGTTTAAAGTGTATGAAAAATATATTGACGCGCTTTTAGACGCATTTTGAAAAATTCGTAAAATGCTGCTACATGAGTTAAATTTAATAAAATGCTCCTAAATGGTTTACTATGTAAAACACAATTAATCAATTTTGAACCCGCTTTAACACCGGCACACAGCAATTGAAAAGGAATCTGGCAGCAATTTGGAGGGCTTGTTATCTCAAACGGACCAATTCTCTACTCCACTAGATTCAGTATCACTATCTTACGATTCTACCTCTATGTTATCACTAAATCTTGTAATTGTATCACTAATTCATCACTAATCCTGTGACTATACCACTGATTTACTTCAACACCTTAACACTCCTCGATAATAATGCTTCAATGTCTTTAACTTCAATATCTTTCCTTCATTCTGGAAGCAATGGTTCTCAAGTTACCATAAACTTTACCCGGTGGAGAACCCAAGATCAAAGACACCACAGCTTCTCTTGCAATTCTGATATGTGTGAAACCTCCCAAGATATGAATCTTAGAGTCTGCAAGGACAATTCTTGTTCTTGTAGCGTTTTCAATGGCGAATTTAGTTTTACCATCTTTACCTGCAATTCTACCGATGGCTCTTGATAAATGGTCACCATGCAAAGTCTTGACATCTTTGATCTCAAAAGTTTCAATATACAAATCGTCCAATCTTAAAAGAGCGATAGAATCGTCAACGTCAAAACCAAGGGTGAACAGTTTGACGAAATCGGCACCTTTTTGTAAAGCTCCAGGGTCGGTGGTCTTGGAGTTTGTTCTCAATTCGACGGTCTTTGTCTTCAAGTTCATCCGCACTTGTAATTTCAAATGGTCGATCAAAGGTGGATAAATCTTTGGCCATGTAGCTTTCAAAGGGGTCATTCTATGAGGAGGAACTGCTACTTTACGAGACTCCAATTTGACCTTCATTCCTGAAGTTGAAGCACTCTGGAAACGAGGCTTCCCCGATTCATCCAATATCACACCTTCTGAAGTGGATTTCTTCTCATGTTGTACCTCTTGAGCAGAGGTCTCTTCAGCACCTGTAACTCCAGCGTCTATCAATACATCTCCATCAACGTCTTGTTGTACTGGGTCTACTTTTGTAGTGATAGTCTCTTTCACAGCTGTTGGAGCAGCCATTTTATCTTATATCGTGTGTTTGGTTCGGATTTAGAGCTATCTGATACTCTTCACTGGCAAGTTTCACTATGATGTGAACCTTTGAACTCTTCTATGATGTATTTCTATTGCAATATCTCTGCAAAGTATACCTCTATATGGATTTGTTGAATTTTTCAAGCTGAATAATTACTAAATTTCTAACCGGTCTTGTACAGTTAGAAACGTTTAAATGATCCTAAGAAGTGTCCAGATGGTCTCTTTATTAAACTAGTCAACTCTTAAAGATGCTCTAATAAATCAAATTTCTATAAAGAAAAAATTTTTGCTCTTCGCATAAAAAAATTTGAATCGGGAAATTGATACAATATACACGACCTATCATTGAAAGAAGATGACTAGAGTATTTTAATATCAATTTGACTTGTTTTGACAATTCAAATATCGACAGCTTCAGCAGCATCGAAATAGTATAAATGTATAAAAAGTAGTGTAAAATTTTATATTAAATCGTTTATCGGTTGCCTCTTAAGCGATTAGAAAAAAAAAATTTGCTGAGGGGAGAGAAACCATCAAATAGATCAAATAAAAGAGCAACGAGTTGAAGTGAACACCAGGAAAAGCTCAGAAAGAGCAGGAAAGGTGGGAGAAGAGACTTCAAGAAGAGTAGAGGAAAGCTTTAGACCAGTTGATAAGACAGAAACTCAAAGGCTTAGTAAAGGTCTGAAGAGCAATAAGTGATCCGAGCAGCAAAGGTCACAAGACTGAAAAGCTGATTATTAAAGGTGATACAATTTGATCTGAGCCGATTGAGAACAGTTGATAAAATCCGCAGCGTATCAAGGGACGCTTACGAGAAATCGTTCAAGAGCAGAATAGTCATAAAGAGCTTCTCTCACAGGATTCAAGTTATTAACGATCAATTGAAGATAAACTATTGGCCCTACAGTAAAGATCAGTTTAAGACATACAACTTACAACGAATACACTGACAAAGACAACGGACAACCTGATACCATAATTTGATTAGACGAACGGCTCAGTAAATCATTTCAAGTAGTAAGAAGAGATGTTGAGATTAAATGTGGCGTCTTTAAGCGTGGCTTTAAGCGCGCCTATAAGACTTCCGATAGGCTCCACAAAGGCACCAATAAGGATAGCCTCAATGATAAGAGAGGCCAGATTATCTTCACAAGCATACAAAAGACAACCTGGAACATCATTGAAAGGACCCAGAGGGTTCGCGGCCTTCAGAGTAAGCACAACTACACCATTAACCCAATTCACGAGGTCCACTCTTAGAAGAACCACACCAATAGCGGCTATAAAACCTGTTACAGCCTCAAATTTCATTCACACATGCACTTATAGACAACTGCCACATACGAAAGATCAACTTCTAGCCCAGTCGAGAGGCCTTATACAGAAATGGAAAGTACGTTTCAAATGGATGCTCATACGGCAGGACCGTGCATTTACAGTAGATGAAATCAGTGCTTTTGTGTCATGGATCGTGATGGGTAATTTATTATGGTTCATCATCGGAACCACCACTTTTGTCAGTTTGATCTTGTATTTGTTTGACAGATTTTTGAACAATCAAGGTGTTCGTAACAAATATCTCTTGAAAGTGTTGAAATTTGATACTTCGAATTTAGTGATGAAAGTCGACTCCGATTTCAGTATCGAGTTCAAAGACGGTAAAATCTTGTTACAGAACTTGCAGATCAACGATTTCCATATCAGATCGCTCAAGTTTAACCTTTCCTTCCAGAAATGGAACGAGGGTAAAGGTTTGATCAAAGATTTGGAAATCAATGGGTTGAGTGGGTTGACAAATTTGAGGTCGTTCGATTTGAACCAATTTTTCGGTAAAGATTACGAATTTGAGCATCTTGTCATAAAGGACTCGATCTTCGCTATCAATGGGTTAAAGTTACAAGTCTTTCACTGTAAATTGGACAAATTACGTACAAATTGGTTTTTCTACGATTTTTTCAACTCTGATAATTGCAATGGTGCCATCAATGATTCTTTGTTCACGATTCATACAAAGCAACTGAACAGAAACTATGCTTCTTTTGAAGAGCTTGAGAAGATCAATCCTAAACAGACTTACCAAAATGATGCAAACATTTTCCAGGACATAATTCACTCGTTGATCAAGAGACCAGTAGGTTTGGAGACAAGAGAAGCTTCAATCAAACACACCGAGGAACAAGTTAATAAAATCATACGGTTCAGAATCGATGAGTTGGAATTGAAAGATATCCCTAAACCGGTGCAATTTGACTGGCTGGAATCTGGTAAAATGGAATTGATAGCCGATATCATGTTTCCTGAGCAAATTACGAAAAATTACGACTCACAGATGAACGAGGAGTTGAAAAGTTTGTTTCAAGGATTGTTTAGCACACATCCAACTCAGGCAACTCAAAGCGAGGTGAACGAAGAGTACGAGAGGAAGTATTTGATGATCGATTTCAAGTTCCAATTCAAGAATTTGAAACTGAAGACGGGACAAGGTATTGATCCAGAATTGGTCAAGTTCATCAACAATTACAATCCTGATACTATGAGATATGAGTTAACATCGAGTGATCTCGATTCATTGGTGAACGACGATTATTTCGATAGTCACGACCAACAGGATCCCTTTTCTCCTACTGATTCATCGATACTACCACCTTTGAACTTTAGAATTATCGAGAACATCAACTCTTTGAACTCAAACATCTTGTTATCAAAGATACAAGATGAGTTGATAAACATCTTAGGACATTTAAAATTGGAGAACGACGAGTTGATGAAGAAGTACAAAGACAACAGTTTCTTGATCAAGAACTTGATTCTCGTTGGTCTAGGAGTATGTTTAATATGAGAATAAATACTGTATATATATTAAGAAGGAGAAGGGAATATTATCTATAATTTACCGACACCGTTGTGGTTTCTGAACATCAAGACACCGTTATCACCATCAACGTACTGACAACTTCTGGCAACTTTCCACAAACTCTTCCACATATTCTCACCGTTGTATCTGTAATGCTCCCCCATAACTTTCTTGATCAGTTCAGTGGCCTCTCTAGCGTTGTAGAATGGGATTCTGCTGACGTAATGGTGCAAGACATGGGTCTCGATGATGTCGTGGAAGATGTGTTGACCGACAAAACCAAAGTTTCTGTCAATAGTGGCAGCAGCACCTTTGGCAAAAGTCCATTCCTCGTTCTCGTAGTGAGGCATGGTTGGGTCGGTGTGTTGTAAGAAAGTGACAAAGACCAACCAGTGGTTAGTCCACATCCATGGTAATAACCACAAGATCATCATGTTGAAAGCCCCGAAATTCTTGGCCCACAAGTACACGACGGTGAAGGTGGACAACATGCCGATATCGGACAAGACAATGTACCAGAATTCACGTTTCTCGAAGATCGGAGAAGATGGGTTGAAATGGGATCTGGCGTACCACGAGTAACCTGGTTGTGGTTGACCAGTGGCATTGGTACTCAAATATAAATGCAACCCACCGATCTGTTGGAATACCAAACTGAGGAAAGTATAAATAGGAGTCTCTTCGGCAAGCTCTTTGATATCCAACTTACCCTTCAGTTCCAAATACTCTTCCTTGGTGTATGGGATGAAAACCATGTCTCTAGAGATATGACCAGTAGCCTTGTGGTGCTTAGAGTGAGAAAACTTCCATGAAAAATATGGAACCAACAAATAAGAATGCAAGACCCAACCGACGGTGTCGTTGATCCAGGTGTAATCACTGAAGGCTGAGTGACCACACTCATGGGCCAAGATCCATAAACCGAAATAAAACAACCCGATACAGTAACTCAACACGTTCCAACCGATGAATCTCAAGAACGAGTTTGGGAGTAAAGGTACCAGCTTGTAACCGATGTAGGCCAAGATGTTGACACAGACGATGTCACGAACAACGTATCCCAAACTCTGGTACAATCTACGCTCATAACAGTGTTTTGGAATGGCGCTTAAAATGTCCTTGATGGTGTAATCTGGGACTTTGAAGATGTTACCATGCAAATCAACGCTGGTCTTAGGCTGACTCTGCAAAGTGGCCACATTTCTGTTCAACTTGACAGATTTCAACTCTTGCTCCGAGAAATCTCTTCCCGTACCCGAGACACTCGTCACTTCAACAGATGCCATTGTCTCTTTGTTTGTTTGCCGAGTAATTAATTGGATTAGACTCGAAGATCAGACCAACAATTTTGGGGGTGTTGGACTATAAATGCACAAAAAAAATTTTAAATCTAACGAAAAGAAACGAACGTACATATAAATTTCCCAATTAGGAAATAGGGTTTCCTCGTTTGTCGAATATCGAATCAAGATCTCCCAATTTGTCAGTTCGCAGATGGTGTCAAATGGTATCAAATGGTATCAAATGGTGTCAAATGGAGCGTGGCATCTGCAAGTGGATGATGCTATTGATTTGCAAATTCTCGATTTCCAAAATTTCAAGATTTTTTCATATGATAAGTTCAGAGACATCGCTTAAAAGATAGTGGATCTATTGCATATAACGAGATATATCTTCTTCTATTAAATCAAGCAAAGCCACGACAACCCCAATAAATCAGATCAAGTTGGTCTTCGATCTGAAACGACCGCCTCTGAAATTACTCATACATTTCGCACGATAGTCCACTTTTTGTAACCTTCTCCAAGCCTCTTCGATATGTTCTTGTTTAAGTGGATACTTGGAATCGTCTGGTGGGTCAAAAAGATACTGCTTCACACGTTTCCTCTTCAACTCAATGGTGGATGTGTTATCTTTGGTGATTTGGTCCTCCAATTGTCTTACTTTCAACAGCTCCTCGGTGATACTGCACACCATTTCAAAAGTCATAAACCCTAAGATATCGATAACATCATCATGAGGTCTTTGATCAGTGAGATGAGATATCCCACACCATTCCCTAAATCTTTTCAGCTTTCTGAAAGTGAAAGAAGCCTGTCTACATTCAGACCAATGCACGTACTCTTCTCTTGTCATATTCTTCGTACGGTCATCATTAGTCTTTAATCTTTTCAAAGAAGCTATAGTCAGTTCTTTCTCCTCGTCGTCCAATTCCCCTTCATCATTGTTATCCATTGGCTGTTCGTTGAACATGAATTGCAATTCCCAGGGTAATTTGATGTTGGATTTCTTATAATTCTTCAACATCTTATTATCTTGTCCTGCAAGCGGAGCAGCTCCTCCCAGAGCCCCATTTTCCTCAATTAAATCGTTCCCAGTACCAATGTTACCTTCCTCTTGATCTCTGGCGTTCTTACGAACATCTTTCCAACTCAAATACGTTCTCAATCTGTTGACTTTGGCCTTGTCGTGTCGTATCAAGAAGATGACAT
The DNA here is from genome assembly GCA_030569155.1 of Nakazawaea molendinolei. Lineage (NCBI taxonomy): Eukaryota > Fungi > Ascomycota > Pichiomycetes > Alaninales > Pachysolenaceae > Nakazawaea > Nakazawaea molendinolei. The sequence goes on from JAJMKB010000019.1 coordinate 75,721, forward strand.
CTTCTGGTGATATGGACTTGGAGCTACGAGCGAAAGCTGTCTGTGAACTTTTCAATACAATCTCCACTACCTGGCCACGTACAATATCTTCGATCAACAGCAATGTCTCAGGTAAAGGATCCTCCGTCTCTCCTGATACAAACATCATCTGTTGTATCTCGGATTTGTACTTGTGTTTCTGATCCTGACTCATGGTTTGAGGTGAGTAGTACTTTATTTGATGTGTTTCAAAGAAAGGATTTGTGTCCTCTTGAACCTTCTCAGTACCTTCGATTAGCTCGTCTTGTTGTCTCCTAGCTCGATAACTGGTCTTTTTGATACCAGATATACTGCTTTTATCACTTAATGCTCTGTGACTTTCTCAATAGCTCAGTCAAGTATCAAGAAACTTTTCTTTCTAACTCGACACAGGAACAACTATACTTCTTCACCTTCAGATGTACCTCTTGTACTAATGCTCTTTGATATCTCTTATTAATTCCACACAATTAATGTTTCTGAAAAATAACAGATTAAAAGTAGTGTACGTGGTACCCAAATTCTATCCAAGTAACAAGATCAATCAATAGTCGTGTTCCGGAGTCCAATTGCCATATGGAGTAACTCGATTTTTCACCACCTCTAAGAACAAGTTTATACTTAAACAGATCAAAAGCATTGGCGTTGCCAGACAAACACAAACGATAGCAAAATACACAACTTGAATCGTTACGATAACGCAATGAGTGAACTCTCTACACCATTGGAAACCACTCCAGAGCCAGATGCCCATCTGAACAAGAAGAGAAAAGGTGGTACTCAGACTGGATCGAAAGTCAGTGCTGAGATCCTAGCCAGGAGAAAAGAAGGACGGATTAAGGCAATGGCTACGATGCAGTCACAGATCGAGAAATCAGGGATCAAGAGAATGGAAACAACCAATAAGCTCGCGTCGTCCATTATAATACCGGTACCGTTGATCAACCAGAAGAACTACTACACCGACTATTTGAAGAAAGATGATCAAATGATGATGCTTCGGGACATAAAGGACTTCAATTTGAAGTTGAAAGAGTCGAAGCAGCAAAAGATGTTGGAAAAACTGAAGCTGAACAACAGTTCGATGACTCCAGAGGTCACTGCTGTCACGTTGAAAGATGACGACAACGATGAAGATGAAGATGATGAGGACGAAGACATCGAGTTCACCAAAGTTGGCTCCGACACTATAGTGATCCATCCGGGTTCCAACCATATAAGAATCGGCCTTGCCACAGATGTCTATCCTAAATCTGTACCAAATGTCATTCTGTACCCACTGCTGAAAGGTTTGACTAAGCCACCAACTGAGATCTTCCCAGAAAGGGATCTTGACTCCGATGAAATCACCATTGAGAACGATGACTTCATGCTGGCCAAAAAGACAGTCACGGCAAATTTCAAAGAAAGAATGAGATATTACAAGAGAAGAATCTTACCCAGTTCAAATGAACAATGCTATAATTTTAACAAACGTATACAACTGGAGAAGATCCCAGAGCACAACGATATTCACAAGTTTGAATTCATCAACTCTGAACAGCTGTTAAAAGATCACAAGTATTTGGTAGGAGAAGATGCTCTCAGATTGGACAACTATGATGACTGGCTTCTTCGTTCTCCTTTGAAAAATGGTGGATTCAACGAACAAGATTACTCTACAGCTCAGGAAGTGTTAGGTGATCTCGAGTTGATCATTTCCTCTGTTCTTGAAAAAGAATTCCAAATCAATAGTAAGATATCTAACAACTACAAGGTAGTGTTGATAATACCAAATTTGTACGACAAGAGTTACATCGACCATTTTATGAACTTGTTGTTGAAGAATTTGAATTTCGGTAAAGTTGCTATAATGCAAGAAGGGATCGCTGGTACTTTTGGTTCAGGTATTTCGTCCGGATGTGTTGTCGATATTGGAGCTCAAGCTACTAGAATCAGTTGTATCGATGAAGGTATGATTTTAGAGAATTCGCAGATCGATTTGGACTACGGTGGAGATGATATCACCAGGCTGTTCATCACATTACTTCTACAGAATCAATTCCCATATCGTGAGATCAACTTGAACGATGTCAACGATTTAAGATTGGCAACAGAGTTGAAAGAAAAGTATGTCACTTTCCAAGACGCTGATGTTGCCATTCAGGTTTACAATTTCATGGTAAGAAAGGCAAACCAATTGACCGAGAAATACGAATTCAAAGTGTTTGACGAGGTGATGATCAGTGCTATGGGATTATTCTATCCTCAATTGTTCACAGCATTGAGACCAAACACCGTTGAAGTCCCACACAAGATGATACCTTTCCATGTTGATTATTTTTCGGGAGAATCAGACAACTGTGGATCTTATGCCCAGGAAAACACTCTAAATGGCACACCACTCACCACAAGATTGGATCGTGATGTGTTACAGTATCTCTCAGATCTTGCTGGTGCTCCACAACCTTTTAAAACTTCTGACAAGCCAAACTTCACACCATTGGACGTACTGATCATCGAATCTATTTCCCAGTGTTCATCGCTCGATCTGGGGAAGATGAAGAAATTGTATGAGAATATCTTGCTCGTTGGTGGTGGATCCAAGATCAGTGGGTTTGATAATATACTTTATGACAGAATCAACATCATGAGATCGAGATTATTATCATGTTCGAACTTGGAAGATATTTTCAAATTGATCGAGCTGGAGAGATCGCTGTTTTTCAAAGATCATGAGAAAGAGGAACTGTACCGTATTTCAGATGATCTTATGATCAAAATTGAGGACTTGATAGCTTCCAGTTCAATTCTTCCAGTGGAAATCTTGTCTTCTTCAAGAGAGATCGAGCCTGAGATTTTATGCTGGAAGGGGGGTTCCGTCTATGGACGTATCAAGGTGGTGAATGAGATGATGGTGGATTATAAAGAGTACGATTTACTTGGACTTCGTTGTTTTCAACACAAGTCCATGTTCAATTTTTAATAACCTTTTAAGAGTTATCTTGTTATGTTTCTCAGTCAGGCTCGTTGGTTTGACATTCGAATTCGCTATATCACATCTTTTCAGGATGTGATATAGCTCGCTGTATCCATGATTATCAGATCACTTATTATGAAGACAGAACAGCTTAAATATTGAGACTATAGATGTATTTAGGCTAAAATCAGACCAAAAGTAACCTCTATTTATTCTCTCGATCTGTTCACGATTACAATAGCACTGCTTTATGATAGAATTCTCCAGATAAACCACAAATCAAACCATCTGTTGATCACCAATCATTGGACTAACCCCCAATTCTCGGATTTAAGTCGGATCTCTTTTTTTTTGAGCATCGATGCACTAAAAAAAACCGTTTTAAATATTTCATTTTGACTATTTATCCATACTGAGTGTAGAACAGTGGAACTGTATAAAAGGCAATTAAAGAGGTATAATTGCGAGTTAGAAAGCCACTGGGAACATCACTGGTACCATTCAAATGTTATTGCACAGTTTTATAAGACAATCTGTGCGGATTGGGGGTCGGTATGGGCTGTATGGGCTGGTGAAGCCACAGTTTGTCAACAGATCGTTGATATCGGGTTTGAAAAATGAGACTCAATGGCGGTTAACAACTCAAAAGCCTCTTTGTCTAACACGGCAGTTCAGTTTTTCATACGCTTCAAAAGCTGAAGAGGCTAAAAAAAGTGCACTGAAGCCGGCACCGGTGAAAGAAGCCCGGATCGGAGATGAAGCACCAGGAATGGTATCGCAAAAAAAGATCATTAAGGACTTGATGATCTACCTTTGGCCCAAAAACAACAGGTCAGCCAAGTTCCGTGTGGTTCTTGCCTTGGTGATGTTGATTGGGTCCAAATTGTTGAACGTCCAGGTGCCGTTCTTCTTCAAATCGATCATCGACTCGATGAACGTGGACTGGGTCCATGACGTGGGGTTGATGTCCACCGTTGTTGGTGGGATTATCTTGCTGTACGGAGGGGCCAGGTTTGGGTCTGTCTTGCTTGGTGAATTGCGTAACGCTATCTTTGCCAGAGTCGCCCAAAGTGCCATCATGAAGGTGGCCCATAACACTTTTGTACATTTACTCACCTTGGACTTGAATTTCCACCTCTCTAGACAAACAGGTGGTTTGACAAGGGCTATAGATAGAGGTACCAAGGGTATATCTTATGTGCTCACCGCTATGGTGTTCCATATAATACCTATAACTTTCGAGATCAGTGTCGTGTGTGGTATCTTGACTTACAACTATGGACCAAGCTTTGCCCTGTTAACTTTTGCTACAATGTTGGCTTACTCCATTTTCACCATTAAAACCACCGCGTGGAGAACCGGGTTCAGAAGACAGCTGAATAAAGCCGATAATGAACTGGCCAGTGTGGCTTTAGACTCTTTGATCAACTATGAGAGTGTTAAATACTTCAACAACGAGACATACCAGTCCATGAAGTACGACAACGCTTTGAAAAAATACAAAGATGCCTCTATCAAGGTGGCTACCTCGTTACTGTTCTTGAACTCTGGCCAGAACTTGATCTTCAGCTCTCTGTTGACTGGAATGATGTATATGACATGTCAAGGTGTAGCTGGTGGATCATTAACAGTGGGTGACTTGGTGTTGATTAACCAGTTGGTGTTCCAATTGAGTGTGCCTTTGAATTTTTTAGGTAGTGTCTACAGAGAGTTAAAACAGTCTTTACTCGATATGGAGACTTTGTTCACCTTACTGTCTAACGATGTCAAGATCAAATCGTTACCAAACGCCCCACCTTTGAAATTGACCCATGGAGAAATCAAATTCGAGAACGTTACCTTTGGATACCATCCAGATAGACCTATCTTGCAGAACTGTTCGTTCACCATACCTCTGGGTAAGAAAGTGGCCATTGTAGGTCCATCAGGGTCAGGTAAATCAACAGTATTGAGGTTACTCTTCAGATTTTATGATCCATCCGCTGGTAGAATCTTGATCGATGGTCAAGATATCTCCAAGGTAGATTTAGAGAGTCTACGTCAATTGATAGGTATCGTACCTCAGGATACTCCATTGTTCAACGACACTATCAAAGAAAATGTTAGATATGGGCGGTTAGCGTCTACAGATAGAGAAGTTATGCAAGCCATTGGACAGGTTCAATTGGATAAATTGGTGAAAGACCTTCCAGATGGAATCGACACCATTGTCGGAGAACGTGGTATGATGATCTCTGGAGGTGAGAAACAAAGATTGGCCATTCTGAGACTTTTGTTGAAGAAACTGCCAATCACGTTCTTCGACGAGGCTACTTCGGCTTTAGACACACATACAGAACAATCTTTGCTAAAGACGGTTAAAGAAGTGTTTAAGGAGAATGAGAACACCAATGTCAGCATTGCACACAGATTGCGTACCATTGCAGACAGTGATAAGATTATAGTGTTGAGGAAAGGTGTTGTTGTTGAAGAGGGAAGTCATTATGAGTTGTTACTGAAAGATGAGTCTTTGTACAAAGAATTATGGGACATTCAAGAGAATTTGGACATCGATAAGGAATTGGTGAAGAATTTGCAGCAAAAAGAGCAGAGCATTGTGTGAGCATATAGTATCGGACAAGTTGACCAAGATTACTTACTGACAATTAGATCACTGAGCGGGTCCCTAGGAGAACATTGAGCAATTCCTGGAGCAGCCACTGGAGCAGCCACTGGAGCAGCCACTGGAGCAGCCACTATACCCATCAGGTAAGTAACCCCTCTAAACCAGATAAACTAATCACTATAACAGAACTACAGAAGGTTCAATCGATTCTTATTTGCAAGAAAGGTTCACTGTATATATTGTAGGAAATGAATGAAGGCAATCGGATATGGTTCACTGCAAGAATTGCCCTACTGATCAGAGTCAAACTTATAACAAGTTCTTGTTGACGAATTCTTGGTACAAAGCCTTACCCAATCTTGCAGGAGAAGGCTCGACGATGACACCGGCAGAGGTCAAGGCAGCGATCTTGGATTTAGCATCACCTTTACCACCAGCGACAATGGCACCAGCGTGACCCATTCTTCTACCTGGAGGAGCAGTGACACCAGCGATAAATGAAACTACAGGTTTTGGAACATCTCTGGTCAAGTTGTACTGTTTCAAGAACTCGGAGGCATCTTCTTCTTGAGTACCACCGATTTCACCGATCAAGACGATACCTTCGGTTTCAGGGTCGTTCAAGTACAATTTCAAAGCATCGATGAAATTGGTACCTGGGAATGGGTCACCACCCATACCGATGACAAGAGATTGACCCAAACCGACCTCGGTGGTCTGGTTGACGGCCTCGTAGGTCAAGGTTCCGGAACGGGAAATAACTCCGATTCTACCACGCTTGTGGATGTTAGAAGGCATAATCCCGATCTTACACTGTTCTGGGGCTATCAACCCTGGACAGTTACCACCGACCAATCTGGTCTTCTCCTGGGTCTTCAACATCTGGTGTACACGTAACATGTCGTGTTGAGGAATACCTTCGGTAATACAGACGGCAAGGGAGATTTCAGCCTCGATGGCCTCTTCGATGGCCTTAGCGGCAATTGAAGGTGGCACAAAGATACCGGTAGCGGTAGCACCAGTCTCGGCCATGGCTTCTTTGACAGTTGCAAAGACAGGTTGACCCAAATGGGTTTGACCGGCTTTTTTAGGGTTTGTACCCCCGACGATCTTGGTCCCGTAGTCCAAAGCTTGTTGAGCATGGAAGGTACCTTGTTTACCGGTGAAACCTTGGAAGATCACCTTGGTATCCAGAGTGACTTTCAAGTTTGGGATTGTCTTGGAGTAATCAGCCAATCTGGAGGTGGAGGAGGACAATCTACGGACAAATTGCTTGCTCATCATCTTGTCGTGGAAATTTGGCGACTAATGTGGTTGGATTTGCTGCTTAATTCTGGAATCAATGCTTCTCGGTGTGTATTCCTTTAGCGTTGAATTGATTTGACAACGAGTCCACTCCAGCTGAGAAAAAAAATAAATGGAGAAAGTTCGGGTTAAAAGAATCCGGGGGGATGTTTTTGATACGGCTGTGCACGACTGGATGCTTGATCGGGCAATGCCGGAGACGGTGCACGACTTTTTCGACAGCTGCTCGATCGGGATATCTGGGGCTGTACTTATGTATCTGTGTCTCGGGACGCGAGGTTACATTGTGCATTTGACGCACTACCTTTTTATCGTTTGAGATTTTTCACACTACACACAGAACTGTCTCTATCTATAAAATAACTAGTGATACTACTGGTGAAACAGAGAATGGAGGTGGATAAAGACTGGGACGATGTAGTGGAGTCATACAGAAACCAAGTCAGTGGAGCTTTGGAATCTACAGAGAACGAACTGGATAAGAAGCTTGTCATGGCCTGGTTCTGGGCCGGATATTATCAAGGTGAACATAATGCTGAGATCAAGTATAAAGACAAGATATCGGATTTGGAGCTGGAGTTGGAGAAGTTGCGTAAGAAGGATCAGGATCAGGAACTGTAGATAGACTGAATGCATGTAATAATGACTAGTTCTTGTAGATGTAGTGGTGTGGTGTAGTGATGTAGTCAAATATGATGGTGACACACTACTAAAAAACTAGTATGAGATCATGTAGTGCTCTGAAGTCAGTAATAAATTGACAGTACTATCAACTAGCGAATCAAAACTCAGCTGATCACTGATCCTAGCTACCAGATACTAACTACTGGCTACTAGCTACTAGCCACTAGTACTATCTAAAATCAGAGTCCATCACCTCAATGTTCATGATAAAGGCACCACTTGACTTTATCAACACACCTTGAGAGCTCACCATATGATTAGATGAACTTACTTTCGATCCAATCTCACTACTCCAATTGCGAACATCCCATTTCAATCCACTGGTCGTTAACATCACCAGAGGTCCAAAAGGCAATAATCCAATAATTCTTTTATCCTTCTCAGTATCTGTCTTCACCTTCACATAAGTCTCACCTTTAGGTATTAACACAATCACATCCTCCATGTCTTTGTTGATATAAACCAACTGCATCTGAGGGTGACTTATATGGTGTCTGTATAAAATAGATATAGCTTGCACAGTCTGATCAAGCCTGCCACCTATTCCTCCCACTATAAAGATCTTACTCCTGGCTGTGTCACGTGACTTCGAGATGTGGTCTTGTTCGAGCTTGTAGATGCCGTCGTAGAGATCCACTTTTTGGCAAGTATAGCCGAAGTTCAACACAAGATTGCACAAACTGAGCAGTTTCATCAAATCTGTGCTGTATTGAGTCTCTTGGTGTATCACGTGAACACCTTGAGCTCTGAAGTGGTTCAAGACATCTTGTGACACTGAATCGAAATCGCCTATAATATAGTCTGGAATGTACTTGTCATCGAAATTCTTCAACCTTTGAGCACCTCCATCTACTGCTATCCTAAGCTTAGAGCTCTTCCATAGTTTTTCAAATATATCTCTCGGTATACCGATCTCTTGGTTTAATATAATCAACACCTGTGGCTCGCTATCGTGTCCAGATTGCCATTGCAAGGGTTCAATTACATCCACGTCATCTGTGGGCACTTCAAAAGTGGTAAAATCAGCGTTTTCCACCACCTCTTCATCCATTAGTAACTAGTGTTCGTAATTAAAGAAATATCTACACTTAGTTAAACGATCTCTATATGATTTTTTTTTCTCTCTTAACTATGTAACCCCTCTAGTATTTTGGAAATTTGACATCAACATCTTCTGCCCATTTATTAACTCCACCAATGACATCGTAAACGTCAGAGATTCCATAGTTGTCTTTAAGGAACCGTGTAGATAATCTTGAATCGTTTCCAAACCTGCAAATACAGTACAAAGTCTTGTCCTTAAACTCGATACCTTCAAATAGCTGATGTACATCTTTTGACCGTGAAATGGTATCCCAAGGGATCGACACAGAGTTGTCCAAATGACAGATATCGAACTGCACTTTTGGTCTGACGTCCACGACTAAACAAGAGTCTGGGTTAGCGGCTAATCTTTCGGAAAGTTGTTTTACAGTGATTCTTTCAGAGTCTGAAGCGACATCGTATTCTTTTCTACCACACCATTGAGCATAGTTTAACTCTCCGCTGGTGATCATCTCTCTTGTAATGGTCTTTTGCTCACCACAAGAGACACAACCAGCAGCTTTACCACGCATCTTGAACATCTTCATCGATTGGTAGTGTACACCGGAGTAAACGTTCAAGAAGGGCTTGTAGTCATCGTCATACTCTCCACATAACACTTTGATAGTCTCTAAAGCCATCATCGTACCTACTACACCAATAGCTGGCCCTACCACACCTCCATCCTGACACGATAATACAGAGTTCAGTGGTGGTGGGTTAGGGTAGAAACAACGGTAACAAGGTCCCCTGTTCTCAAAATTTAATAGGGATAGCTGGCCGTCGGTCTTAACACCTGATCCTGACACGATAGTTATACCGCAAATGACAGCAGCGTCATTTATCAAGTACCGTGTCAAGGGAGTGTCTGTACAGTCTAAGATCAAGTCCCAGTCTCGTTTCTCGAAGATATCAAACACATTCTCACCACTGAGTCTTTCTTCGAATAGCTCCACCTCCACATAGGGATTCAACTTGTTCAAATAGTTCTTCAGCGACTGACACTTGGTCAACCCAACATTATCACTGGTGTGTATCACTTGACGGTGCAAGTTCGATACATCAACAGTATCGTTGTCTACAATACCAATATGACCCACTCCACCGGCTGCCAAGTATAATAACAGCGGAGATCCGAGTCCTCCTGCTCCTATAACAAGGACTTTGGCTTGTTTTAGCTTGATCTGGCCCTGTATTCCAACTGTAGGAACGAGCATCTGTCTACCATATCTCAGGTACTCTTCGAGAGAGAACGATGAGATATCGTTCTGTGACACGACGTCAAGGTCAAGCGTGAGGTTTTTATCCCTTTTCAAAGCTTCATTCTCAGCTCTTAGCAGTTTGATCTCCAGAAGGAGCGATTCTCTATCCTCACTCATGGTGTATTTAGCGGATATGAATAAGATCCGAGCTCATCTCAATTTTTTTCATATAGCTCACCACAAAACCCGATGAGGTGAAAAATTGAGCAAATTACGATTTTTCATCAAACATGTGGATTTTGCTCAAGAGCTTGAGTCTGGCCGGGTTTTACATAAGTTGGTTTTGAATATGGGGAAATATCAACGACAGCTTGACTATTTGGATGTTAAAGCGACAGGGGTTACTTACCAACTGCTACTGGTGTGCCTATATGCAAATGAAATTGAAATAATTGTACAACATGGTGATGGACAAGTAGTGAAGAGGCTTGAGACTGGATCCGCTTGTCTCTTGAGGTGTCTTGAACGGTCTACTAGCTTGTTTGTCTCAGTGTCCTAATTAATATAGCATTTCTTCTAGTTGACCTCGAGTTTCCGTAAACCTTTCAAGTATACTCGGCACTGATTCACTAATAAAAGAAGTTGTTAGCCAGGCAACTCAAACAAATATTCGTCACTGTTTGAAACAAATTTGACTTTGGATTGACCCTGGAAGTATTTCAGCATCAAGACCAGTTTAAACATAATATTGAATATCTCACCACTGATCAAAGCCTGTGATCATACCAACTTCTCTTTCCGGAAATAGTTCCGAAGATATCTCATTTGTAAAAGTCCTAGCACTATGAGCCCCGCGATCTGGATAAGCGTCCATTTGATAGTGTTGAAGTTGACCAGTTGCGAAGTTTCACTGAACTCGGTCTCTTTTTCTCGTATTGTCTGCTGATGTCTTTCGATCTCTTTCAACATCGAGTTCAAATTCTCAATACGGTCTTGAAGACCATTTAAAGTGCTAACTTTCTTCGACTCCATAAAATCCTCGGCTTCTCCGATTATCAAGTCGAGCAAAACTCGTGTACGAACGGTGGAGTCTATCCAGCTCCGACCATTGTGTCGTGGACGAACACAAAACTTATGTTCACCACTATCTAGAGATGTGAATGTGAACTCACCTTTGGAACCACCTTTTTGTTGCACCACACGATGATCGTTGTCAAAAGTCTCATCAATGGTGAGCTCGATCACCAAGTTAGGATTGTTGATATATTCAGATACACCTTTACCCAACTCCGAGGCTTCATATTTGATAAGCGCTAGTGTGTCGCGGGGCAAGTCCTCATAGAAACACCTCACTTCTCCCGTGTTTAAATAAAAATGGAGACCCATCACCGGACTCCATATAAGCGCTAATAGTATTGCTATGTTAGACGATATCATCTTGTCAATTCTGACGTGTACCCTGGTAAGTACTTGTTAACGAATGTAATTACTGTTTTGAAAATACTGGGAACTTCTGAAATCAAATTTGTGAACCTTTTCAACGAGCAGTATCAATCCATTTAAATGTTCCAGCGTTATTTACTTGTTTTAACTACCTTTAGATGTTAGTAATGTTAGTATTAGTGTGGTTCCAACCTCATTTCCTCCTTCAAAATGTCAAGAAAAAAATTAAAAAAAAAGGAGATGAGTTCTAAAAATAAGCTGAGCATTTTATCAATTTTGTGAGAGAAGTAATAGTTGAAGTAAATTGGGGGCGGTGAGCTTCATTTAAGCGAGTATTTATCGTGAAATATCAAGCTTGGATAATATCAAGCTGAAAAAGTGCTTATTGATGACTTATTTGATACCAAGCTTAAATAGCTAATCACTCATAGTCACTCACTAGCTATCAAGAGTAATGATAAATTCACTTTATAGCTTTTCAGCATATATCAAACAGCATATGCTGATGAACTTTTTGATTTTAAGCAACAAATCAGCTCTCAGAGTCGAGGTTTAATAAGTATTCGTAATAGAATGCTATTGTAAACAAGTGTGATTCGATGTCGATCTTCTCATCTACAGAATGAGCGTGGGCATCAAACTTGTTCATCGATCCAGGAATAAATCTGTAGATGTGGTCTGTCAAATCCCAATAAGACTTAGTGTCTGTGTTGCCTGTAGAGATGGTAGGAATCACGACAAGGTAATCATCATCTCCGTCCTTGGAATGGAACAAATCCGGGTAGAAATCTTTCTCGTATAAGTTTCTCAAAGTTCCGACAAACAAATCCCATGTTTCGTCGTTTATTGGAGTCACTGGAGCAGTAGCCAACGGATCCCTGTAAGTGAAGTTGAAATGACCGTTCAGAGTAGCCTCTTTGATGACTTCATTCTCAATTACCAAACCTAAATCATGTTTATCGGCAACGTCCAATAAATTTCTCTTCAACTTGTTGCTGGTGAACTCAACAGTGGACTCGACAGCAATTCTGTTGTTCACCAAGATAGAGACATGTTCAGGTAAAGCGTTTGATTTTGCACCTCCACGTACGATATCTATCAGTTGAGATGTTCTAATGACATATTTGAAATAACCATTGGTCTCCTCCATCCACTTGATAACCTCTGCATTAGCATCGACATCAAGATGACTCTTCAAGATATTTGATCTCAATTTGGAGTCCATTTCAGGAGAATGCTCTGCGTAACATTGTAAAGCCCCCATCATGGGATTCATGTTAGTCAACTGAGGCTCGTAGGGAGATCTTTCAATCTCATGCACCAATTCAGCCATAATTCCGATAGATGTATGATCAGGAGGAACAGACGAATGCCCTCCTGGAGTGAATAATTCAATTTGAGCATCGAGGTACCCTTTCTCTCCGGTGTTAACTCCGAGGTAGTTTCTTCCACCTCTTTCTTCGAAACCAGACCCACCTTCATCGATGATCTGATAGATCGAATCTTCACCGTATTTCTCGAGAATTCTTCTCGAAAGTAAGTACAGGGATCTACCAATAGCTTCCTCGTCAGCTCCAAGTGATAATATAATGGTACGACGAGGCTTGAAACCTTGCTCGATCAATAATTCTACGGATTCGAGTAATGAGATCAACAAACTCTTGCAGTCACAGGCTCCACGACCCCATACAAACTCACCGTCATATACACCCTCAAACGGTGGATAGGTCCAATCCTTGATAGTCTCGATCTGGACTGGTACAACATCCTGATGCAGCATCAAGACCAATGGCTTCAAATCAGGTTCTGAACCTTGCCATGTGTAAAGCAATCCAGCGTACACTTTCTCCAACTCCAACTCAGAATGAACTTTAGGGAATGTGGAGTTCAAATAGTCGTGTAAATCAAAATAGTTATCCCATTTCTCGGGATGGTCGTCGATGTATCCCCATTCATCATATACCTCTGTTGGAAATTTGATAGATCCAGCTAATTTCTCCAGCGAGGCATTACGGTACTCTTCATCATGGATTATCTTCTGGATGATCTTCTGATCAAATAACTCATGCTTTGGAGCAATGATATCAGGTATTGGACACAATGAATCAGGGTCTCTCTCACTGCTTTGTACTCTCCCGATAGAAGATAGGTAGTGAGCATAGTACTTGCTTGATGTATAGAAAATACAGCATAACACAGCTGTTCCTATGGCAATTACACCTCTTTTGGTCCCAGAGGACCTGCCATTTCTCTTCTCCATCTTCAATTGCATGCCAATGGCTTCTAATTTGATTAATTATTGCAATGCTTACATTTTCAAGAGCCGCACATGGTGCTTTTTTTTATATATAGGGGAGCCAGGCCCTTAATTAGCAAAATCGATGAAAACGTCAAACCAACGGCGGTTAGCCTTAGCCGCTACTAAAAACTCCCTGAATGATATGATATACAATTAATGGTCTATAATTTATTTACGAGCTTTTCTCTTCTTCTTTGGTTCTTCAGATTCAGAGATATTTCTTCTCTTCTGTCTTTCTTGTAAGATTTGTTTCATGGTTTCAGTTTTCTTGAAATTTGGAGCCGTTGGATCGATACTGAAATCGTGGCTTTCAAACATCTGCTTGAATCTTGGATCCGACAAATCTGCTTTGAAATCATCTTGTAACATTTCTCTATCAATCTTTTTGGAAGCCTTTTTGCTCTTTCTCTTCTTGTTCTTCTCCTTCTCAGCTTTGATGACATCTTTCATGTTGAAATGATTGGACTCGTCACCGTCCATCGTCAACAATTCGAGCTCTGCCTTCTTTTGAGCCTCAGATTTATCCAGATCATCGCTCAGCTCCTCCTTCAGTTCCTTTTGAGACAGTTTGAATTTCTCCATTCTTCTCTTTCTTCTTTCCTTTTCTTTTCTCTTGTATGCTTCGATGGTGGACTCCTCGGTCTTTTCTTCCTCCTTTGGTGCACCATCGCCTAATCCTGGATTGAACGTGATCTCCATATCCACTTCATCATCTTTACCATTAGAGTCAAAGATGTTCTTGTCTCCAACCATCGCACTGCTCTGAGCCAACGATTGATATTTATTCTTCAACAGCTCCTCATCCTCAGAGTCAGAGTCACTGGCTAAGTAAGCTTTGAAATCCATGTCTTCGATCTCTCTCTGGCTAAACAGTTTAGTAGCTATTTTCTGTCTCTCAGTTGGAGTCTCGTCCCATGTCAATTTAGCTCTGGAACTTTGCAAGGCATCTGTGACAAAATTATTAGGTTTATAGTTGGCTGGGATCTTAGAACATGTATCTCTAGCCTCGTCGTCGAAGTCCATATCATCAGGCACGTATCTCAAATCAAATGTGTTAGCAGAAGATTCAAATTCTGTACCATCACAATTATCATAGATAGCTTTGGCAGTGCCAACAGAGTCACATGTGACAATAGCATAAAAGTACCTCAATCTCTGTATTTGATAACGACGCAAAGCCCTGGAATCATAATCTTGCTCTCCATCACCTTCTTCGTACAATTTCCTAGCTGCTACCTCGATATCTGAGATATCTGAGTCACTGTCTTCATCATCACTACTTTGTCTCTTCTTAGATTTGCTTTTACTCTGGAATAACTCCTTTGGAGGTCCTTCCAAATCTTCTTTCTGCATCTTCTCCTTACCGTACTCCGAAGGGTATATAGAGACGTTTTCAATTCTACCTTTTGGGGGTAAGAACGATGTAAATGCAGCAAACAAGTCATTACTGGTGACGTTATCCCAGTCCAAGTTCACCACAGCAAATCTTCTCTCTGGATCACCTTCCTCTGGTTTGTCTTCTTCAATCTCCAAATCACTCTCCACATCTTCACTCAACTCTTCATCAGAAGATTCAGAGTCGGAGTCATCTGATGAGGAATCAGAATCCACACCTAAACCTCTTGCCCTATCTACCACAGTCTCTCCCTCATCACTACTAGACTCATCATCAGATTCTGACTCTGAGTCTGACTTGTTGCTGATCTTCAACTCTTTCTTCACTTCCTCAGACGAGCTTTCTTCTGAATCGCTTTGTTCAGATGAGCTGTGCTCTGAGTCGCTCTCTTCCAGACTCTTTTCTTGTTCGTACAACCGGTCATACGCAGTCATCTTATCCTCTTCAGTCAATTTTCTACCATATCTATCATACTTGGTAGCTTTCTTCTTATATCCTGTCATCAGTTCCTTGGTGAATCTGTCATCAACCTTAACCTTTAACTTGTTCAAGTTAGGAATATTAAAACGAGGATCATTGTGTACAGAGCTGAATCTAGGATCACTGGTGACAGCTACCCTCTCTTCAGGCCCTTTACCACTCTTTTTCTTATTATTCTTGGCCATCTTGACTCCCTTTTTATATAGTCAAATCGACTGAAAAATTCACATATTTCAAAATTTTTCAGATGCTCTAGGAAATTTTTTTACATCTGGAAAACCAAATTAGGAAGGAGATAGATGAGCTGCCTCTTTAGGAAGTCTCATATGCCTAAAGCGCTACAAAAGACATTTACAAACCTGGAGAAGAAACTTGTTGATAATTTAAAACTGTAATGGGACAGACTATCAGTGAGCTCACAGGAAGTGGGGAGCCCTCGGTTGAAGAAAGAGTCGTGGATTTGGACAACAATCAATTGGAGAATTTGTTTGTCAAGAAATGTGCATCGCAATTGAAACAGATTGAACTGTTTGCGATTAAATCCAATTTGAACATCAACGATTTAAACCTGGACACCTTGATAAACGAGAAAGAATTTGCAAGATTGGTGAACTTGGAAGGATTTTTAGATGAAAAGGTGCTGAATTTCTTGTTCAGTTTCCTTCTGACGTTGTCTGAGTTCCCAGTGTTATCTAAATCATCACCTTCAGGGTCAATCAACGTGGTGAAATTACTCAAACTTGTCAATTTGATCAATTCGGACAGGTTTAATGCAATTTTCAACAAAGAATTTGACCATACAAAGCTATTACTAATAGCCCTCTCCCTTTCTGGAGAGGAAAATGACCAGGAAAAGAATATCGATAAACTGCAAGATACACAAGGACCTGTGAAAGCTAAAATTGTTGGGAATAAATTGCAGTGGTCTTCAATTGATTTCTACAAGGACTTGGATATTGATAATCTAAGTATTTCAGTTAAAAATTTATCACTCATATTCGCATTCTGTCTCTCGATCTCTGCAATGTCGATTGACGGCAACCATTACCTGAATTTATCGCAATTCCGTGAGAATTTCGAAGCTCAAGCCTGGAGATCATACGAAAAGGTGGCAATGAGTTTGATAAGAAGCATTGACTATGATGCAGTGTCTACAAAGTCGCTTTTGGAATTAAAAATACCCGACATCTGTCGACTGATCGAGACAACGTTTCCTAACATTTTTGCACCTTTGAGTCATATGTTGAATTCTTTACTTCTCCTTCCTCAACAGAAAGAGCTGCATGACATCATTCAACCAACTGTGTTAGAAGAGACGGGCATCATCAATGCAGCTACTTTGGCTCAGTTGGCCACTTTTTTACCAATAGAGATCTGCTACAGCAAGATGCGGAAATTGTACATCGGTAAGGAGTCGGGATTCTCGATGAGATCTTTTGAAAGTAAAGTGATGAAATGGAATGCTCCTACAATTCTCTTTGTAAGCGGTTCTCGAATAAATCCACTGAAGAAGAAACTTTCGAAAGGTGCAGAGACCTTTATCAATGACGAGTATCCAAAATTCAAGATGACTTCGAATAGTTCGTATGGGAGTGGTTCTGAAAAATTGACTTTCGGTGTTTATGTACATCAACCATGGAAGCTGTCCAACAAAGAAACTTTTGGGGATAGCAGAACGACAATTTTTCAATTATCCCCCCAACAACAATTATTCCAGGCATCTGGCTCATCGCAGAAATACGTCTACTTCTCCACATTTAACAATAGTGGTATTGGTTTTGGCTGTGAATTGCCCTTGATGAGGAATGGGATGAGAAGGTTTCAACCGGGGAATGTGAGTCTTTTAATCGACGGTGGGTTAGAATTTTGTTCATTCAGACACATCGGGCCTGGTGGAACTTTTCTCACTGGTTCAGCTTTCCATGATGTTCTTCCTGAGTACGAAGATAAGTTCGTCATTTCAGATTTGGAAGTTTACGGTGTAGGGTCTGATAAAGAGATTCAAGAACAATTGAAGCAATGGGAATGGGAGAAAAAGGAAGCCGAGGCCAGACAAAGAGTTAATTTGAGGAATTTGGGAGAAGAAAGACTGTTTCTTGAAATGGCAGGTCTTGTGGGGAATACAGGAAGCGGTGGTAGCATTTAGCCTGTGTTCATAAAAATTTGCTAAGTGAAGCGTTAAATCATTTTGGATTTGTATATGATATTTATAATCTGCTAAGTATTAGCTGTCATAATCGTATTTGCATTGAAATCAAACTGGAGGTTTTCAAAAGAACCGATTCAATAAACTAACTCATCATCTTGAATTTCGGAGTTTTTTGGCTATTGGAATTGAAATCTCAAGGTTGAGAAATGGTAGAAAAAAGAGTAGTGGTTAGTTAAGCAAGTACCAAAAATCCAAAAGAGGAAATCGAGAGCTTTAGCTAGAAAAAGAGATGAGCTCTAAAGACATATACTCAATTATCAACACTACTTAACAGAAAGTTTATCAATTGAAGAGAAAACCAAGGACACAAAGTTGGTTGAAAATTGTTTGAGTTTCGACAGAGGCAATTGGTGGTGTTGTTAGTAAAATGGGCTCACAGCAACAGCCCAATGAGACGCTACAGCGCTTAGTTGATGACTATCAGCGTGTAAACAGAAATACTATTCACCTTGATGGTGACATCACACTTCCTGCTCCCAGTGAGGAGCAAAAACGGAATCACGTAAGGCAGAGATCAATCACCAAAAGGAAAAGAAACTCAATTTACCAGGACTATTCATTGAACCTCCCTGTGGAGATCGAGGGATCGAAGGAGTCACCCCCTGAAAATATAAATCAACAAGAGTTTACACACTGTAAACCTGTTCACACTGAGCTCCGAGGACCTTTATTGGAATGCTTAGATATTTATCGTGGCTCGCAAGACCCAATTCCACGTGAAGATACCGAGGATCATGAGAGCAATGGGACAGCGGTTATTGTCCTGCAGCACAATCTGGTTTCATTTGCTGGTCTTAGAAACTTGATTTTCTTGGTTTTGGTATACAACAATTGTGACAAATGCCTTCAATTGGCAAAAACGTTCTCATTGATGGCTTTTTGGGGAAGAGTGAGACATTCGGTCTCTCTGAGTGATGATTTGATCTATTGTGCAATTACTGTGTGCGTGTCTCTTATGTCAATCGTTGTGGCATTTGCCATTGAAAAATCAGCTGTTCAAGCAATATCTCCTTCTTCCAAATTGCATCGCATGATCAATGTCGTGAAGCCTGAAAAGAGCTTAAAAAAGAAGAAAAGTATCACTAATATTCAACTGAGGCAGATGACCAATTTATCCAATATCAACAGGATATCATTGGTGACCCTGCTTTTGCATCTGGCCAATGTCCTGATCTATCTCATAGGAGTCAACTGGATTGTTTACAAAGCTGTCCAAAATTGTCTCATTGGCACTGTAACGACTTTGATGAGCGTAGTTATAACTTTGAAACTCATATCATACTGTCTTGCAAATAAAGAGTTGAGAGTTTTGTACGTCAAATCTTTGAATCACAAATCATTGACATCTTCAGCTACTTTACTCAATACCAGGGATACAGATGATAAACTTATCTATTTGCCTAGAGCTTATGATTCGTGTCAATACCCAAAAAACGTCTCCTTGGCAAATATTCTCCAATATTCTCTCTTTCCCACGTTGGTATACCAACCAGTGTACCCTATGAACTGGGACACAAAAAGAAATTACCCCTTTGTGCTCTATAAGAGTATTGAAATAGTGGCATTAATGTTTGCTATCCAATACTTGAACAATCATTATGCATTACCCTATTTTGCAACTTTGCTTTCGTTACTGTCCAAAAACACTTTAACAACAAACACCTCAATACAAATACTGGATATATCATTGAGACTATCAGCAACCTCTATTTTGATGTGGATCATCGTTTATTACTCATTTTTCCACGATGTGTTAAGCATCATCGCTGAATTGACAAGATTTGGCGATCGAGATTTCTATTACAACTGGTGGAACTCTGAAACAATAGCAAACTATTGGGCACACTGGAATAAACCTCTCAACAAATTTATGAGACGTCATTTATCATTTCTTGATAACAATTCGATGTTCTTTGTATTTGCCATCATTGCAGAGTTGGTTGTTGCTGTCCCAACTCACAATTTTGCGGGACTCGCCTTCATTTCGATCATTATGCAAATTATCTGGATCAGATCCTCTGAAATGATGTACTCTCATTCTCGAAATGGAAGACGTTTGAGTTTTACCGGGAATTGCATCTTCTGGTTCAATTTGTTCTTGGGACATCCATTGTTCTTCCTATTCTACTATTTGTCTTGGTATTTCAAGAACAGTTATCTACAGGGCCATTCAATCTGATAGTTTAATCACTGTCAAAGCATAAATATATTCATGTGGGTTTCAAAAATCAATAAAGAACTAAAATCATGGACACATCGATAGATGTTCCAAAATTGATGCAAAGGAGGGTATCATATAATGGGTATATTTTCAAAAATTGGAAATCAAAAAAACAGGTTACTGATAAGTTGGCCTTATCTTATTCACTGTGAGTGGGAACACTGGTTTGAAAGTGAAGTCATCTTCAATACTGAGATCGGTTAACAAATCTTCTTCGTTGGTTTTCTTGCTGGTGAGAGTGGAGCCCGAGAAGTCTCTCATCTTGGAGATCAAACTAAGAGACCTCTTATGACTCTTTTTGTTTAGGCTCATCTTTGACTCCTTTGATGGGCTTTTCATTTCAGGTTCAAAGCTGTATGGTAGTGGTTGTGTTTGGAAATAGGACATTCTTTTAAGATTCCCTGGAGGAGTGGTAACACCATCAACTAATGTGGAGTCAGAGGCGACTCTATGTTGGGAGTTCAAGGAAGCAGACAAAGATTTGTCGCCTTTCTGGAAAAACGATGTGGTTTGACTCTTTGGAGTCTTTGGCATACTCAAAGATTCTAAGGATGATGTATCGTCGGTCATTGAAGGTTTCTCCTGGGTATCCAAAGACATCGAGGTCAAGAGCTCGTTCATGATCTCTTCAGATTTGTTGCTCTTCTTCACTGTCTTGTCGTGCAATCCCAAGAATGAGCCTCCATCGATACTCAATATTTTACCGTCTCCTATGTTAGCCAAATCGAGAATACTGTTGGTGGAAGCCGGAATCACTGTACCACATTGTCTTGTTTGAATAAGATTGTTCAAAAGTTGGTCTTCACCAGAGTTGTTGCTCGACGCTAATCCAACACGAGGACCACACTTCAACTCATCGTCAATGGTAGTGTAGTCTTTGATGTCGCTCAAATCCCAGTGGATTATCTTACCATCTTTAGAACTTGTGAACAAATCATTGGCGGCAGATTCCGACCATTCGATCGAGGTGACTATATCTTTGTGACCTTCGAGTCTTGCAAAAGAATTTCTCGTCATTCTAACATCCCATAATTTCACTATCCCGTCTTCGTATGACGAAGCTAAGACGTTGGCATCAAATGGCGACCATTTGATGTTGTTAGCTACACCGTTGTTTTTCAAATGTGGAACATAATAATTTGGGGTTCCTTCTGGTGCTCTGAGATCGAGTAATGCGATTCCAAAAGCTCCACAAACACCAAGCAATCCATCATTACATGGGGAAGCGTTCAAATTCTTAATTCCAACCGATTTGTATTTCAAGATTGGAGCTCTCGATCTCGAGGTATCCCACATGAAAACGTTGGATTTATAGATTGTCAACAAGGAGTTCATGTTACAAGATCTCCAGCGACGTGGTGAGGTCTCTAACTTGTTGATTGTACCACTGACAAAATTGTTGTCAACGTCTGTGTGCTTATTGTGGTTGAACCTTTTGATAATCTCAGCGTTTTGGAACACATCGTTCTCCGGCTCAGGGATAATATTCAAGTGAACGATACCATCGGTGTGACCAGACAATAAGAAGTTGATATCTTCTCTATCATTTCTGTCTACCTCACTGACAGAGTCCAACCATTTCAAAGCGGCTATATTTGGTAAAGAGATGCTCTGATGATGGGACAACAATTTTTGCTCTGGGTCCAACTCGTAGATCAATAAATTAGAGTCACGATTGGAGTTTGCCAAAGCCATATATGGTTTGTCGTTGTGACTTGAGATCAGAGTGAAGTAGCTGTAATTCGGATCTGGGAGCTTCCAGTAGTTCGAGCTGATTTGACTAGAGTCCGTGGAGCTAGTAGAGCTTCTCTTGTTGTTGGACATGGAATAGGACATGGCGGAGGTGTCTACATCCTCGTTTAACAAGGTCTTGGACAGGAGACTAGACCGAAGGTTCAACAAGTCCTGTTCAGTGGATGAAAAATTTGCCGAAAATACTTGTGGAGAGTAAGATCTCATTTTCTGCAAAAACTGCCACTAGAGGTCTTTATGGGGTAACTATGTAGATGAACAAACTTATATTACTTGACGGTATTACAACTTGACACAAATTTCCAGGTAAGCTCTTTAATATACTTCGCATTATATATCTAAGTGCAATGGCTGTACTTCTGTTCTATTCCCGAAAGCGTTAACTTTCTGCAAGTGGCCCTCTTGAACTATCAGAACTATCAGATGAGTGGGTTTAATCTTGCATATATGCAGAGATTCTTATGCATTCTATTTTCCCGATTTGGCATTTTTTTCTCAGATTGGCAACTAAACTGTAGAAAAAAGATTTAGGCTGGAGTTGAAATTTCCCCTTTGGGTCAACTTCTGTAATAGTCACTTTTAAGGTGCACGACTCCGATGGAGCTGAACGTTGTTTGCTCGGCAAGATTTGTCGAGGAATACAACTCGATACACCTCCATAATAAGACAGTATCAAGAAATCGTCGAGTCCCGTGCAAAAATTTTCCAGTGATCCGATGATCTGCGTTATCTGGCCCGAGGGTCCAAAAACATTTGTACCGGCAGCCACATTGTGTTCCCTATTCGTATAAATTCTCAGTGCGCCTAAAATGTGGAAAAACATTTTCTACTGCATGATGTCTTTCCTTCTTATGTCCTAATGTAGAAATATTTTAAGTTAGCGGTGATGGGATGAGATGAGCTCGTGAATTGCAATAAAATAACGGTACAAAGTAGGAACGGACATGAATTCTGAATAGGATAATAAATAGGATAATAAATATATGTAGGCGAATAACTGGCATGATTTTAAAAAGAAGCGAGGCAAAAATCACAACACTCATGACATCATTTATTTCGTGTGGGCCACTTCGATCAAATGGGCAACAACCTCGGGATTGGACAAAGTCGAGATATCACCCAATTGGTCCTCCTCACCGGCCAAAATCTTTCTCAAGATTCTTCTCATAATCTTACCCGATCTAGTCTTTGGTAAATCGTTAACCAACAAGATCAACTTAGGTGCAGCAAATGGACCAATTTCTTTACGAACAGTGAGAACCAACTCCTTCTTCACCTCGGTACTGTTCCGGGACTTGTCTTTCAAAGAAACGAATGCAGCTACCGCAGATCCTGTCAACTCGTCCGGGAACCCCACAACGGCGCTCTCCGCCACGAGCTCGTGCTCGATTAAAGCACTCTCGATCTCTGCAGTCGATAACCGATGGCCACTAACGTTGACAACATCATCGACACGACCCAAGATCCAATAGAATCCATCTGGATCACGTGCAGCTCCGTCTCCTGTAAAGTAGTAACCTTTGAAAGGACGTAAATAGGTATCCAAATATCTGTTGTAATCATTCCATACCGATCTAGCCATCGAGGGCCATGGACTACGGACACACAAGACACCTTCGACGTCGTTTCCTTTCAATTCTTCACCGGAAACGGGGTCCAAAATTACAGGATCGATACCGAAAAATGGAAAAGAGGCAGAACCAGGCTTAGTTGGAGTGACACCTGCAAGTGGAGTAATGATATGAGAACCTGTCTCAGTCTGCCAGTAGGTGTCACAAATGTGAGCCTTACCTCTTCCTACATTTTCGTTATACCATTCCCACACTTCTGGAGCAATAGGTTCACCAACAGAGCCCAAAGTACGAAGAGAGGATAAGTCGTGGTCGGCAACGTATTTACTGCCTGCACGTTTCAACAATCTCAACAGAGTTGGAGCCACGTAGAATTGGGTCACTTTGTACTGGTCAACGATATCCCAATATCTGGAATAATTTGGATAAGCTGGAGTGCCTTCAAAGACTACAGTAGTGGCTCCGTTCAACAAAGGACCATAAACGACATAGGAATGACCTGTGATCCATCCCACATCACCAGCGGTGAACAAGATATCCTCCTTGTGCACGTCAAAGACATATTTTGTCGTCAACAAGGCACCGAGTAAATAACCAGCGGTAGTGTGTTGAATACCTTTAGGTTTACCGGTGGAACCAGAGGTGTACAACAAAAACATGGAATCTTCAGAGTTTACAGAGACAGGAGGAGAGTATGGAGGATACTTGACGATCTCCTCGTTCCACCACAAATCACGACCTTTGACCCAAGGGATATGGGAATTGCCCGTTCTCTTGAAAACCAAAACGTTGGACACCTGAGGACAACTTTTCAAAGCCTCATCAACGATTTTCTTGGTCTCGATGATTTTACCCCCGCGCTTACTCTCGTCTGCAGTGATGACAATCTTGGAGTTTGCATCGTTGATACGGTCACGAAGAGAAGAGGAGGAAAAACCGGCAAACACTACAGAGTGGATAGCACCGATCCTGGTGATGGCCATCAAAGTGGTGATCAGCTCCGGGATCATGGGCAAATAAACAGCTACGGTATCCCCTTTTTTAACCCCCAATTCGGTGAGGATCTGCGCAACCTGGCACACGTCGCGCAACAACTGGCCATACGTCAAAGTGTATCCCTCTCCAACTTCATCAGCTTCATAGATGATGGCTGGTTTGTCCGGGTTGGCCAAGGCATGGCGGTCGACACAGTTGTAGGAGGCGTTCAATTCACCTCCAAGAAACCAGGCAGCAGCATCTGAGGTGGTCTTATCAAACCCGTTACCCTCAGCAGGGTACCGCAGATGTGTGAAAGGGGTGGTCCAGTCCAACAACTCCTTGGCCATCTTACCAAAGAACTCCTGAGGGTTGGCGATACTCTCTTTGTACATCTTGAGGTATTGGTCAAAGTTTTGCAAAAAAGGTTGCGAAGGGTGTCTCTCCAAGAACCCCTTTGGAGGTTCGATAGGAGCACCTTGGTGAGGCGGTAAATGTTCTTGATGAGGCATCTTGAGAACTCAATTGATGATTTACAATTTTGAATCTGCAAGTTGCAAACCTTGTCTTCTCTTTATATACCCAACCGATTCGTCAAAAAAGGGTCTAAAGTAAGTGACCTGTGTGCTGGGCTCTCCGTTAAACCTTCTCGTTTGGGATTTGTTGGACCCGAGATGAGGGGAAGCGTTTCTGCTGTACACGACCCCGGTAGTGTTGAGTAGACTTTTGGTGACACCTTGTCGGGTCAAAGGGTCTAGGAGATACTCGCAATTTGGCGGTTTTACATATACGACACGACAACCCCACTGTCACAGGTGACATTTACGATGACGGTAAAGGAGAGCGCCAAGTTGTGTCTTTGCAGCATTGTTGCAGTATTGTTGCCGCAAACAGTGTCTTCAGAGACAAACAGACTGTGAGGGTGAGGGTCGATGTGGTGTAACGATGCAGTTACCTTATTAGGAAACACAACACCGTTACACCATAAGCGAGATCTGCGCATGCAGATTTTTGCATCGTTACACCACAGTTCTAATAATAGCCGAATGCACAGCCAGGCAGGTACCCAAAAGAGGAAACAAAGTACCGAAAACGGCACTCTGTAAAAATTGTTAAATGTCTTGGATCACAGAGACAAGGGGAAAAAAAAAAAAGAAAACGGAAAGTAAATAACAGCAAGGGTTATTTAAATTGGATCCTGATAAATTCAGCTATATTTGATAGCAGGGGGTGAGAATTTTTCACAGCTCTTGATCTCACCAGTTATAAAGTTCCATTTGATCTCGAAAAATCGTTATTGAAATCGAGCAATGGGGCCTTTTTTCGTGATATTCCTCTTGTGGTCTCTGTGGATCACAGCTGCAGAGAGGTATATCGAGTCCAACTCGCTTTTAACATGTATGGAGAACTCCCAGTTGACCTCGTCGTATTTCAACGTGAGATTCACCCCTTCAGATAATAACATCGATTTCGATATCACTGCTCTTTCCACCATCAGTGGAGAGGTCGAGGCTCATGTAGAGTTGATCGTGTACGGTATCACTGTTGTTACTGAGAATTTGGCGCTCTGTGATTTGGGATACGCCCAACTTTGTCCTTTAGCCGCTGGCCATATCGAGGTCAACTCCAACTATCAAGTCTCGTCCTCGTTGGTCAACGAATTCCCCAACGTGCTGTTCACGATCCCAGATTTAGATGCCAGAGTGAGAGTTATTGTCTACTCAACCTCGAACAACACCACTCCACTTGCCTGTGTCGAGGCCGTCTTGAGTAACGGTAAGACTGTACAGACCAAATACGCTGCCTGGCCTATTGCTGCTATCTCAGGTTTGGGTTTGGTCACCAGTGGAGTCATCTCCATCGTAGGACACTCAAACACCGCTGCCCACATCGCTTCGAACTCGTTGTCCTTGTTCATCTACTTCCAAGGTGTCGCAATCACCTCGATGATGGGTGTATCACGTGTTCCTCCTATCGCTGCTGCTTGGGCCCAGAATTTCGTATTTTCCTTGGGTATCGTCCAGGCCAATGTGCTTCAAAGTATCTCTAATTGGTACGTGCAAGCCACAGGTGGTGTTTCAACATCCATCTTGCATAACACTCAGACTATGAGTATCTCGGTACAGAAGAAAATCAAGAGAGATTTGTCCTCGATGATCGATATCTACAAGAGACCAAGCCTTGACTCAGGCAGCTCTTTCTCCGACGATTTGGACGATACCTCTTTGTACACCACCGATGAGTACAGTGATGATTTGAGATCGAGAATCTTGGTCTTGCGTGGAGTTCAGAGAGTTGCCTTCCTCGCAGGTATTGAGATCTCTGATATCTTCATGACCGGTATCATTTTCTTCCTCTTCTTCGGGTTCATCGTCTTGGTATTGTTGTTCCTCTTCAAAGGTATCATCGAGTTGTTGGTGCGCACAAAAGCCATGAAAGAGGGTAAATACCTCGAATTCAGAAGACATTGGGGGTCTATCACCAAAGGTGTCTTGTACAGATTGGCTCTCTTAGCTCTCCCACAGATCAGTTTGCTCTCTCTTTGGGAGTTCACAGTGAACGACTCCCCTGCCTGTATGGCTGTTGCTGCTTGTTTCCTCTTCATGTTTGTGGTACTCCTTTTACAAGCAGCTATCAGATTATTCTTGATCGCTCGTAACTCGATCAAGTTGTACAAGAATCCTGCCTATTTGTTGTTCGGTGACGCCAAAGTTTTGAACAGATTTGGGTTCCTCTATGTCCAGTTTAGAGCTGATAAATATTACTGGATCTTCCCAACCTTGTTACATTCTTTCATCAGATCTTTGTTCGTTGCAGTGCTCCAAGAATACGGTAAGGTGCAATCTGTGTTGGTTTTCGCTGTTGAATTGATCTACCTCGTTATCTTGTGCTGGAAGAGACCTTTCATGGACAAGAGAACAAACGTCTTCAACATACTTATTGCCGTTGTCAACTTTATCAACTCGATCTTCTACATGTTTTTCTCCAATATCTTTGGTCAACCACCTCTGGTTTCTTCCATCATGGCAGTCGTGCTCTTTGTCTTGAACGCTGTCTTCAGTGCTGTCTTGCTTATCTTCACTATTGTCACATGTGTTCTTGCCATTGTTTACAAGAATCCAGATACAAGGTATCAACCCATGAAGGATGACCGTGTCTCCTTTTTACCAAGAGCTGAAGGTGATGAGAAGAATCAAGATATGGAGTTGATGGCTCTTGGAGCTACAGCCATGCGTGGTCATGACCGTAACTCTATGATGCCAGATCAATCAAAACACTTGGATCAGTTGACCTCATTGGAAGACGGTTCTTCTTCTTCAGTTCCTTTCAACAAACGCGAGAACCCATACTCCAATGACAACTCTCTGTCTTCGGAAACTTACTACGGCAGAGACAGATTGAACTCATTGGGTAGCTCTATCAACAACCCCAACGGCGGTGTCGTACCTACCAGTGTCGTTGGAGGTGCCAATACCTCTTATCAAGGATATCAAGATTCAGCTTCTGAACAAAGAAGAGGTTACGGGAACGAATACAATAGAGGGATTAGATGGAACTAGTTCCACTTTTTTAAAAAAAAAAAATTTACAAGATTCGGGTATTTTATTTGTCTCTCCTCATGGAAGCATATTTAAATGCAACTAAAAGCTTTATTCCATTGCAAGTGGAGGGTGTTTGATAAAACTAAGGAATTAAAATCGGATAGGTTTAGATGTTTTATTTGTTTTTTTCTGTTGTGTATTGTCTAAGGAATATTTTTCACTATCGTTAGCCCCTCTGTACCCCACTTTAGCCCCTCTACGAAACTTTAATTTCAGAATTTAGTTACAAAGTTATAAGTGTTATTTAGCAAAACGTTTGAACCAGTCGATGTGATCTTTCAAAGCCTTATGAGCTGCATAGTTGACAGCTTCAATGGAGTAATCATCATCGTCTCGGGATAGTGATAAGGTTGATAGTGGGAAATTTGACTAACTGTACCTGAACTAGGACAAATCATTCTCAATGTCTCTTTAAACCATAGTGCTCGGTTGAACTAGATGGAATAAATAATTGTATACTTTATGAATGGTGTTATGTCTTTGTTTGTTGACGTTGTTTAAAAAAATAAGTACAAGGCAATGATGCTACTCTTCAGTTCAATGAGATACATGAATTCAAGAAACCAGTCAAAAAAATAAAAAAAAAAAATAAATGCGCAAACCCGGAATCGAACCGGGGGCCCAACGATGGCAACGTTGGATTTTACCACTAAACCATTTGCGCTTTTAGATGTTAGTTTCACACCCTGAAGCGTACTTACCATGAGCACTTGTTGATGTGGCACAGCCCCATTTTACCCCATTGAGCTCATCTCGTTTAATCTCGTTTTCTAAGAAAAAAAGTACCCTAAAAAAATTTGGGGTGATTTTTCAGGTGATGATATTTACAATCTAGAAAGATCTCTAGAATACGAGCGATGGCATCTGTCGAGCTTCAAGATGATCCAGTCGCTACAGCTGCAAAGAGATCCAACATGAAGAAACGTCCCCATTTCAAGTCGCGTAAAGGTTGCTCTTTGTGTAAGGAGAGAAGAGTCAAGGTGAGTATAGAGCGATAAGAGACGATAGTTTCAAGCCAAATTACTAATACAAAGTAGTGTGATGAGCTGCACCCTAAGTGCTCCAATTGTCTACGAAGAGGTGAAGAATGTGTCTACATTGCACCGGGACCAATCTATAAGAAACGGAAACCGAAGGTGGATCAGACACCAGTTGGTGAAATGGCGTCCTGTCCAATGACAGCATTTGATCAAATGACAGCCATCATGGCGCAGGATGGGATCCCCAGAAGCCGGGTTCCAGACAGCCTCAGTTTCGAGAACATCACACCTCCGGAGTCGATGAGATGCGCCTCAAATGGTGCGGCATCTGGGGCTGCCTCTGGAGTGTCATCCGAGGTGTCACCAGAGGATGAGTTCCCATTCAATTCGAACCCTTTCGATTTGCAATTGATCGACACCGATTTGTTCATGCTCAACGACAGTTTCAAGTTGAACGAGAGTAATCAGATAGCTGTGAATGGAGATTTAAATCCCGTGTCCAACGTTCTCACATTACAATCGAACGTGAACCCTGCTAAGGACTTCCCCAACTATATCTCTCATACCCATATCAACACCAACTTGTTGAAATTCCTCAAAGTGAACTATTTCAACAGACTCTCTACCAACGAGAAGATCACCAAGCCTTGGATCTTTCTCATTGGAGAGTTCCCCTTGTATCCCTACACCATGAACATCTCGATGAGTGTGGCCCTGTTATCCCTATACTACGACTCTTTACAACTGCAAAATTTCACAGAGGTGGAACCAGTACTACAATTATCCGACCCGGATCAGTATAAAAACTTGCTGGAATTGCATTTCAAAGAGTTTGTATCAGGGTTCGATATCTACAAAGTGACCCAATCCAGAGATCTCATGGAGTTGTTCAGTTATATCGCTTCCAACATCTTACACCTGCTCTACTACGTGCTAGCCCCCAATTACTCGATGTGTGATCCTACTTTTTACAGTATCATGAGCACAGGGTCCAAGATGTATCAGGATTTGATGCCATACGTTGTCGCTGTAGGTGATAGTGGTTTAAAAGTAGACTCTACTACCGCTAAGAACGTTGAGAGAAGACCAACGATCTACGTTCCAGAGGTGTGCCTAGATCTCTTCTACTACAGAGCCAAATCTCAGAAAGCCCCAGAAAACTTGGCTCCAGGTTTCTTCTTCCCGGAATATCTCTTCTCCATGGTCGAGGTACAGGATTTTGACACTCAATCCAGTGCTCAACTGTTACAATTGAACAGTGAAGCTCTTTTAGAGAGTATCAACACTTTGAAATCAGAGTACACTCTTGTTCATAATGCCCCTAAAAGTGAGCGGGACTCATTGAGGGTGTTATTACGTTGGCCACTGTTGGTACCTTGTTCTTTTGTCAAATTATTGGAATCTCAGGACCAACGTGCCTTGATAGTGGTGGCCCATTTCATTCTTCTACTTCTGTCACTCGAATACGAGAAAATAATACCAAACATCATGCTACAACAAGAGATCAGTGTCATTGAATCAGTCTTGGACGAAAATTGGGCTCCTTGGATCTCGGTTCCTAAAAGAGCTGTCGGTTTACCTGATCTTTGATCTGATCTTCAATTGTTCATTTTATAATCATAAGCTCACCTAAAAAAAATACATACTATGAAGTCACTGTCTTATTTAATGTTATATAAATCTTACGAAACTATTTATTTGTTATCATTCAGTTATCAACTTGATTAAAGAACAATTGTATCTGTTCACCTGTCAGAACTAAGTTTTGCAAATTGAAAAAAAAAAAAAAAGAAATGCGCAAACCCGGAATCGAACCGGGGGCCCAACGATGGCAACGTTGGATTTTACCACTAAACCATTTGCGCTTCTTGTTGTTAGAGTTAAGAAGATTTTGCTTTAACAGCTTCAACCACCTTAAGCAGACAACCCCAATTTAGTGTTATCACAACAAACTACAAAGTTTTCAAATGTAAAATAAGTCTAATTATGAACGGTGAAGTGCCAAATACACATTTACCATATTGATTAACCCCCACCAAATTACAGCGACGAGTCCGATTTTCTTACCAATTCTGAACTCGTTTCTCGGTATCACGATAAAATAGAAAACCAAAATCCCCAATAACCCCAAACAACTCACCAACAAATTCGAATCGATTTCAAACTTGATGTTGTTGTTAAAATTTCTAAACATTATAATTAACCCATTGACACCTATCCCCAATAATATGTACAACAAAGGTGCACCGAAACACGCACTTAACCCAGTGATATGCAAGCCACATTTGGCCAATGTGATATTTGATATCAAATCTCCGATTGAATTCCCTAAAGAGAGAATTGTGAGACCCAAAAGACTCTCATTCATGTTCAAAATCAATCCCATGTTTTTCAAAAGGTTGATAACGAATGCTGTGATGATTGTGATGAAATTTAAAGACATCACAAACCCCACAACTGCTATGAGAAAGAGATGAATCTTTGGAGAGATCAATTGTGATATACCAAGATTCAGCAGGAACCCAGAAACTGAACAAATGAGTCTTGTTTGTAATGATATGTTAAAACTTGGTGATAACAAGAGTGGGATAACGATGACTTGGAAATAGTTGAACAATTTGATCTTGTACAGTAATTCTAGCTCATTAACCCTTGATATCGATATCTGATTCCTTCTTTCGTCTATTTTAGAGACCAACAACTCTTCATTGGTCAAAGTGACAATGTTAATTTCGTTATGCTGGCACGATATCTGTGGAATTGATAACTTTAGCAGTAATAGTATGGGCAATTGCACTATTCTGAAAATTGATAAATTGCTCAGTTGGAAAAAATGGATGAATCTGTAAGTTATATCATCTTCGCAATTGGAGATAAGGTTATCGATTTGCACATTGTCGTCATTGGCCAATAAATACTGTTCCTCAGAGTTGTGGAAATTTTTGATCGATGATATCAAATCAGAATGGTTGTTCTGAGAGAGGTACCTCTGTAAATTTTTCAAATAGGTAGGGTTCAAATCTGAGCTTTTGAGCACGACCAAAGAGTTGGAAGATTCGATGATGATAGGTTTGGTGAAATCGATGTCTAGATCAAACTGAACGTTATGGTGAGAGGTCCATACCATTGAGGTGATGAGATACCCTAAATAGAGCAGACACATCAATATGCATTCCCAGATTCTTAGGTTCCCATCGTAGAGGAAGTAGAAAGAGATCGTCACCAAGATGGTGAAGAACCAGAGATCATTGATGAAATCTGGATGATGAACCTGGAAAGGTTTCACTATCCCCATAACTCCAATTACAAAACAGACCAAAAATAAAGAGCTCCCAATAAGTTCACCAACAGCCAAACTTGTTGAATTGTGTGACATAGCCTGGTATGTAGAGAACAAGTCAGTAGAGCCATTCCCTAACGATAACAAAGTCAAACCAGCTATTTTCTCATTTAAACCACAAAAGTTCGAGATGCTCCTCAAGTTTTTTGAGAGGAAATTCGACGTTATTGTACCAATGGTGATGAAAAGTGCTATCAATATCACCAAGATCAACGATATCAGGACAGTCTCATTGGAAAGCCAGCCATTTGAACAGAAATGAAGCCTAGCAAAACCAAACTCCTCACTACAGTGAGAATTTAAGTATTCACAGACACCAGTTTCGGGTAATCTGCACTCTTCGAGGCCCAATATGGGTCTTTTAATCATTTGTAGTTGATAATTGCTAATTTGCTTTCCTCGATTTCTTGAAATCTGTACACTCTGGAACCGGTATGGTGTAATGATGTTTGTTTCCTGATGTGGGTGGTGTAATGATGTTAGATCGTGGGAAGGGTGAAGTATTCAAGATTGGTGACTTGTAAGTGAATTGAGATGAGAGGATGGTGAAGTAGTTATTTTGGATCTGGATAATGTGTATTTGGTGGTTTCCAGTGGCACTAGCTGGTAGCTAGCTCAGAGAAGTTGTTTATACTTGATCTGTTCATCTTTCAGTAGTAAAGATTCGGTGATCTCGATGTCTCTGTTGATTTCCAGGATCAAAGTCTCAACGTTGATGAACTTGAGTTCTGGTCTCAAGAATCCGAGAATCGTGTAATCGATGTGAGCTCCGTAAAAAGTTTCCGAGAATTTATGGATGATATGAATCTCAACGGCCTTCTCTTTCAAGTCGTTATAGGTTGGATTCCAACCCACTGACATCACCATCGGTAATACTTCGAGCTCGGATTTCTCGAGACTCTTACCATAATTGAATTGAATCTCTCTATTCGGTGTGCTTTTCAGATGTTCCTCATGGTCTTGAGGTTTCAATTTACACCATCCATAGTACACACCGGTAGGTAAGCCGGCTAAGAAGTCGTTGAGTGGGACATTAGCGGTGGGAATACCGAGCTCGGAAGATCCACGTCCGAAACCAACACAAATGGCCAGGTCACGGATAGTGTGTGGGTACGGATCTTCAATTGGGTACGAATCAGATCTCTCTATTAAAGTCATTGTTGGTGAAGAAAGTTAGTATGCGTTGAAAAATTGAGCAAAATATTATTTTTGACTAGTATGGTCTCGATCTCAGGATTTGTATCCTGATGTGAGAAGATTGTGTAGTGATTTATGCGACTTTTCCCACTATCACTATTACCATCTAATTTGAAGGTCCAATAAAGATTCAGTGTTGACTTTATGAACAGCTTGTCGAGTTTGTCCGTCCTTTACTAGGTTTATAATGAACTAAGAATCTAGTAGTTCATAGTAGCTTTATAACAGGTTTTTATTTATAAGAGCTGAAGCCTAATCGTTTACTTAGTACTCTATAGATGTGGTTTTGAAGAACTTTTCAAAGCATGCCATACCTAATCATCCCCACTTATCGGAGCTACTTATGAATTTACTATACCTACAATCGCTATTATGAGGAGACCGCAATATTCCAGCATAAATTCCAATAAAACAGTATCGCACATAGCATGGATCTGTGAAAGGATGAGTTTCTCAAGAAGTTCCAATTTGAAAGTTGAGTAGTTAAAATTTATCTTGTTTCCGTGCAATAGTGTGTTCACTAACCCCCAATGCGCAGCTGTGTGTTGACTGATGAGCTCTTTCAATGTAAGTCAGCTTAAATACTGAGAGTGACTAACCGAATCACATCTCCTGATGTCTCTAGAAACTGTCTCCACTCTCGTATGCACCACATAATTCTTTGTCAAATTTCATCTCATTATCATATGAGTATCTATTTATAGACAGGTATAAATTATATAATCTAAGATAACCCCCAATTTCTTTTATCCATCACAAGTACAATAACTAAACTTGTAATAACATACGGAATTCCTTGCAGTACCCCCACACCAATGAGACAACTCTCAAACTGGCTCAAATAAACTAACCGGATAAATATAACAATAAAACAGCTCGATAGCTGAACAACAGCTAACCCAACAACTTGACAGCATCGAGATTTCGTAATTTGCTCAACACGCGAAAATCGTAAACTGCTCATCGCCATCGTTTAAGAAAAAATTATATACGAAAAGTTGTGAAAATATATATATCAAATTAATTAGCCATCTCTCCCATCAGTGCCGCTAACCTTTGAAACACACAACAAAATGGCATCTCAGGTTGAATTGATCTCCAAAGTGTTCAAAGATCAAACTGTTTTGAACGGGTTGTACTTCACCAACGAAACCACCTCCTCGTTCTCCTCCATCTACCATGAGCTCAAAGCTCTCCCTCAACTCAGTGTAATTGAGAAATTATGGGCCACCTATTACCTCGGTATGGGTAACGATATCCTTGCCACAGGTTTACTCTTCTTCTGTCTTCACGAGTTCATGTATTTCGGACGTTCTTT
Organism: Nakazawaea molendinolei; assembly: GCA_030569155.1. NCBI lineage: Eukaryota > Fungi > Ascomycota > Pichiomycetes > Alaninales > Pachysolenaceae > Nakazawaea > Nakazawaea molendinolei. The sequence goes on from JAJMKB010000019.1 coordinate 110,360, forward strand.
GCCTTGGTTCATCATCGATAGAACTCCATGGTTCCAGAAGTATAAGATCCAGGACACCAAGCTCCCATCTAACAAGGAGCAATGGGAATGTTTGAAGTCGGTTCTAACTTCCCATTTCTTAGTCGAGCTGTTCCCGATCTGGTTCTTCCATCCTTTGTGTGATAAGATCGGCATCAAATTCGATGTCCCATTCCCAGCATGGACCACCATCGTGGGTCAGGTTTGTCTTTTCTTTGCCTTGGAGGACGCATGGCATTATTGGTTCCATAGAGGCTTACACTATGGTGTTTTTTACAAATATATCCACAAACAACATCACAGATACGCAGCCCCATTCGGGTTAGCTGCCGAATACCTGCACCCATTGGAAGTGATGTTATTGGGGATGGGAACCGTTGGGATCCCAATTGTCTGGTGTTATTTCACCAGAAATTTGCATCTTTTCACCATCTGTATCTGGATCACCTTGAGATTGTATCAAGCCGTTGACGCGCACTCCGGTTACGAGTTCCCCGTCTCTTTACACCATTTCTTACCATTCTGGGCCGGTCTGGAACACCATGACGAACACCATCACCATTTCATCGGTAACTACGCTTCCAGTTTCAGATTCTGGGATTTTGTCTTGGATACCGAGGCAGGTTTAACCGGTAAGCAGAGCAGAGAGAAGAAGATGAAATCAAAGGCTGAGAAGAAGGTTAAATGATTAAGTTGTTATCTAGGTGAGTATCTGGATGGCATATCTAGATGATCTATCGAGGCCGGTTTCTACCACTACTCTTTATCTGGATTGTCATCAAGTCTGTGATCAACTATGCAGCTACTCTTTATCTAGATGCTCTCTTTCCACATGAACATTTTGACACTCTCCAGATACTCTCCAGATACTCTTCAGATGATCTTCTCATCACCTGTCTCTTCCCCATCCAGGCCAGACACTCTCAAAATACAAATCAAAGCAGTTAAGCCTGCTCAATACAATATTCACAGGCAATAGCCATACATATTCATTTTGATGCTTGTCATCCATTTTTATTCGGTAGATAGATATTCACATATCCACTATCAAGAAACATAATATTATTTGATCAAACCTCGATGTACATTAGCCTCTCAAGTAGTTCGTCAAAATTTCCTCACGTCATAATCCTTGATATCGATGATACGATCGTTATCGCTAAAATTTCCCCATTGAGAATCGTCGCTGATAAGATATTTTTTGAATCCGTTTTGTAACTCGATCACGACCTCGTAGACACCATCGCTCACTTCTTTTAAAGTGATCCTTACATCCAGGAGCGTCACTCCAAGGTTCATCAACTCGGTATTGAGCACTACGAGTAATTGCTCCTGACCATCATCTACAACCCAATTCTGATATATCTTCGAGTAGCCGTCAGGGTTCAACCATACAGTGTTGATATCTCTAATCTCATCGATCAAATCATTGCCCTGCTCACCATCCTCTATGAAAATTCTTAATCTCTGAGTGACAAATTTGGGGAACTCTGGATCTTCGATCAAATTTATATCCCTTATCCGAGACCGGTATTTCAACTTGGAATTGGCAAGGCTGGCCAATTGTCTGTTTAAAAACAATCTGTTAGCATTCTGGCGTAATTTAAACCATCCAAACCCCAGGATCAAAGTCAACGGTAATACCACTATTAACAACGGAGCAGCGATGAAGATGAAGAATGAGGTGAATAGGAAAATGCCGAAAATTATCCGAAGCAAGGGGAATCTCAACGGGGTGAATCCAGGCGTGAAAGGGGTGAAGCCAAAGGGGGACGATCTGGAGGTGAATCTCGGGAATATGACTCTTCTCGGATCTCTTCTCGGATCGAAATAGTGAGATTTCAACGTCCGAGAAAAGGGTCTAATGGGGGTGAAAACTTTTACTGAAGGAGCTATAAGAGATCTGGGAAGGATTCTAGGACCGAATTGGGGTCCAATTGTGGTTCTCGAGGCTATATTCCTGGTCAAGAATTGGCATGTTTTAATTGTTGAAATCATCTTGCTCAGTTTAGTATTTTGCATTTTTTTTTTTTAAATTAGGGGTGTTGAGTGAGCAAATTACGAATTTGTGCAGATGGTGGAAATGGTGCAGATGGTGGAAATGGTGCAGATGGTGGAAATGGTGCAGATGGTGCGGATGGTACAGCGGATGGGGAATCAGATGAAGAAAATGAAGTGAGTGGAGAAAAACAGTGAAATTGCTGAAAGGGTGGAAAGTGGGATTTCTGCGAAAAATGGGCTCTGCATCTAGTCAGATTGAAGTGAAGCCACTGGTAAGGTGAAATTGGGGGTGTTTTGACACCAGTAACATATTTTTATAAATGATTTGATGAAGTAATGATTAATGTAATATAAAGTCACACATCGTAAATAGTGCTATTTAGAGATTATGATGATGATAAAGATAGGGACAATGAAATGACCTAAAGACCAAGACTCAGACAGTGTTCGGTATCTTATAGGCAAAAGTCAAGTAAGAAGTATGGCTCTTGATTTCCAGCTCGATCTTAGTGACGTTGACCCACTTAAACAGTTCATCACCTTCTTTCACACGTTGTCCCTTACCGAAAGGATTAAAATCTTGCTTATGTTCTTGTTTCTTCAACACCTTACCAGCTTTTTGGTCCTGAACACCTTGAGCTTTACGACGTTTGATATCCTTAAGTCTACCCAAGACATCGTCGATATCTTTAACCATCTCTTTTCTCAGTTCATATTTGCGTCCTGCAATCTCCACAGTTTCAATGTTAATCCACCCGTTGTTGGTTAACAGAGTGATACTCTTGAATACTTGCTCGATACATGGAGAGAAACAACAGATACCGGCTTGTTTCTCAGTACTGATGACAGAATTCAAATGTTCAATGGCTTCCCATGGCAGAGGTAAATCGAGGAAAATGGCCTCGACTTGCATCTGGTCGTTCACGGTGAAACCATCTTTACAAACGTCTCTATGGGTGATCTCCACATTGGTCAAGTTATGATCTGTGAACTCTTGTTTCAGTTCCAAAAACCGAGGCTCGTGGAACTCAAAACTGTAGACTTGACCTTCAGGTCCACATGTTCTCACACAAGAATGTGTAAAAGATCCACTACCTGTACCTGCCTCGATCATTCTAGAACCTCTGGTGATACCGAGCCTTTGCTGGATGTATGAGGAATCAGGTGTATAAACGATCTGAGTTCTGTGTGGAAGCGACAAGGTCCATAACTCGGGAGTTGGGTGGAGTAAATGGATAAATCCGTAACCTTTAGGAGATGTGATCTGAGATCCATACAGAGATCCGATCATATCGTTATGGGCAAAGGAACCATACCTTGTATTCAACATATCATTTTTGGCGACTTTGATAGGCTTGATGTTGTCTCTGGAGATGTACAGGAGTACCAAATCTCCTTCCTCTATCACTGTTTTGTACTGGTTGAACAAGGACATCGTTGTGTGGATTTTTATGTATAGAGATGTTTTGGTATGTGTATGTTGCGGTAGATGTTAACTTTTATGGTAACAGTATTATACTATGAGTTCAAAGATAGTGTTTTGAGTGGTTTTCAACTAGTTGGTTAACGAGCCAGTGTTCCTTGAACTGTTAAGTGATCACACAGAATTACCCCCAATTTTTTCAAAAATATTTTTAATCAAGTGAAAAATTAGATGAGGGTCGTGTATGATGCACCAATTTCGAGGTTGAAATTTTTCACTTGCAAAAAGTCGTGCAAATTCGACTCAACCAGGTAAAACAGCCCCTAGATACCAGATCCGATTTATTCATTTTCACCAGTCAAACTATTTCAACACCTTTACATTTAATCAATTGGATCCACTGAACAGTGAAATTTAGTCAAGAATGAGTGGATACGATAGTGCTTTGTCCATTTTCAGGTAAGTAACTACTGAATTCGTCCATCATCACTTGTCCAGAACCCCATTGGACTAGAATTGATAGAGATGACCTCCAACGCCACTGTATCGATATACTAACACCATACCAACAGTCCAGATGGACATGTGTTCCGTAAGTTCTACCCCTTCACAGAATGAAGACACCGTGGCCAAAATGCAATTACTAACATCAACACAGAGGTGGAATACGCTTCAGAAGCTGTCAATAGAGGTACCTGTGCCGTTGGAGTGAAAGGTAAGAGTTGTGTGGTATTGGGATGTGAGAGAAGAACCACTTTGAAATTACAAGACCCGCGGATCACACCTCCAAAGATCAACAAGATAGACAACCACGTCTTGTTACTGTTTGCCGGATTGAACGCCGACGCCAGAATCTTGATCGACAGAGCCCGTATCGAGGCCCAGTCTCATAAATTGACCGTGGAGGACCCGGTCACCGTAGAGTACCTCACCAAATACGTCGCTGGTGTACAACAGAAATACACCCAGAGTGGAGGTGTACGTCCTTTTGGAATTGCCACCTTGATCGCAGGGTTCGACCAGAACGATACAGTGCCTAAGTTGTACTCGACAGAGCCTTCAGGGATATACAATTCGTGGAAGCTGAACTCCATCGGGAGATCTTCGAAGACCGTGAGAGAATTCTTGGAGAAAAACTACGAGCTCAAAGAGGAAGAACTAAGCGACGAGGAGACCATCAAGTTGACGATCAAATCCTTGTTAGAAGTAGTCCAAACCGGGGCTAAGAACATTGAGATAAGCGTGTTGAGACCAAACAACAAGATCCAGAACTTGACCAACGATGAGGTCGCTCAAGTGGTCAAACAGATCGAGCTCGAGAAAGAGATCGAGGACGCGCAGAAGAAGAAGAAGAAAAATTAGTACACCACGTATAAATAGTCTCCACTATATACGTTTTTCTCACAGTTCTTATCTAGAACCAGTTTTGTAATGGGACCCACTTGATCGCTACTCATCCGGGCCAAGTTCATAAAGACGCAATGGTCCATGAACTCATCTTGTAAATTGTTCAAATCTGTCAAGGGTAACAACGTTATAGAGCACCTTTTGAAAGGTATTTGGTTCTCCTGGGAAACGATTTGATCTGTGTCCTGGGTGGTGAAGTCGAAGGATTCAATTAACTTGCCCTGTTGGATTGGTAGCTTGATCTTGTCCAGTTCACCTTCAATTCCTAAAATCAGTTGATATGATTGCAAAATGGCAAGATCATACATGTTCTGAGGAATCATATCGGACTCTTTTATATATTTAACAACGATGGAACCCCAGAATCTCAAGATTTGCAAGTTACAATCGAGGCCAAGATCTGAGACATGCTGTTGCCATTGGTTCAAAAATTGCAAGAGTCCGAGTTGGTGACAATTTAGGGATACATTTGTCTCTATCATCGATGGAAGTTCTTTCTGGTATTTGATCTCAGAGAACTTCAAATCTTTGAAAAGATCACCTACTTCGAAATCAGGTTTCACTCCACATTGGTTCAAATTGACCAAAAACCTTGGACTCAAGTTGGTGAAATCGATCTTTTCAATCTCTTGTCTGGATATATTTGAACAGATCGGTATTTGACGTACTCTGAACTGAAGAGACCTGATTCTTCGGTATTCTGGCGGATGACTAGCGTCCATGAACCCGATAAAGAAAGTCTTGCCTAAAGGATCGGTTACCATTCCCCTAATTGAGATCTTTTCGTACTTCTCATTCCAATTCAACAACTTCTTCCTCAAGTGGGGGAACTGTGTAAGTGTCTCTATGGATTCACTTAAGTTATAGTTGATAACACATTCGGATTTGAGAGGTGTAGTCTGGAACACTCCCAAATAGTTCAATCCGTTGATAAGGATCAATCTTTTTGGCGATAAGAAACAGATGTCCGTTATCGCATAGATAGTGCCGATAGCGGCAGTTTGTAAAGTGTCTTGGGTAAAGATGGTCAACTTGTCTGTGGAAACTACAGCCAAAGTATGGCCACACCATCCAATGACAGATATCAATGACTTGGATCTTGGTATTATAAGTTCTTGAGACACGATTTGAAGTTGCCCTTGGGTCAACTCTATTCTAAGTACAATAACAGAGTTATCGTCAAGAACTACGCTCAGATAAGACACATTATCGACCCAATTTGACCAGCTCAATTTCAAAACAGTGTTCTTATCACCAACGGGATACTCTGGACACATAATTGATCTCGACTCGACGTCAAGCACCGTAACAGAGCTATTTTCAGTTCCAACCATGATACAATGGGCCATTGGAGGTGAACCAAATGGGTCAAATCTTGGTGTCGCGACACAATGGATTCTCAACCGCGTCAAATCGTCAAATTTCATGATATTCTGGCGGTTGACCCCTAATTGGTCCATCAAGTACCTGTTCACGTTCCATACCATAGAGTACCCATTCAACGCCAATTTGTCTCTTCTCAACACCATACAATTCAAACTCGAAGTCACTACCACTAGCCAGGGCCCAGCCCAAACCATCTGTGTGACAGAGTGTTCCCCAATGTTGGTTGAGATCCTGATATCTTCGTTATACAGCACCAAGTTTTCGAGCTCATTAGTCAAGTTCACGTCAACCTCTGTAATTCTGCTCTTCAACACGTCCATCACGTGAAATTCGTGCTGCGATCTCGTGAGGATCGAAAGTGTCCCACCAGGTGAAAGCTGGAGCGGTGAAGGCTGCTGAGCCAACGCTGCCCTCTCGAATTTGACCTCTTTCATCTCTGTTCCCCGAACCTTAATTACTTCCTGATCGGGAGGTGTAATGAGATTTGTTTTTCAGATTCCTAATCCGGTAAAAGTGAAAAATTTGAAAAATTTCAAATCTTGAGGTATAGTGTAAAGATGTTGATTGGGATCAGTGGTACACCTGGGAGTGGGCAATTGCAAGTCCTGCTGTTCTTGCAGAGTAGAGGGTTCCAAATTGTCAGTTATGGGAAAAAGAGGAGTGAAATTGGCTCCGAAATGGCCTTTGAATCGGACCAACAGTTAATCGACTACGTGACAATGGATTGGAAGAGTAATTACGTGATAACTCACATCGAGGACGCGGATTTCTTGGAGAAAATCCTGATAAGACCTTTCTTCTATCATATCACCGTAGATGCTCCTATTTTGATCAGACACAAACGGTACAATGCTAAGAAGAACGAGAATCTCTCTTTGGAGAAGTTCATCGAGGTATCGGATGAGTTATGTTTCAGTAGACTCTCGAATATCATTCCACAACTGCAATTACGTGTTGTCAATGATCAGAAGAATGTGGAGGATCTCGCAAAGTATCTTTCGGACTTAGATCTCGAGGATGGGACCAGATTGAGACCCAATTGGGACCAGTATTTCATGGAGTTGGCAGATTTGGCCTCGAGAAGATCCAATTGCATGAAGAGAAGAGTAGGGTGTGTTATAGTGAGAGATAACCGGATAATCTCAACAGGGTACAATGGGACACCTAAGAATTTACCCAATTGTAACGAAGGTGGATGTGAGCGTTGTAATAAAGACTTGAACTGTCCATGTCTCTGTCTCCATCTGGAAGAAAATGCCTTGTTGGAAAGTGGGAGAGATAGAGTCGGTGCTAATAGTGTATTATACTGCAATACCTGTCCATGCTTGCAATGCACTATTAAAATCATCCAGACCGGGATCTCATGTGTGGTTTATAGAAATGAGTACAAGTTCGATATCCAGTCGAAGCTTTTATTGGACCAGGCAGGAATTGAACTCAGAAGATTTTGATATTTGAGATGATGTGAACGAAAGGTTAAGGATTATTAAGTATATAATGAGATAGTTATAATACAGTGCTATGAATAGATATACGATATTTTGCTGTAGCCCTACTGAGCTTAACAAAGCTTAAGTGAGCTTGACTCATCTTGAATCAGCTTAGCTCAGCTATAGTCATACTGAGGAACTAGATCTGATACCTACTTACACTAAACTGACATACCAATAGAACAGAGCTGGCTCAATTATGTCTGTTTATATACGTAAGGACCGTCTTTTGGTTCAACATCGAAAGAAACATCTTCCACCTTAGTTTCACCATCGTACAAGCTCACCTCAACTTTGTCACCAGGGACAATAGGTCCAACACCTTGTGGGGTACCTGTAAGAATAATATCACCTTTCTCCAAAGTCATAATACTGGACATGGTAGACAAGATCTGATGGATTGGGAAGATCATCAAATTTGTACTACCGTCCTGTTTGACCTCACCGTTAACCTCCAACTTCAAGCGAACATCGTACGGGTCAGCGATCTTGGATTTAGGGATAACGTTAGAGATCGGCAAAAAGGTATCGAAACCTTTACCGATAGACCAGGGCAAGCCTTTCTTCTTTGCCTCATCTTGGACGTTTCTCAGGGTCAAATCAATTGCTAAGGCATAACTATCGATCAGGTCGATAGCGTCTTTCTTGGTGAACTTGACAGGATCCAAGTTCTTAAGGGTCTTTCCCAATACGAAAGCCAATTCAACCTCGTGGTGAATAACTGTACCTCTTGGAATCAAGATCGGTCCTTGGCCGGGCAAGAGCAGAGCTGACGAAGGTTTCAAGAAGAAAAAGGGCTGCGATGGAGCCATGTTGTTGAGCTCTTTAATATGAGCTGCATAGTTCCTCCCAATACAGAGTATTTTCCCTGCTTGTTTGATATAGTTCATCTTGATAGCGGTTGTCTTTGATCTGAAAATGTGATGCTCGACGTTTTTTCAAGTCGGCTAACAAGCGAAAAATGCCCATTTGATAAAAACCACAATTTTGATCAAGTGAACGACCTCACAAGCCTTTAGTAATCAGCTGCTTGGCACCTTTCAAAAAGCTTGTGAACAAGTTTGTAAATCATCTGTGCTTCATAAAGTTGCATCTCCACAGGCTTTTAAAGTTTAACCCCCAACTTTAATCCATCGCCTAAAGAGGAAATATGGCCCAAAAATTCAGAACTGTGCGTTACACACTTTTAGGGGCTAAAAAAAAGGGGTGTGGCGTTCTGAATCAAGCACCGTGGAGTTGGCAGCGCAATTGGGTAGGGGGGAGGGCAGCAAGTCGACAATGGAGAGCCACAGAAGAAGCTTTTGTGAGTCTTAGTACACATTTTTTCCAGTGGTGGTAAATAGCGGCGAGTGGCGGTAAATGGTGGTTGTGGTTGTGGCATATGGATAAGGGGGAAGACCACTGTGGGTTGTTGTATATATAAATAGGTCGAATTCAATGCAATGAGTAGAATGATTGAAAAAGTAAGGCCAATATGAGTGAGGTGAAAACAGTTGCCAACGAAGTTGTCGAATCTTTTGAAGATGATTCCACCGTCGATGAGACCAAATCTTTCATCAATCTCGATGTCGAGCTCACTCCAGAAGAGTTGAAAAGACGAGAAGGTTGGAGATACAAGACCAGGATATTCTTCTGGGATTCAGCTGACAAGCACCCAGACGAACGTAAGTTCTTGTTCAAGTTGGACTTCTTTTTGCTATCCTCTCTGATGCTTGGTTATTTTATCAAGACCCTTAATCAGAACAACATTGCAACTGCATACGTCAACGGTATGAGTGAATACTATGACATGCAACACAACCAGTACAATAAATTGGTTTCCCTTTGGACTGCAGGTTACGTCATTGGTCAGATTCCTTCCAATTTGATCTTGCATCGTATTTCCGCTAGATTTTATCTCGGTGGATTGGAGATCATCTGGGCCACTTTGACCATATGTATGGTTGCATGTAAGTCGATTGGACCTTTGTATCTGATTCGTTTTTTGATCGGTTTGACAGAATCAGGATTCTTCCCAGCAATGGAGTATCTTATCGGTTCATGGTACAGCCCAAGTGAGTTGAACAAGAGGTCGTCGTTGTTTGCATGTTCTGGTGTCGCTGCTGGGATGGTTTCAGGTCCATTACAACAAGCAGTTTTAACCGGTGTCGCTACACGTTCCACGAAATTCCAAGCATTCCAATGGTTGTTCATCGTTGATGCTATCATCTCATTCCCAGTTGCTTTTTATACCATGTTGGTCGACCCAAATACTCCATCCACCACCACTGCTCCATATTTTTCAGAAAAAGACAAGTTGATTGCCCAAGAGCGTAGAAGAAGAATTGGAGCCCAGTTAAACACCAGAGAAAAATACACTTGGAAGAGAATCAAGACTTTCTTCAACACCTGGCACATCTATGTCTTCCCATTGGTGTTTTTAGCGTACAACAATGCTTGTTCCGCCAATAGTCAACCTACATTCACCACCTGGATGAGATACGATTTAGGTCTCCCACCATCCAAATATAATATCTATCCTACAGCAGTTAGTGGTGCCGGTATCCTGGCCACTGTATTGATCAGTTGGATCACCGATTTTTTCAAAAACAGATTGAATGTGGTTTTCGTCAATGCCTTCTTCATCTGTATGATGATAGCGTGTGCCTTACTTCTGCATTGGCACATTCCAATTGGTTTACATTGGTTCTGTTACTTCCTCGTTGGTGTTCCAACTTCATGGGGTCAACCACAGATTTTTTCATGGGTTAACAAATTACTTAGACACGATGATATGAAGCGTAACTTTGTCGTTGTCTGTACCAACACTTTAGCCTATGTCACTGGCCTGTGGGTTCCACTTCTTGTTTGGAACACCCTGGACCAACCGAGATATTTCATCGGATTCACCTATACAGCCTCTCTTTCCGCCTTTGGTCTCATCATGACTCAAGTTGCCAATTACTTCACCAAAAGAGATATAAAAAGGGGGTTATATTTTGACGACGCTTTGAAGAAACTGGAATCTGAACCTGAGACTCTGGATGAGTCCAGTTTGGAAGAACAAAAGAAAACACTGGCTTGAATCTCTTTTGTTTATTTATACATAAGTTATTTTTATTAGACCGTCTGTCTTTATATAATATTCTCAAGTTGACTACTCTTATATATTATAGATAGTAAGTCTATATAGAGGTGAAAAAAAAATAAAAAATAGTGAAAAATTGAAAAATAGTTTAAAATAGTGTAATTCCATGAAATGACAGATGATTTGAAACGGGTCAATGAGGACTCTTCAGATGAAGAGGAAGCTTTTGGGCCATCATTGGATCAGTTCGTATCCATGGGGAGACCAGAGAAGAAGAGGAGAAAGAGGATAATAAGAGAATTGGCTTTGAATTCACTGTACAGAAACTCTTATATGCATAAAGATATAGTGACAGATATGTGTCAATTGGAGTCGACACTTGTCACTGGGGCTGTAGATGGTGAGATAAAGCTTTGGAAAATGGCAACTGCAGACGAGGAATCTGAGTCTTGTTTGGAATTTGTTAAACTGTTCACTACCGATGGTGCAGTACGACAGTTCACAGTGAATGCTAGAGATAAATTAATGGCTGCTATAAATGATGACTCCAAATGTATTACGATATTTGATATGATCAGTTTCGATTTGATAAACATGATCAACTTGGATTTTGTTCCTATAAATATCTGTTTCACAAGATATGATAATGAGACAAGACTTGTGGTGACAAACGATGAGAATGAGATTTTGATAATTGACATTGAAGAGGGTAACACCCTTTATAAGGCACCCGAGATCCACAGATCAAAAGTGGAACACTTGTATTATAACGAAAAATACCATTGTATGATCTCGACCGACCTGAGTGGGATGATCGAATACTGGACTCCAGGTGGTGATTTCGATAAACCTGATACTGTGTTTCAGACCAAGAGTGGGACGAATTTGTACGATATAAGGAAGTCGCGGTCTAAAATCATCGATATCAGTTTCACCAAAGATGAAGAGAAATTTGTTATCATCACCTGCTCCAAGATTTACATTTTTGGAACGAAAACAGGTAAACTTTTACGAAGCTTGGATCTGGACGTGACCAGTTCAAATGTTGTCATTGATGGTTCAGGAAATTACATCATTTTTTGCTCGTCAAAAGGTATAAATATCTTGAATCTCGTAGACAATTCTACAAGAGTAGTAGGATCCGATGAGAAGCTGAAATTTAAAAAAGTGTTGTTGATGGAACCGTCTTTAAGAGAGATTACCATCGAGATGGCATCTTCTTTCAGCAACGAGTTGAATAATATAAAAATGAGTTCAGGATCTCGAGTCTTGTTGCTGGCAATAGGTGAAGATGACCAGAAGATCTATGTGTTTGACAATCAGCGTAAACTGGTCGACAAAGAATCGAGAGATGTGAAAAATGAAATGACAATCACGAAGAAAGGAGGTAAGGAGACTGCGACAGTAACTCTTCATACAAATATGGGAGATATCAAGATCGAATTATTTGGGAATCAAGCACCTTTGGCTGTAGAAAATTTCAAAGAGTTATGTGCTCGGAATTATTACAAAGATATCATTTTCCACAGGATTATCAAAGGGTTTATGATCCAGACAGGCGATCCAACAGGGACAGGTACAGGAGGAGACAGTATTTGGCATAAACCATTTTCAGATGAGTTCTCTCCAGACCTTCGTCACTACAAATACTCAGTAAGTATGCTGAACAGTGGACCAAACACCAACCTGTCGCAATTTTTCATCGTCACCAGTGCTACTCAGTTGTCTCATTTGGATGATAAGCATACTGTTTTCGGTAAAGTTGTCTCTGGATTCGATGTTGTGGATGCTATAGAAGCAGTAGAGACGGATAAGGATGACAGACCTTCAGAAATGGTTCCAAAGATAATTTCCACCAGTGTTTAGAAAATTTTTTGGAACACTTTTGGATAAACAGCACTGTTGGGATGCTGTGAGTGATTTAGTGGATTTGTTCCTGATTTTTAATCAAAAAACATCGCATTATCACGTTTACTCAACACTTGACGGCCAACTAACCTTCACTCCGCCACAGTTAACCCATTCCCTCTGTTTTTTGGCCGGACTTTTGTCAAATATCATCAAAACTTACAATAACACCAAGTTTACCACCCTTCTCACATTTGCCAACTCACAGACTTCCCATTCACAACTCTCGAACCTTTTGATACAAAATCATCATCTCATCGTGACACCCCTTAAAATGAGACCAAAAGTAGAAAGCGAGCCGAAAATGCCAGATCGGGAAGTCGACTAAGGACTCATTTTTTCCCAAATATTTTTTTTTCCTAGTGTCGTAAGCAATAAAAGAGAGCTAAGGCACTTCAATAACCACGTCGATCGGGAGTTTGGTAGTTGAACAAGGCGGTTTCTTGGGCAAATCAATTGGGAAAAAACGGTAGAAGGCATACAATAAAGTGTAAACTCTATTGAGACCTGTTTCGAGACACTTTTTTTGCAATTTTTCAGTTTGTGATTTGCTTTTTGTTTGAGACTGGCGTAGCAGCTTATTAATTGATTCGAGGTACAAGCCGACTTAGAGATGTCGATCCAGACAGAGACAGGGGCCTCGGGGCTCTTGATGCAACATAATTCCAATATTTCAGGGTCCACAGACGGCAGTAAGAACAACACGAACAATAACGACAATTCCACTGGAGCCACCAACTCTCTTTCGATGGAACCTAACCCATTCGAACAGTCTTTTGCGAAGAACGAGTCCTCAGCATCGAGCTCGATGGTGAACATGGCACTGGTTCTGAACGCTCCTCAGATACAACTCCCAGCAGGGTCTCCACCAGTGTTGACTCCCGGGGGAAGAAGACATATCCTCCCACCTTTACCTCTTGTATCACCAAACAACGCGCTGGGGAACAACAACAAAAACAACAATGTAGCAGCTTCACAAAACAACTCGTTACCCGAGACTCCGGGATTGATGTGGTCGAGTCTTATGAACTCTGGCGCCTCTTATCAACCGGGTCAGCAACTGCCAAACAACGCCAATATGAACATGTATAACACCCGGAGAACGGGACTCACACCCAACGAGAGCAGCATGAGAACAGGGTTGACACCCGGAGGTACAAACTTCTTAGCAGGGATACATCTCCCGGGACTCAACACTCCAAGTTCGCTTCTAAACACACCAAGTTTAACTCCAGGTTTGGGATCGCTCTTGGATATCAGCCACATTGGCCACAACAACGGTAGTTCACTCATACCACAACTGACCACGGCTCTGTTGCAACTGCAACTGCAACTGCAACAGCAGGTGCAACAGCCACAACATCACCCACAAGAAACTGTAATGAATGGAGTGATACACCAACCTGCTCTGATACCTGAAACACTGGTACATGCACTGGGAGCACACGCTAGACAGTTAAATGGGGTCTCATTGCTTCCGAGAGTGAAGAGAGATCCAAACGAAGTATCAGATGCACCTCCAAAGAAACAGAGAGGTAGGAAACCTAAGATCAAACTGGAGAGTCAAGATCCAGAAGACGATTCGGATTCATCTACGAGTAATGCCCAAATGAAGAGGAGGAAGAAAGATGGACCTATGACGGAGGAAGAGAAGAGGAAGAACTTTTTGGAGAGAAATAGAGTGGCAGCTTCCAAGTGTAGACAGAGGAAGAAACAACTTGTGAATCAGATGAAAGATGAGTTGGAATTTTACTCGAGTGAACATTCGACGTTGACAAACCAAGTGAATACGTTGAGAGAACAGGTGATAACTTTGCGTACGATATTGTATGCTCATAAAGAGTGTCGAATGTTGTTGGAGAACGTTGGTGGATACGACACTTTAAACACTATACTCAATGCTACAAACTATGCATCACAGATAGCTCCTCAACTGCCTTTGGAACCCACAATAGTGCCTCATACGACGACTATAGCTCCGATAGAGGAGCAGAACAAGTTGCATCAAGAGTTGTTGAACAATACCAATCCTTCCATTGCAGCAGTGGCGGCTGTAGCAGCATCTACCAACAATGCTTTGAATCATTTGAACCATTTGAAGAAATGATCTAGCTGGATAATTACAACACACTATTTGCCAGCATAGGTGAGAGGATCACCAGGGAGCCATGTAAGCTTCACACGAGCTATAGTGATAGAACGAAGTTCAAGTAATTGAGAAGAGATATAGAGATGACTTGTACTAGTAAGAAAATAATTGATAATAGAGAGAGAGTAGAGATATCAAGAGGTGATTTAGTGATACAGGGATAGTGATACAGTGACAGTGATATAGCGACAGTGTTATAGTGACAGTGATATAGCGACACTGACAGTGACAGTGACAGTGACAGTGACAGTGTCACTTTTACAATCGAGGGCTGTCACCCGTAAACACTCTCCGAACGCTGACCCAAGCGTCTCTCTTTAATACTGCTTAGAAATCTACAAATTTTCATAAAACGCTCTTTGCTATTATATTATACATAAATAATCACCTTGCTTCAAATTGCACTATTAACTGTTAGTAATTATATCCCCGGTTCAATAGACATCACACTTACCCATTCTTTTAGTTCTAGCCTTGTATAACACTCTGTGACCACACTCTTTACAACGGACCGGGTCATTCTTATTCAAAGTGAGAGTATGGGAACAGTTGGCACAGATGTATTTGACACCCAACGAGGCCTTTGAGGTGGTGAACCCCATAGCAGCGTCAGCCAAATTAGCACTTGGTACAAACCCTTCTCTGCTCATCTTTTTAACGTGTGAACACTTAGAATGTATCACTGTTTTCTGTCTAGATGATTTTTTTAAAATTTTTCAGTTCCTGTTTTGATCCGATGTGCACGACCCGCGCACCGACTCGATGAGTAGTGAAAAATTTCAGGATTTTTAAACAGGTCTCGAGCACTGTGACTAAAGTGATAGGATGCGGTTCACAGGGGTTTGGTTACAAAATGCTGTTTTAAAGAGCACCCCGAGGTCCAGATTTGCCAAAGTGCGAACAGGGTCCAATTTTTTGAGGCAAATTCGAGCAGAATTTGTAGGAGATGAGACGGTTCGAAGGAGACGACCTAAGAACCTCTTGGAGATGCGATACAATGCTCAAAGGTTGAAGTTGATGACACCGGTAGCTTATTATAACGAGAACAACGAACACTATGTGCGGATATTGGAGTTATTATCCGAGCTTACACCGAGGAATTTGAGTATCCAGGACTTGAAATCGGACTTGGAGTCGTACAAGTTCCTCACCAGAAGGGTACCTAAAGTTGATCTGGATATTCCTCAGGTACCCGAAACTCTCACCAATGACATCTTCAAGAGGTATGTCACTGAATTGACACAAAAATTCTATTTGAAAAGGGGTGCCTCAAGCCAGAATGTGGGAATCGTGGGTATTTTATTGAAGAAACTCTTTACACCAGATAACCAGGCCACATTCTCTCTCAGGGACACTCTGTGTTGTAATATGGTGATCCACCACTTTTTAAAACAGAACGATTTGGAATATGCCCGTTTTTTGCTACAAAACATGCCCGATATGATGTTGGTACCGGACACGACCACTTATAACTGTTTCATCCGCCAGTTGACAGTGCACAGGACTCTGTTCACCGTGAACCCTTTGGTGACACTATGCTTTCTATTGGCAGAGATGAAGCAGAGGAAAATACCCGCCAACGTGACGACATGGGCGCTTATTTTCAGAATGACCAAAAGGGATGCAATTTTTCAGAACGTAATGCTGGACACTTACAGGAAACTTGAATTGCCCATCCCACCCATGTTGAGTCATATCATGTTGGATTCTCAGGCGGAAAGATTGTCTTCTGAAAGGTTATTACTGGTGTACCAAGGGCTTTCCCATAAGAACATCGATCTGTTCCATTTGGTGCTTAGAAAGCTCTTACAAGAGAGGAAATATGATGAAGCTTATCAATTTGTCAAGGGCCAGCACAAATTCACACCAAACTCGAAGACTCTTCAGGAGTTTCTACAAATGTTCAGCTCCAACCGGGAACCTCATTTAGCCCTTGGAGCCTATATCACATTCACCAGAAAATATAAAGTGGTACCATCCAGATCGAATTTTTACGATTTGATGAAATCTGTCACCAACACCGGATATCACCGATACTGGAGACCAACGGCCAGGGTAGTGTACCACGAAATGATCAGATACAAAGTTGAGAATTGTAACAAATGTGGTTATTATATCACTGAGTTGAAACTGAGAGCACTAAGAGATGTCAAGCACCCTAAGTCTCTTGATCTAAGAGCACCCCTTAAAGATTCAGAGGTGAAATTGTTACACGATATCGAGACTCACCTCGATTTCGAAAAAGGCATCTATCAGTACCCATTGAAGAGTCAGAACAAGATGTACCGTAAAATCTGCCAAAAAGTAGGAGCTATGCAGACTAAATCATCAAATAATGGTCTCACTGTGGAGCAAAAAGAAGAAGCTCAGAGGCTCAAATCGAGACTGCTCAGACTTAAACAGATTATCAAATTCACAAATATTCAAAAACACAACTCCAGGCGCTTGAAGATCTCCAACAACGGTCCAGTAAGGTTCTTAGTTGGCGAGATGAAGAGAAGGAAAATAGCAAGAGGTCACAGTCTACGTTTATTGGGTTTACCAGAGAGAACCCCCAATCCAGAACCCCTCTCTATAACGACTTAATCATTACGAAACTTGTATATAATTTAGATGAAATAGAAATAGACGATTAATGAAGAATAAAGCTGTATTTGTATTTTGAGTATCTATTGTGGAAGCTTGTGGAGACTTTTGTCCAATTAGACCGTTACCGGAACGGTATCTATTACATTTAATCCTCATCTTCGTAGGAGCTTCTGAGTCTCGACAACAAGTCATCCCCTACAAATTCACCTTCTTGCCTGAGTAAATACCCACCACCTCCAATGTATGACAATACAACAGGTAATAACATCAAACTATGCAATGACAGTACGATGATCAAACTCAACCACATTCTGAAATAATACACTTCAAAGATCTTGGAGTGAGTGAAAGCAAGCACCATGACACCTATCAACTTTGTCATGGTGATACCGCCAAACACAGAACCCCCAATGTTGATCAACGATTGATAGGCACGTCTTTGAGAGTCTTTTCTCACAGAGACAAACTCGATGTGCCTATCTATAAACATATAACCTCTTGCAATATGTACACAGAACTCAACTGCCAAACCGACACATATGATCAAGTTGACCAAACTTACAGCATTTAAAGAAATCCCCCAGATAGCCATGAACCCCCCAATGTCGACCAATATAGACATCACCACTATGATCAATATAGCTGCTACCCTAATTGATCCTAATAATATAGAGGCAAGGACAAAGACAAGAGCTAGGGCAACACTTATCAAGCTGAAAGTGAGCTTGGTGATAGTGTCATACTGCATAAAGAAGATGTAGAATGGTGAGTAAGCGTACAACTGGTCCAAGCCTATCAACTGCTTCATCATCTCCACCAAGTTTAAAGAGTCCTTGTAAGCGGTGATGAAATCGTTCTGAGACCTTAGCGGTAAATGGGATGTTCTGAAAACCGAGGACGAGATAGAATTATCATCATAATCTGGCTTGATAGAGGTTGAATAAGGAGCTTTACCGCCCAATGGACATGGATCACTTGGAGACTCGATCCAGTTCGAGAAGTATGTCAAGAATTCGGTGCCATGTGGGAAAGAGGTGATGTTGGAGTAATCGTACTCTTTATCCTGGTAACAAGGTTGACAAGGTCTTGCTGGAGCGTTTGGAAGACAAAACTCTTCAGGGTTCAACTTCTTAACACGACAACATTGGTCCATATCTGGATTTAACCAGAGGAAGAAATCGTCCAACCAAGAAGAAAGAGGATCCGCTATGATACCGTTCTCTTTATTATACTCTTGCTCCAATATGTTACCTAGTGAGTATTGGTTACAACCTGCAAACCGGCCACAGATCTTCTGTTGGTTCTCAGTAACAGTCAAGTTGAGATTATCAACGACAAAGTATATTGGAGGACCAACGTTTAGATATTCATAGATATCGTTGAAGTAGTCGATCAAGAAAGAATCTGAAGGTATTGCAATTCTTTGATCGAGACCCAACGAGATCTCTGGTAACAAGGTCAAAGACACACCGAACCACAAGATGAAACAACCGATGATCATGGGCTTGATCTTTTTATTCAACACAAATGGTGAATAGTATTTCTTCATCAACCTGTGGAAGAAATGATTCTCGGTCTCATCGTCCTTCATCAACTGTGGTATAATGTTATTCTCGTGCAAAAAATGTGTTGATGAAGAGTCCAATTTTACAAATGGGAGTATATCGAGTCTGTTATCTCTGTATCTCTTCTCATCTAGGGACAAGATCGACACGAAGCATGTCAATTGCAAGATAGCATTGATAAAGACAGCTCCAGCACAGTAAATGGCGAAATTCCTCACAGCTGGCATAGATACAGCTGAGGCTAGAGAAAAACAGAGTACTTGTGATGAAGAACTCAACAAGATCGAAGGACCTATTTTGCCCAAGGTGATCCCCACTTTCTGCTCGGTGAGTAAGTTCAGAGGAAGCTCATTGGAGTATTTTTTGAACTCATTGGTGATCAAGAAGATATTATCAACACCAACAGCTAGCACCAAGAATGGAATCACTTCAGCAATGATTAAAGTAGATTTGATACCCATCAGAGCACATAATCCCAGAGAAGATGCTACGGATAGAAGTACAATGAATATACCGATCAAACCAAGTGAGAATTTGGTACGAGTCCATGAGACCAATGTAAATCCTGGGACTGTCCCTCCCAATGCCAAAGAAGCATAGGCAAACATCACGAGATATGAGATGATGACGATTCTCAGGTCGGTGTTTGTCGATTTGTTCAACTCTTTTTCTAATGAAGATTCGGTGTTGAAACTTATCTTAAGATCTGGGAATTCAACACTCACATCATGTCTCAATTGCACAAGATACTCTTCAAGCAGGTTCTCCCATCTCTGAGCATTTTTGAACTGATCACTACCTTCATCGACGTCGTTGTTCAATAAAATAGTGACCACTATGGCGGTAGCGTTCAAAGCTTGATCTGGGTCTTCGAACCCTCCAAACAATAGATTTTTGTTCAAAGGTTGTTGGAAGTCAGGTAGACAAGTCACTGGAGAGTCGATACAACTCTTCAATTTGGACAAGTACTTGTCTGGTGTTGGGAATGCATTGAAGTCTCCATGGAAATACTGGGTGAAAGACTCGATAATACAAGCATCACCTGTTGGTTTGAAACATAAATCTGGTAAAGCTACAGTGTTGTTGAGATCATCATCGACGACAATGCTACGGATTTCCAGTTCACGTTCAAACCACCAGTGCAAAGTATCGTAATTGTTTAAAATTGGGCCTGTCTCGTTGACCAAGAAGATCTGTTGAGATCTGTAGAAGGGACCGAAATTCTCATCGAAATGAATTTTTTGCCTGTATGGCTCTGAGCTCGAACTGACCCATAAATTGACCGGGTTTCTCTCGATCTGGATGTTCACCATCAAGGAGGAAAGAATCCCAGCTATAATTAGTGAAGTGAAAATAACTGTCTTTGGGTAATAAGCACAGTAGAAGCCTAATTTACTGAACTGTTTCTCCAAGGCATCGTTGAGCAGATACGTGGTCGGTGAGTTCAAGTCCAGGTCCAAAATACTGTCGTCGTCATCGTCTTCTCCATCTTCATGCAACGACTCTACAAACAATGGAGATTGGGATTTCTTGTTCTTGAAATAAGTTACAAGACATGCGCCCACCAATAAGACAGAGTACACCAAGATTACCGAGAACGAGAAGCAGGGCAACGTTCCGACATGACACCTACCTGCAGTGGCGATCTGCGGGATCTCAGGGCAAGCGTCGTGACAGTCGGGACAGGCACATCTGTAGACAGGATCGTCACAACCGTAAGCTGTGTCGTTTAGAAGAGCCATATCAGTGCCCGAGTTATCGAATTTATAGTTGATCTGGAAAGGAGAACCTCCCAAAAGAGGCTTCTCATCTCCTAAGAACTTTAAGAACTGTTGATAATTCTTTGCACCTCCTCCTATCAAGTCCATAGCGTACCCATTGGTTAACGAGAATTTGATGTTTTTGCAGGAGTCGTAAAAATCGGAGGCGTATTCTGAAAAAACGTAGTCGTCCAACTGTGTCACCACCGTGTCACCGGAGATAGATTTGCCCGTCTCTGTGACGTTTAAAAAAGTCAGTTGGTCCGGAGAACATGTGAAATGACAGAAGAACTGGTAGAAATTATGCTTACAAGCAGGGCAGGAAGCGATAATAGGAGTAGCTTTTTGCAATTGCTCCTTCAAAGTGACCAACTGGACCTCGTTACAACAAGCCAAATCCACGTTGGTCCATCCACAAACCTCGGCTAACAACTCAGCTTCAGCCTCAGTAGGTTGAACCGCTGGTATGTTGGCTTCACAAGGTAGCTCTTTACCGAAGAGCGACTTCTTACCACACTGGCCATACAACGAACAATACCCTGGCTCGTGGATTTGAGTCCCGCTCACCAGAACCATCAATAGCAACACCAATTGCAACGTAACCGTCCACATTGCTGTATGGTTAAACGATCAAGTCGTCTCGAGGCTTCTCCAAAAATTGTCAGAATCTCGAAAACTTCGTAAAATTTCGTCAAACTTCTCCCATCCTCTCCAAAACTTCTCCAGATCGGAAACCTCTCCAAAATTTTTCAGCGCATGTGACTTGAAAATCAACAATTCTATCATTTTATAAACTACACTTGTGTTCACCAATTACAAACCACCCAACCCAATGCTTTTCAAACCACCCAGAAACTTCAGCAACAAGGTGAGGTTTTCCAAAGTGATCCTCACGGGGATCCAGAAACGTAATTACCAGCGCAAGATATGTTCAGCTGACCAGATGAACATCTCCAAACCCTTGACGCGAGCCCAGCTGGTGGCCTCGGAATTGGACCATTATTACTATAAATTCCCCAAGATCCCACGTCCTAAGAGAAACTTGATGTACTACTATTCAACACGTCGCCAATTTCAAGCCTCTAGACCTTTCTCGACAAAAGTGAACGTCGAGAGTCAAAAAAAGACTAGACAGAGAAAAAGGTTGACCCAAATCTTCACATTGACCTCGATCTCTGTGATTCTCTATGGGATAGCCAACAAGATTAAAGCCGACGATGAGGCGGAGATAAAGCCGACCAGAGACCACTCGTGGAAATTTTACGCCTACAGCACTTTACCGTTGAAGTCGATCTCAAGACTCTGGGGTAAATTCAATGCCATTGAACTCCCGGTATGGTTAAGAACTCCCGGTTATAAATTTTATTCCTCGGTGTTCGGAGTTAATTTGAGTGAGATGGAGGAGCAAGATTTGACCAAGTATAAAAATTTGGGGGAATTCTTCTACAGAAGCTTGAAACCTGGAGTGAGACCTCTTCTGGACTCGCTATTGGTGAGTCCATGCGACGGGAGAGTTTTAAAATTTGGAATTGTAGAAAATGGAGAGATCGAGCAGGTGAAGGGGATCACTTACAGCGTTAACAGTTTGTTAGGTTCCAATTCTACTTCTCAGAAGAAGAAATCGTTGGATATCCAGTTCAACGAGACAGACACTGATAAAATTGAACACGTCCAACGTGACGAAGAATTTGCCCAGTTGAACGGTATCTCTTACACCGTGGAGGACTTAATCGGAGGTAACAAAGGTTTTCATTTTAACAAAGAGACCTCTTTCGAGACCGAGGGAGACGCAGCTATCCGTAAAGCTTCTTCAACTCATATAGATAAGATTGACAAGGAATTACAAGAAGAGCTGGAAGTTTCAAAGACAAAGCTTTTCTTTACCGTCATATACCTTGCTCCAGGTGATTATCATAGATTCCATTCTCCGGTGAATTGGGTCACAACGATGAGAAGACATTTCATTGGAGAATTGTACTCGGTAGCGCCATATTTCCAGGAAACTTTGAAAGGACTCTTTGTATTGAATGAGAGAGTCTCTTTGTTGGGTTACTGGAAATACGGATTTTTCAGTATGACACCTGTAGGGGCCACGAATGTTGGGAGTATCAAGATCAACTTCGATAGAAACTTGACTACGAATTCACGTTACGAAGATGAGACAAATAGTCTCAAAGTACAGAAGAATACATGTTACGAGGCCAGTTACGCTGGGGCTTCCAGGACATTGAATGGAGTTCCCTTGTTGAAAGGTGAAGAAGTTGGTGGGTTCAAATTGGGATCCACTGTAGTGTTGGTGTTTGAAGCGCCGGAAAACTTCAAGTTTGAACTTGAAAACGGACAGTATCTTCGCATGGGGGAGAAGATAGGGGATATCGAGTAGTTATGTAGGTTTTAACGATAGAAAAGATATACTGTAGAGCTGTCGCGACAGTGTTAAGCACAAAGTTGAAAATTCAGAACAATGCATCTTTTACAGAAACTTGCAGTATCTACAATTCATACAGAGATTAAAGTTTCAGGTACAGCAACTTGTCGGATATGTCACTGCATATGATTTTCCATGCGGTTTTATTGTCCAACCCGAGGATTATCGATACTCGGGTAGAGTTGTCTTGTAGTATCGAATAGGTGTTCCTGATTGCTGCTTGCTAGCTATGCTATAGAAGGAATTGGGCTGTGTAATGTAGGGATGGGCTATGAATCACGCTAAAACTTAAAGGATAAGCGGATATCGAGAAAACAGAGATTGCCCGGGTTGGCCTGGATGCCGGGTTTAGCAAACAGAGAAAATAGAAGATCAAGTAGAGATCATGTTATAATAGCAAACTCAAGAGTAACACCACTGCACGGCACATCTGACTATCAACCGACAAGCTTCTATACAACCGACCCAGGCTATATAGTTTAAACTTTAGAGTTTAAAGTTTTATGCACTAGCGTACATTGATCTCATGATCCGGAAGTCAGTGCCCCACCCCCACAATTTCCCCGGTGTATTTCCGAAAAAGATCGGATCCCGGCCCCACTTTCAAAACCCTGCATTCACACCATCTTTAAATTGTCGAGACACCGATCGGCTGTTAACTCTGCAGAACCATACGATTCTGCAGCGCAATGACACCAGGAGAGTATAAAAAAAAGGGTAGCTGCAGACTGATGCACGAGGTTCTGGGGGGTTATACAGTATCGATATAAAAAAAGGTGTAAATCTCCCAAGAGGAAGTTTTAAAAGATGCAGAAATACTTGAAAATAAGTCAAACACTATACAGAACGCAATTGAGCCAAACAATATATAAATCGCAGTTGAGGAAAATGAGCCAGGCTACTATGAAGGGATTGTTATACTACGGTCCTAAAGATATCCGGTACTCGGCCGAGATTCCTAAACCCAAGATCCATTACGACGACGACGTCTTGATCCTGGTACAGAATTGTGGGATTTGCGGGACTGATCTCCATGAGTACCACGATGAAGCTATTTTTTTCAAGAAACTGTCCGAGTCAGGAGACCTGATCTCTAACAAGAAGTTACCATTGACCTTAGGTCATGAGATGAGTGGTATCGTCGAGGCAGTGGGTCCAAAAGTTTCCCATGTCAAACCGGGAGACCATGTCGTTGTTGAAGCCTCTGGTCATTGTGCCGATAGACACAGATATTCCAAAGAGAACCCTGAACACTACAAAGAAGGTCTCTGTGAAGCTTGTGAAGCAGGTTACGTCAATTGTTGTAAAGACTTGAATTTCGTAGGGTTGGGTATCGACAACGGTGGTCTCGCAGAGTACGTCTTGTACGGGGCTAATCACGTTTTGAAGATCCCAGACTCGATCCCATTAGACGTTGCAGCTTTAATCGAACCTTTAAGTGTCTCATGGCACGCAATTGAATTACTGAAAAATCTTGTCAAAGGTGGTTTTAAACCAGGTGACGATGCCTTGGTCTTGGGTGCTGGTCCAATTGGGTTGGCTACTATCTTGTGTTTGCAGGGCCAAAAAGCTGGCAGAATCGTATGCTCGGAACCTGCAAAGATCAGAAGAGACGACGCAGAAAAATTGGGGGCTATCGTTTTTGACCCTACCACCGTTAAAGGTGATCCAACGGAGCTGTTGAAAAAACTCTCTTTGAACGGTCAAGGTTTCTCGGCAAGTTTCGATGCTTCAGGTATCCCAGCCACTTTCCAAACCTCTGTTCATGCTTTGAAGGCTAGAGGTATCGCTGCAAATATTGCTATTTGGGCTTCCACAGTCACTGTACCTCTTCATCCTATGGATATGACATCCCAGGAAAAATACACTGCTGGTTCTTTGGGTTACACAACAGAGGATTTCGAAGGTGTCATCAATAGCATTGCTTCTGGTCAAATCGATGTTGAAAAATTGAAAATCTTGATCACCAAAAAGGTCAAGTTGAACCAAGACAGTGTCAAAGAAGGTTTCGAAGAATTGTTAGCCCATAAGGAGAAGCATGTCAAGATCTTACTTACACCTGCTGATTCTTGATCAACTTTAATTCGTTAGTATTTATTTCCTCAATTACTTACTTCCTTCCAAATCAATACTTTTAATCTTTCGATAAATTCGACGCTCAAATATTGCATTGTATCACCGACAAAACTGTCACTGAACTTAAACAAGATCTTTAAGTTCCAAAGATCATCAACTGACAGAGGACTTTGTGCCATTTTCAAAAGCTCATTTTTAATACTCGTCACACTGGCCAGTAACGTTTCTTCACTGGAACTTTTCTGTCGTGGACACATCAAGTCCTTGGTGTTCATCTGGAGTATTTGGGCCAATGGGTTTATCAGCTTGATATCCATACCATCACTAGAGGTATCAAACACTTCAGATTTGAACGTCTTTTTAGCCCGTGATTGGTCTTTCTTATAGACGTACAACGTCAACTTCTTT
Source organism: Nakazawaea molendinolei (assembly GCA_030569155.1). NCBI lineage: Eukaryota > Fungi > Ascomycota > Pichiomycetes > Alaninales > Pachysolenaceae > Nakazawaea > Nakazawaea molendinolei. The sequence continues at coordinate 136,035 of JAJMKB010000019.1, forward strand.
TTAAATATGTTGAAATAGTTTTGATTCTTGTCAAAATCGTAGTACAACTTCAAATGATCGTTTGACAAAGTCTCCACACTTGCTATCTCATCTAAGGAAGGTATCATGCTGGGGCAAACGATGTCTTGTTCCTCACCGCTCACCAAAGTGAGTTTGACTGGGATTTGAACCGGTTCAAGAGTTTCAACATCTCTTATAATTAAACAACGAGGTTCCACAGCAAGGGCCCAAAAATGCCTAAGTGCCTGCAAATGAGCATCAGAACTTGTAGGATGTCTCTGAGAATAAGATGGGAAAATAGGGTAGATCGAGGTAATCAATGCTGCAATGGCGAACGATGAAGTCGAGAACAGGAACTGCCCTCCTCCTAAGAAGAGAAACCCTAACGCCAAATTGGTAGCCATGAAGTTACCATAAGTCGTTTGCGGTTCGATTTTGCCATAAAGCACTCTCAACCTTCTAAAGACATCCAAATTCCCAGACCCTGCCATAATAATTGAGCAAGATATAGCTATGATATCCCTTACAGTTGAGGCCCCTACCATCGTGATGTTTTCGTCATAAGTTCTCAGCTTCAAAGATGTAATTCTCATCATCTCTTCAAGATAGTAAAGAAGAGTTTTCAATACTGACTGATCCATGCTCGAAGCAAATTTGAGACCAATGGTCAAACATAAACCCCCAATCGTATGGAATAGAATCAACTGATCACTCTCGAGCTTCTGTACCGTAGATAATTGATACCTCTTTTTCACAAAGAGGGGAATTTGTGACTGAATCCATTTATCGGTACCTTCAATTTTGTCCCACATTATAAGACTGCTTCCTAGACACCTCAAAAGAATCAAATCGGGTCTCACGTAGTCTAACAATTGTTCGGTTTCGGGTAAAGCCAATTTAGATGCCACCCTTTCATTTCCTGTTTTCATATAGATGAAGGTCAAGGCCAAGATAGCGCCAGCTGCTGATTTATCAAGTTGATCATCACTTTGAACATCTTTTTGAGAAGTACAGATAGCTAACAATTTCTCGACGACATGAGAGTCATTCAAACCTTCAATGTTATCGCCACAACCCAAATTGATATATCCTAGACTGATACCTGCTGCTAGTCTGTAACCTTCATCAACAATGATCTCATCCTCATAGCTCAATTTGCTATGTATTTGAGAAAGAAGAATCTCACTCATACGATGATGTTGTGTCTCCAAATAAAGCAAGCCAATTCCTATCAACCCGGCAGTCTGCACACTTAACCCAACTTTCAAGTCAGTGGCACCTTGTGGCAATAGCGCAAGGACATGTACTGACAAAACTTTTGTTAACATGACGTCCATACTGCCTCTCAAAGAAGCTGACATCCCTAAGAGTAACCCAATACTGGTGTAAGGGTGCTTGGGACCCAAATAGTTATAAATATGCCATTGGTCCAATTTTTTCAAATGGCCATTGAGGCCCAATCCTAATAAGAACCCTCCATGTTGAGCATTGAGATTTGGCGGTTGGTTGAATACAATCCAACCTCCATTGATATCTTCAGCATCTCTTGAGATTGTCAAACCAGAGGATGCTCCATTGTGGAAAAATCCCCATAACAAAGCTTCATGGTCTAAGGAATCTTTATCAAAGGTCAAAGTTTGTTCTGAAGTTGGTATAGCACAGCTAAAGTTGAGTTTAGGAATAGGAAATCTCTCTGTCATCAAGGGCATTCTCGACGATAAAAACAAAGCTCCTCTTCCTAATGGGATTGTCAAAGTTCTCAAAGCGGTGACAGTAGCAACAGCTTTATGAAACTGGTTATCTCTATCGTACTCATCTGGGAAGATATCTGCTGAGAATGAAGGATGAACCGTTGGGATTCTCGATGATTGTAAAATTGTTGTAATCTCTAAAAAGCGACGATCTTTGAAGAACACCAATTTGGTGACGTTGATTCTATCTGATTCTGCTTGACCATCCCACGGAGATGAGTTTTCGGAATCCTCGTGGACCTGAAGAAGTTTGTTGATATCCTTGACGTTATCCAGACTGACTATCTCACTGGACATTTTCGGACCTTTAACTATCAGATCATCACTCCCCAAGAATTTCAATATGTCCTTTCTGCCCACAAGTTCTAATGCCAGTTCTGTCCAAGGAATTGGTGTGTCAGCTTGACACAATAACACCGACTCTTTCAAAGCCACCGATATACTTATTGGATACGTGTCCAAATCTTCGAGTTTGATACCAAATTCTATCATCATGTTAACGACATCCACGGGACCAAAATCCTCCGAGATCATTGCCTCAAACAATCTCAAGACGTAGAAAGTTCTAGGAGTTATCGTTTCATCAATCCTTTCACTTTCTGAGGCCAACTGGGAGAACGATAAATATGGAACAATATGATCACCTTCAAACAAAGATGCCAATGATTCTAATAAATTGAGAGGCACTTTCACCGACTCAAGTGTCAAGAACCTTGTTATACGATCAAATTTCTCGTTGGATACGCCGTAGTAAAATTGCCATTCATGAGACCAGCCCATCCAGAAAGTCAATTGCGTAAGTAAAACGCTCATCGAGTGCAGCATCTTGGAGTTCCGAAGATCGAGCTTTATATCCTCTCTGATTATATGCATGGCAAGAGTTATCTTTGGAGCTAACTCGTTCAAGGAATACCTCGACTCTGTTTTCGACTTGAGAAGCAATGCGTAGGGAAGTAACGATGTGATCAAATTCAACTCTGTATTTAGATCGTCAAAAGCAACTTCATCTGGCAAGAAAACAGAGAGAAGCACTACAACAAAAGCCTTCCATTCATCGTGGTCTTCGAAGAATCCTAGGGCGGAACTCCAACGCATCCAGAAGAATTCATAACTAAAAGAGTTTGACAAATACTTCAAACTCTCGAAAATGTTGCCAATGAGCTTCGATTTCGGTTTGATCATCAATGTGTGAATTTCAAAACTTGAATCTTTGAAACCGATTGCAATTTCATCACCAAAGCTGCCATGTAATTTATTCAGATCCAGTTTTAGAGTCAAATTTGAAGAGATTAGCCCTATAAAAGGGTTGGCCAAACAGACACTCCTCTCATCTTTTAAAACAGCGATTAATCCGTTATACCCACAACTTGGATCGACCAGTATACAGTCGACACAGGGGAGAAGATAATTTTCTTGCAATGTGAGACCCGCGGTGTTGTTCAGTTTAAAGATGAGTATTCCTGACTGTTTCTTCTTGGAATTGTTTATAACAATGCACTGTTGTCCCTGATATGATGAGGAATGGAACGAAAGATATTTGAGACTATCATTGGCAGCGATTGTCTCAAGTTTGGTGAGAACTACATCTTTTTTCAACGACGAAGTCTCAAAAGAAGATGTCGGTTTCACAAAATCCGGTATTATCTCGGTACCTGAGGCCATTCTATCTATAGAAAGACTCTCTGAGACCACTCTCAGTTTATCGTAGTTCAACAGATTTTTCGAGAAATTCACAGAACTGACAGTGTCCAGCATGAAATCATCCGATTCTGTCAATTTAGAAGGTGTCTGTGAGGAAGTACTTGGTTTCCTCAACGATGAAGGTCTTCGTATACTTTTCGACCCTGAGCTCGAGCTGAGATGAGATTTCCTAGCAGAACCAGTGCGTGGATACTGTGATAAATGTCTTACATGGTAGATATTTATCGAACTATCACCTGAATTGTAAGTGACAGCCAACGACTGGGATGGTAGATGTGGGAACAAGACCAAAGAGTCTTTACTCGAGAACGACGAGGTGGAAGATGATACCACTGTCCCATACTCTCCTAAAGGTTTCGACAAGGTCAAGAAATTGATCTGAGAGTTGAATTTCCCTCCAGATGTTGTACCGTCAGTAGTAGTCGAAGGTAACGACATCGAAGGGTTAAACGTGGTCTCCATATGATCTGTCAGAGGTCCATTGGACGATATATTCAGCACCACACTGCTCTTAGCAGCCTCTTTTTCTACAATTAACCCTGTGATCGATGCAAAGACACCTCTAACGTGGAATGGGAAGGTGATGATATGTTTGTTACCGTCAGGAAAATAAACGTAAGCGTGTTCTCGGAGCACTACGACGAGACACCGGGGCTCTCCCATAAATTTTGTAAATAAAGCATCAACAATTATATCATCACCATATTTCAACCTCTTCAAAGTGATAGCCCCTCTGGTCCATATCACCTCTCTCTCCAGTACGAGAAGGTATTCTTCCTGATCCACCAATTTAACTCGCACTCCTTTGGTACGGAACACAGGATTGCGTAGCACATCTTTTAAACAGACAGATTCAAGCCGCACTTCGGCTTCCAGAATGGGTATTGCAACCTGACGAGACCCCATCTGTACTATCAATAGAGATCACCTAGCTTGGGAACCACTCTCTACCAGTACACTATATGTGACACTTACTGATGATAAAGGTGTCTTGTAGCCGTTAATTACAACCCCCAATGGCTTAGTTGTGGAATTGATCCTCTAATTGATAGTTATTTAATTGATATCTTAATAGATCAAATCAAATACACTTGTTGATATTTTTGTGATGGAGTCGTGTCCAAGAAACAAAAACCGAACTCTAAACAAGTCGTGTGAATAAAACACAAAATCAGATCTCAGAGATTAAAAAGTCGTTTGAAAAAACTCAAATTTGTTTTTTTTTTCTTTCAGAAATCAGTCGTGCACATCACCCAAAAAAGATCTTTTTTGGATCTACAAATCATCAACAAAACACGACTTGTAGATCTACCAGATCTGAAACACAGGATCCAAACCCTATAGATGTCTTTTTTCAGCAGTATTAGAGGCCTTGGGAGAACAGGGAAGAAAGGCAAAGGAGCAGCAGCTTCCCAGCAACAACAACAGCAGACGATCCCAGGAGCTCAACCACCAGCTTCCATCTATTCACAGAGTAGAAATGGATCTGCTCTTTCATTAGCAAGGACTCAATCTCCAAGTAAACAGTCTGTCAAATCCTCGAGACTGAGACAGTCCAGACAACAACAACAGCAGCAGCAGCAACAACAGCAACAACAACAACCACAACAAGTCTCACTGAAACCACCTTTGTTTCTCTGTGAACCATTTGTAAAGACTGCCTTGGTGAAAGGTTCATTTAAGACTATTGTCCAGTTACCCAAATACGTCGACTATGGCGAATGGCTTGCCCTTAATGTGTTCGAGGCGTTCACCCATTTGAACCAATTCTACGGAGTTATCGCAGAGTACGTCACTGTAGAACAATATCCAACGATGAGAGCCGGTCCTAACACTGAGTATCTTTGGTATGATAATAACAACAGATCTATTTCCTTACCGCTGTCTCAATACATAGATCTCGCCTTGACGTGGATCTCACAGAAATTAAACGATCAGAACATTTTCCCCACCAAGAACGGGTTGACGTTCCCGCCTAACTTCTTGAAAGATATCAAGAGCATCTGCCAGCAGATGTTCAGGATCTTTGCCCATATTTATTACAACCATTTCGACAAGATATTGCATCTCAGTATAGAGGCTCATTGGAATTCTTTCTTTGCACACTTCATCTCCTTTGTGAAAGAGTTCAAGTTGATCGAAAGAGACGATTTGGAGCCTTTGTTACCTTTGATCGAGAATTTGGAGGCTCAGGGCAAGATTTACTAACAAAAAATGTCACATTTCCACCCATCGGATCTCTTTTCAGGTCCTCGTTGTACAGTAAAAGTCCTCAGACTTGGTTAGAAAAGATTATTAACGAATCAAGACTTTTCTTATTCTATATCCTATCTATTTTCATATCCCTTCATTATATACAAGAATTTAAATGCAAATAAAGTGAAACCAAAACCCCAATATCGTACTAACATCCGTTACTATCAACTTGTCATCATGAGAAGAAATATGGACTGTCTCTGACACATTCGATGTCCAAATCACCTTTAACAGGGATCTCTGGTAATTTGAAAGGTGCCAACACCTGAGTAGCATGAGTGTTCTTCTTGACTCTGAAGTCATCAAGTTTGACATCGTCGAAAAAGCTCACTGTAGTCACCATCTCTTTACCAGCTTGAACTTCTTCAGGATTCGAAGATCTCAACAATTTACGACGTTCAACCTCGAGGTATAATTCATCATAAATCGTCAATCTTGTCTGTTTCAAATCTTCGAAATGTTTCTTCAACGTTGTCAACTGCCCAGCAATGGGTGAGGCCTTGTTGATCTGTACAAGCTGAACGTAATCCAGATACCTGGTTTCAAATTCCTCTTTCAATTTTTTAATGATATCAATCTGATAAAGATTGACAAACTCATTTCTCAATATTTTGTTCATGGTCTCAATGTCACTGGCATGGGTCCAATACGAATCATGTACAGCTGCAAATGAAATGTTGGCATTACCACAAGAAATGGAAGATTTCAACATATGAGTCGCGTCCAAAGAGTGGACGAAATTTGGTGGTAAAGCTGTCAGTTGTTTCTTAGAGTCAACAGACGAAAGTGAGTACGGATCTGAGATGAACACAGACTGTAAATTGGTTTGAACCTGTCTCTTAGACACAGATCTGTATGGTTGAACAATTGGTAATCCCAATGGGGTTGTCCAGACCACTGAAGTGATGTAATCTGGCTTCTTAATCGGTGTCGTCTTTTGTTCATCATCGTAGAGGTAGAAAGATTTCGAGATGATCTTAGCTGCTTCTCCTAACCAATCTTGAATCATATGAGCACCTTCAAACAACTCTCTTATACTGGCAAAGACTTGCTTTGTAAGATAATTGGACACGACGCTCAATTCCAAGTTATCAGGGAAGACATCTACTAACTGCTTAGCGATCTGGTCTTTAGCACCAACAAATGTGACACCATAGACATTAGTCATGACGGTTTGCTTGACTACTTTTCTCTTGATGTGTGGCAGAATCTTGATGGCTTCCTCGACTCCTTTCAAGACATCCAGATCGACTCTTTTTTGAACCAACGAGGCAACAAACGAATAAACATCTCCAGGTTTGTCCTGTGGAATCAAATTCACTTGTTTAGCACCGGCGACATCTCCTCCCAATGCAGCATAATGTTGTAATCCATTACATGTACCATCTTGGTGTACAGGCTGGTGACTGATAAATTTGGAAGGGTCCTCCAATTTGCTCAGCTCTACCAATTCAAACATGGTGGCCAAAGCTTGCCATGGTTTATCGGCAGACTTCCACAAAGAACCTTCATCTGACAATGGATCTTCGCAACATTTCTTAAACTCCTCCATGTGTTCCTCGGCGAACTTCTTTCTATCCAGCAAAGACACCTTGTCAACACCGAACAAATTGGCCATATGAACTTTCAACCAATCTAAACCGGAAGGACCCAATTCCTTACCCTCCCAAAAGATCAACAAACTTCTAGTCAAATCATTACCTAGATGATTGAAATGAGGTGATAAAGGATAGGCTCTTCCTCTGAAATCCAAATTATGTGGGAAGTAGAATTTTTCACCCAAGAATGCTCTTGCAATCTCCAACTTGTAGTTGATATCACATCTCATAGATCTGTTCTTACCAAATTCGTTGGAAATGGTTTGCACTTCTTGTTTCCAATTTCTAAATTGTTCTGGAGGTGCTGTTTTGGCAGGCCTGTCAGGGTAGTTTGGAATCTCAGAAATACCTGGAATCTCCAAGAAAGCTTCACCTGTATTCCAAACTTTGGCGACAACTTTGAAAATATCTTTATTAACAGTCCAAGAAGTCTCTCCCAACACGTTCAAACCATGGAACACTTGGTCTAGTTGCTTATTATCAGAAGCTGCTCTCAAATAGGCAATCTGTTCGGCAGAATTTCTTGATCTCAGCAAAAGAGATCTAATTGTCAAATACCCTCCATCTCTGTACGAAGTCCATGGTTTGGGTTTCACCAACATAGGTAAACCTTGAGGTGTAACTACAGAGCCGATTTCTTCTTTCGACAACTTCTTAGCAAATTCGGATTGCAATTTGATAAGACCAACTTTTGTACCTGAGATGTACTGGAAGTTATGATGGAATGCAGGAACGTGACCTATAACAGGTTTCTTCGTGACTGGATCAGTAGCAGTGACAGTGACTTTGGCAACTTTGATCAAGAAAGAAACCAAGACAGACCCTAATTTGGCTTGAACTTCATGGGTCCAGCCGAGCAGAGGATCATCCAAGTTTTCTTCTCTTGGTCTTTGTCTTCTCAAGTATGTTTTAGCCTTGTTGTTACCTGTCTTGAAGAATTTCTTCAACCTCAGTCTCTTGATCTTGTCCTGGACACTTTTCAAGCTTTCCTGTGAGTTGTATTCAATTTCTACAGCTTTACCGACTCCAAGGACTGCAGTGGCAGTTCTCAACCCTGAAACTTGTGAACCTTTTGTACTCGAAGATTTCAACAATTCCATAATTGTTATTACAGCCATTTTCTCAGGTGAAACCACTGTAATAAAAGGAGCATAATCAACTCTTTCTTTATGAGCTTTCAAATCGGCACCTTCTAAACCAGCTTTCTTGGTATAAGTACCATTTATGATTTTCTTACAAAGATCCACTTCAGCTTTGATCAAAGTGGTCAACTCTTGAAGCCAAAGGTACAAGAATTGGTTGACATGTTGTGGTGTTGTGAAAACATCGGCTTTTTGCAAATTTTCATACTCGTGTCTCCATTTCTCTTTAGCACTATCGAGACCTCTAGTCTCAACCAGTAATTGTCTTTCGTAGTTGAACTCTTCCAAAACAGCATTGAAAAGTTTTTGGTCTTCTTTAGACAAAGATTTGTAAATGCTGAAAAAGTCAATGTCGTGAGATGATTTATCGATCTCAGCTGGATCCACTGGAGTGGAAGCGTTCAATTTAGTAGCAAACTCTGCCAAAACCTCTGATTTATTTTTGGTAGCCAAGGCCATGATAGAGTGTCTGATCACTTTCAAGCCAAAAGTGTCTACAGCTTTCAAGTTCTCCGAGTTTTTCTCCAAAGCTGGAATTTGATCGTTCTCGAAAGAGAATTCTCTCAAAAGCTTCTTAGCCTCTTCTTCTCTCTTACGTAAGATGTCTTCCTCGGTTTCAAAATACTCTCTGAAGTCCTTTGGGATTTCTTCTTTGGGGATACTAAATTGCTGGACCAAAGTTTTCAAGTTTTCGAGCTTGAAGACATCAGCATGTCTCAAGATATCGTTCAAGTTGGATCTCTTACAGTTCTCTTTGTACATTCTCAGCAAAGCCTGGAGTTGAGGAGTCTTCGATCTGGACATCACGGAGTCGAAGAGGATGGCATAAGATCTGTCGTCAAACATATGATTGTATGCTGCTATGGAATCACTAAACCATTGTGTGATCTGCTGGACAGTTAGAGATGGGTCCAGTGTCCATGCAAGAAAATAACTGTTTAAAGCATCGATCATCGGTGTTTTGTTCCTCTGAGTCCTTATCAAAGAGTACATACTGGCTAGAAGAGCATGAGCTCTATCGAGCTCATTTGCTCTTAAGCAAGTGGTGAATAAATTATAAGTAGTTACAATATCTTTCGAAAACAAAGATATCTTCATATCCAAATTTGTCAGCAGTTTCTGCTCTTGGATCTGTTCAAAAGAAGGTCTCATAAACCTCGGAGATGGTGTGTGCATTACGGTTTCCTCGTTCTTCAAGTTCTCTATGAATGAAGAGAGTATTTCATCTGTGTCATCTAGCCCTCTTAAATCCTGATATGCTGTCAAATGGGCATTTTTCCTCACTGGAACTCCGCTAAGAGTTCTACTATTACGCAGGATTGCATTCAAGTGCACCCTACTTCCCCTTTTCACCACCAGATATCGATACATGAGGGATAGACTTGGTGATCAATCGAGTAAAGATGATCTCAGATGCTTCTTAGTTAAAAAATTTTTCTAGATGTCTTCCACAAACGGAAGGTAGGGGTTGTCTCGAGGAAAGACGTGCATATGACGCTGGGACCACTGGATATGGAAACAGGGGCGGTGGAGAAATAGGTTTGTATCCAAGATAGGAAACTGGGGGCTCTCATGTGTTCTTTTTTTTCGAGAGTCGTGTACACGGTACCAAAAACACCGATACAGCAACGGTCTTAAATGAACAAACAAATTGCCTTCTGTTACTCAAAATTCAAGTAGATAAATTAGTGAGAATGTATTCGTATTTCTTTGGCGGGTCTCAGAAGAGCAAGAATGATCCGAAGAAAGTGATTGTAAGCACCAGGGAGCACATCAACATGTTGAATAAGAAGTTGAAACATATAGAGACCCAGATAGAGGAGCAACAGACGATAGCCAAGAAGAATGCAACTAGTAACAAGGCAGCGGCCAGAACCGCTTTGAAGAAGAAACGGATGTTGGAACAACAGACGGACAAGTTACAAGCACAAGTTGATAATTTGGAGACTCAACTCTTCACGATAGAGAATGCCAGCTTGAACGTGGAGACCATGAACGCCATGAAGAGCGGTGCCAAAGCTATGAAACAATTGCACAAGGATTTCAACATGGATAACATTGAGGATGCCATGGACGAAGTCAGGGAACAATTGGACATTGGCGAGGAAATTTCAGATGCCTTATCGAGACCTTTGGGTAACCTGGATTACGACGAGGACGAGTTGGACGACGAGTTGGAGCTGTTGCAACAAGAGGAGTTGGACAAGAACGTTGTAGGAGACACAGCTCCTTTGAAACAACAACCTCTGAAAGATTTGGAGCTTCCGGATATAAGTGGAGTTCCTCAATTGCCAGTGTCGCAGAAACCTGAAGCTGATGAGGATGAAGAGGCCTTGAGAGCTTTGCAACTGGAAATGGGGATGTAGTTAGGGGTTATTATGGGATTGTGGTTGATCGAGAGAGTAGTCTCATAATTCTTCAGGCTCATTATAGTATGAGTGAGTTGTACTCAGAAGAAATTAGAGCAGATTGTTGATATTCTGCTACTTTTTTAGTGCTCAACTGGGTGAATACTAAGCGAGCTTCAGCTGCTGTATGCTGTTCTGATATTTAAGGATGTCGAAACGATTGTAAAAGATCCAATTCAGCTTTTATCTCAGATAAAGGGACCCCTAAGCATCGAGATGACTTGATTGGAGAACATGAGCTTTCTGTTTCATTTACTCAGCTTGACAGCTTTTGAAGAATTAATTAACAACTACACACCACCGACCAACCTTCTCCTTACAAAGCACCAACACTACTCCATCATTTTCCATGCTCATATACTTCATTTCTTTGTTTTCTTTTATATAATATCTGGTGGGAATCATTCATGCTTTATTCTATCTCTTTATACGCTCATAGAGCAGGTCTTCTTTCACTGTTGGCACTCACAGTGCTAATATCAGTACCTTCAACATGATCATCAACACAGGCGTTTCAAAGCTTATAAAACTGTTACGTTGCGTTGCTCAGCTATTTAAATACCAGTGATATCTGTTACAGCGCTAAACCATCTGTGCCTAAACTGGTACCCCTAATCTGCCCAACACCCCCAATTTACCACCTTCTATAAAATAACTTTTGTGATTTTATTCACTCCAATTGAAGACCTTCATCTAGTCCAAAATCTTTCGCTGATCATGATGGTTTCATTAAATATGTCTCAAAAAATCATCTAATCCATTTCATCATACCCATCTCGAAATTCGCCACGTCTTGGTGAGCGTCTCTATTTATATGGAGAAAAAAAAAAAACCAGCACACCAAACTATTTTATCTATTTAAACATTCCAATAATAGGAGATCCACAGAACCAGCTAAGCAGAACCAAATGAGTAGTGCCTACACAGCGTACGCGGGATCTATTCAGGATCGTACAGTGGAGTTCCAACAATGCGTGAGCTCCTACGATCGGTTGAACAAATCTAAACAACGGACGTACCAGCCGACGGTGGCCTCCAACGGTAATTCTAAACAACCGATCACACGGACAGAGTTCACCAACAAGGCTAAATCCATTGCAGATGACATTGCCCATGTAACGAGTCTACTTTCGAAACTAGCGCTATGTAAGTTTGAGTCCCTTCCAGCGATTATATAACACGGTACTAACCTTAAACAGTGACAAAGAGAAACCAATTCCTCGACGACAGATCCACCGAGATCCAAGAATTGGCGTACGTGATCAAGCAGAGTATCTTCAAAGTGGACAACTCACTTAAAGAGCTCGCCCATAGCACGTCATCCAAGACCACCAACGATCAGATCAGTTTACACACGAAAAACGTTGTACAATTGTTGAATACGAGGACCAAGAACGTCACCACAGAGTTCAAATCGGTGCTAGAGTTGAGACTGAAAACTGAACTGCAAAACAAGTCTAGAAAAGAGCAATTTCTCTCGATGGCCAGTGAATCTATTCAGAATTCGAACGACATCAGTCAACAGAGAAACTCATCCCATATGGCCTCGGATAATCCGTTCTTGAACTCGATACTACACGAGACAGACTCTCAACTGCAAAATGGGGAACAATTGTTGTCCATTCCGGACCAATCACAGCAGTTGATGTTGATCGAGGAACAACAACAGAATCAGTATCTCCAGGAGAGAAATAGAGCAGTAGAGACCATTGAAAGTACTATCAACGAGGTGGGGAACTTGTTCCAACAGTTGGCCACCATGGTCAACGAACAAGGAGAACAGATCCAGAGAATAGACACCAATGTGGAGGATATCAGTTTGAACATTCAAGGTGCTCAAAGAGAGTTGTTGAAATATTATAACCATGTCAGTAGTAACAGATGGCTTATGCTCAAGATCTTTGCCGTTATCATCTTCTTCTTCCTCGTCTGGGTGTTGGTGTCGTGATTTATTTATTATATGATGAGGGTAGTTGATGTGATGGTGATTTTAAGTGTTAGTTAGCATCAAGCACAGATCTGATATCAGTTGATTAGCTAGAAGAGATTATTTAGTGACTCGAAGGCATTTTGAAGACAAGATTGCCATCAAGTTCGATATCATTCAACTTTGTGTCTTGTTTCACATCTCTCTTGTCCTTTTGATCATCAACGATCTCTTGGTCATCTTGATCTGCTTATCACTTAGAACAACCTTATGTTTTTCATTATCTCAAGATGACCCTATCCATTTGACTCCATTTTTACATCGCATCAAACCTGAAGATTACATGGTACTTTTGTCATCTTTTCCACATCACTTCACTACTCATCAACTCCATAAATGGAACCATCAGTGACCCACTCTATCAACTCTTGTTATATACGCTTAATAAATTGATCCCCAACGCACGACCTTGTTGCAAGTTTTTCCCTGTAAGATCCAAAGATAAGAAAAGAAAAAAATTGGCTCATTTGGAAAAGATCTAATTAACAATCAAATAAATAATATAAAGCAGTAGCAAAGGGGGGAGTTTAGATATAGGTTTCGTTACAGTTAGTTGTGTTTCCGTTGATTTTTGAATATTGGTTTAAGTTTGATATCTTTCAAAGCTTTTTGTTCCACACAAAGAGTGTATAAGCTGGTGAAGATTTCGAGCCTTACGATCATCTATTGAGTGCATCGTATTTATCTGTTCATTAGAAGAATAGAGGTTATTTATTGTTGTTACCGTGTTAGAGACGGTGTGCTTTAGAGGTACACCAAGTAACTGTGGTTGTTTCGAGACCATAGAGCCATTTATAAAGACTTTTCAGTGAGAGGTCACGTGACACACGGCTGTCATCATAGATATTCAAAGATCAGAGTCGTTTGGAGTTGGTGGCTAGTCAACTGATCTAGCGCATAGTCTGTTTTCGTCGATAAGAACCTTTCAGTTTCGAAACGTGATATTTATTCACCTGTCGATCGGAGATTTATCGAGAATAACTCTATCATTTAAATAAGTACTGAGTTGAACGCTGTTTACTTAGAGAAATTTGGAGTGAACAGGCGTTTCAAATCATTTTGGGGGCTATTGTTTTGATAAGCACTGATTAAGAGCGCAGTTTAACAGATATCCATCGAGTTAAACGCTTTTATCTGTACAAGTATCAAGTTGAATACCTCTTTTCAGTCAAATATCGAGTTGTGTCTCTGCTAGTCAGAAATTATCAACTGAGACTTTGATTTAATAGTATCAAGTAAGTTTACTGCTGGACAGTGCTTCTTGATCTATTCCCATACTTTTCAAGACAACTTTACAGTACTAAAAGTCTCGAAATTTCAAATGAGTTACACTTTTGAGAAAGGTCCCGATCTGAGGATCTCAGAGACGATCTTACGACCAAGAAATGCTGTTTTTAAAGATGTCTCTGAAAACCTCTTCTTAGTAGACTCAGACTACGACACCGGGTCGACATCCGATGGTCCTAAAGAGATCAAAGATGATATCTATGCTGGTGTGACAATAGAAGACGATTCACCATATCCGGAGGTGAGAGCAGCAGTACCCTCTACCGATGATCCTACCATCCCACAGAACACTTTAAGAATGTGGACGATAGGTTTACTCATGGCCACCATTGGGTCCGGTTTAAATGTATTGTTCTCGTTGCACAAGACTGTCTTTGCAGTAAATTTATTTGTAACAGGTTTCTTAGCATGGCCTTTAGGGGTTGCCTGGGAAAGATGTGTTCCAAGCAAGAGAATTTTGGGAGTCGAGCTCAATCCGGGCAAATTTAACATCAAAGAGCACACTTTGATCATAATCATGTCCAACGTATCTTTTGGTAATGGTGCTGCGTATGCGACAGATATTCTCATAGCGATGAGTAAATTTTATGGTGTCAGATTCACCAAAGGTTTCAGTTTTTTAACCATCATCACTACTCAGTGTATCGGGTTATCGCTAGCTGGTATCGCTAGGAAAGTACTTATAAACCCATCTTCGATGGTTTGGCCCGCCAATTTGGTCACTTGTACTTTTTTGACCAACATCCATATGAACGTGAACCACAGTGCAAACGGGTGGACCATTTCAAGGTTGAAATTCTTCTTAATAGTGTTCACATGCTCTTTTGTATGGTACTGGTTCCCAGGTTTCCTATTCCAAGGACTCTCCTATTTCTCATGGATCACTTGGATCAAACCTGAGAACGCTTTGGTGAACCAGCTTTTCGGAGTTTCTTCCGGTTTGGGACTCTTTCCCTTGACTTTTGACTGGAACCAAGTGACAGGTTACATTGGATCTCCTTTGATCCCACCAGCCAGCGTTTGTGGTACTATTCTTCTTTCCATCGTGTTCATCTATTGGTTGGTGGTGCCCGCTTTACACTATTCCAACGTTTGGTACGGGAAATACTTACCCATCTCTGATTCCCAGACCTACGACAGATTTCAGAACATCTATGACACCTCCCGGATCTTGACACCTGATTTCTCCTTCGACAAAGCTCTGTACGAGGCATACTCATCTCTTTATCTTTCCACCACTTTTGCCATATCCTATGGTATGCAATTTGCCTCTACGACAGCGGTTATAGTGCACACGGTCTTGTTCCATGGGAAGGATATCTACAGACAGTTGACCTCTGCTGATGATACAAAGTATGACGTCCACACAAGGTTGATGAAACTGTATAAGAAATGTCCAGACTGGTGGTATTTAGCACTTTTCCTCGTGATGTTTGCACTTTCCATCGTCACTATCGAGATATGGCCTACCGAGCTCCCAGTGTTTGGGTTAATAGTGGCTCTCTTGATCGCCTTGTTTTTCATCATCCCCGTGGGTGTCTTGTATGCCATCACCAACATGGCTTTAGGGTTGAACGTGATATCTGAGTTGATCAGTGGGTATTTGATCCCAGGTAAACCTATTGCCTTGATGTTTTTCAAGACTTTTGCCTATATATCCAACGTTCAAGCCGTCACTTATACCCAGGATTTGAAGTTGGGTCACTACATGAAGATTGCACCAAGATTGTTATTCTTTGCCCAATTAATTGCAAGTATTTGGGGGTCCTTGGTACAATTGGGGGTGTTGATATGGGCAGAAGGTAACGTTGAAGGTCTTTGTGACGTTGATCAGAACGGGAGATTTACATGTCCTGGAGCTCGTGTTTTTTACAATGCCTCAGTGATATGGGGTGTCATTGGCGCTCAAAGACAGTATGCTCCTGGTCAGCTTTACTCTGGTCTCTTGGTCTTCTTCATCATAGGTGCTGTGTTACCTGTAGTAAGTTGGGTAGTGTTGAGAAGATGGCCTAACTCGTTCACCAAATTTATCAACTGGCCAGCCTTCTTTGCCGCTACAGGGAACATCCCACCTGCTTCTCCTTACAATTACACCTTGTACTCCTTTGTCGGACTCTTTTTCGGGTTCTTTGTGAAACGGAAATGGTTCCATTGGTGGTCCAAGTACAACTTCACGCTTTCAGCTCTGTTGGATGTAGGATTGGCCTGGAGCGCTTTGATCATTTTTCTATCTTTGATATTGTCCAACGTCAGTGTACCCAATTGGTGGGGGAACAACGTTCTCAATACCGCAGATATGAACGATACAGCTATACAGATCAAGTTAAGGGACGGGGAGACGTTTGGGGTGTCGAGCTGGTGATGTTTTTTTGTTATTTTAGGGATGTTATGGTCTTTTTAAACGTTATTCCAAGCATTTATTTGCTCTTTGCTTCTATGGCTTATATATTCTAATCGAGAGTTTCTTTAATCTTAACATGGTGGATCAAATATTAATTTTTAACATTAAGTTTATATATATACTAAGACATAGAATCGGCTTTGACCGAAGTAGTGGAAGTAGAGTTTTTTCTTCACTGTGATATCTAAGGGTTGGGAAAGTATAAAAAACACCACTAATTTTGATTCTGAACTCTTGTCTGTGCGTTTCTCAAGAAGAAATCGTCCACGTTTATATTACTGTTTGCATTGGCGTCAACTGCCGAGTTGGCATTGACCACCATGTTATCGTCATCTTCCAGTGAATTGAAATTGTTGTGATTTTCTGTATCGTTATTCCCGATCTGTCTTGGAACTCCACCACTGGAACTGGAACTACTGTTCCCTCCACCACCACCGTTCATCATGGCTTTGAATTTTTCTCTCATGAAGGAGTCTTTGAAATTTCGGAATATCTTGCTGGTGCGTGGGAACTGCTGCTGATGGTCGTGGAAGAACTTGTCGCACCATTGGTACATGAATTTCTCGATGTCCTCCATGCTGATGGTGAAGAGCTCGTCCTCTGATAGCACGTCCTCTGGGTCGTCGTTGACAGAGCCCAAATTCCTCACCATACTTGAGTTCATCTCATTACCTGACAAGTCGGTGATATTTGAACCAGTGCTCATCAAGAGATTCTTGTTCACCAGGTTGTTATTGTTACTGTTATTGGAGTTGTTGGAGTTGTCTTTACCGCTGTTGTTCTTCGATTTGGGATTGTTCTTCAGTTGCAATGGAGAATTTCCCAGTTGGTGATCCAATTGATGTTGTAGCACTTGATTGGACCCCATTAACCCCATCTGTTGTTGCTGGTTCTGGGTTAACGAGTGTATAAGTTGGTTATTGTTCCCATTCCTGTTGACCTGGTTGTCCAATCTTATATATGGGGGGATCATGGAGAACGATTGGTTCCCAAATGCACCGGGCACTTGAGATGATAGATACTGTTGACCCAGAATCAGCCTCTGTTGGTCGGAGAAAGTGCGGGTATCGATCCCCGTGATCAAAGAGCCATTCCCGTGCAGATGTGAGGAACCGTTGCCAGTGGTGGAGGATCTGTTCCCGTTTGAGTTCTGACTAGAGTTCTGATCGGCATTATTAGCCGTTTCTGCACTACCATTATTGGTACTCAACAGTTGTGGGGAATTTAGGAGTTGGTTCACCTCGTAGAAACGGGAATCTGTCGCCTGTGCATGCGAAGCGTTTGTGTCATCAGCGGCTATCCTATTAGGGGAATTGGTATTTGCACGCCTGTTCAACTCCACCATGGTCTTCTTATCGAGTCCATGTCTCTTCTTGAACTGGGACAACCACCCATGGCTGAAACTGTATAACCTCTTGGGGTCGTCGACACCGTACCGACGAGCGTACAGAGCCCAATGCTCCCTCAATATGGGTTCGTTTATAGGTAGTCCATCCAGTAGTCTTCTCTCAACTAAGGAGTCCATAGCCTGGTTGATCTTCTCATATTTGAACCGCACTTTCCTCTTGGACTGACGGATATGATTCCCACTCAACTCTGTTAGCGACGCAGACCTGTTATACCGTTCTCTGAGATCTGTCTCATGTTTAAGCCATTCACTGAACGACGATGTACTGATCGCAAATTGGTTCTTGAACTCCTCCACGGTATCCGATTGCAGTTTGCCGGACCTGTGGTAGAAGTTGAGGATCTGGATCTTCTCCTCAAGTGTGGCTCGCGGTAGTTTCGAGCTCAAGCTGGCTCTGGAACTGTTGGACCTCTGGAGATCATTTCTAGAATCTTCAACTTCTCCACCACTGGAGGCCATTGACCCGTTATTTCGTATCTGTATGGTCAAGTCCACCTCGTTACCACGTCCAGGTTCAACCTGTGTTCTCAACTGTCTACGAGAACCTATCCCATTGCCCTGGTTTCGCTGAGACATGGTTTTATTGTAACTAATGGTTAGATAATTGGGTTGTCTCGACTTGATTGTTTTTTATGTCTCTGTGCACGACTTTTTGATGGAGAGGAGATGGAGAAGATGAAGGGAGAAGATTATGCAGCAGGGGGAGAAGAATTGGGGCAAAGGGCAGGAGGAGAAGATGAGAGGACTGAATGGAGAAGTTTAAAGGGGGTGATATGAATAAGAAGATGGACAGTATGGAGATCTGGAGAAAGAGAGGTAGAGAGGAGTAGAAATAGAGACATAGAGACAGGGAGAGGGAAGACAGAAAGAATAATCAATATATTCACAGAGTTCTATAACAATAACTCAATGGGAACCAGCTGCTCTGCTGACCTTCTCCAAGATACTTTCATAAGCAACTTCACTAAAGTCGGTACCTTGGATATCGGTGGAGACACCGTTAAGGGCTCTTCTCAAAGCATCCTTGGAAGAGGCGTAAACCATCTTGGATCTGACTGGAGCAGTGTCTGGGGACCAGGCAAAGAAGACAATTTTGGATCTGTATGTTAGTATTTTTGCGTTGATCAGCTTAGTAGCTGAGAAGCTGAGTAGCTGGGTGCGTATGGAAGTTGAGACACCTTTGCTCTGTTCACTCTTTCGTGTTCACCATAACAGAGGTGAACGATATTATTGGTGTAAAGAACAAGCTCTTTATCAGAGATGTTTTGTAGCTCTTCAATGCTTTAAAGCACTTGCACTTGAACCGTCTGAGTACCTCTGAAATTTTACCACAAAATCACGTGATCGCATATAGCGGTCTACTAAAGAACTTCAGGATTACTCGAGCATTCTCTGAGCAATTTACAGGTAATTGGAGCATTTCAGTGCAATTGAATGTCACTCGATGCATTTCATCACCATCTGAACGCATTTGACTGTGAATGGTGCACGAAAACACAGTTCAGTTATGTTCGAACCACTAAAGTCTGTTCTTATAAAGTTCATTGAAGCAATCCAGCTAATCAGTTCACTCAGTTCACCTGGTGAATTGGAGTGCTTCTAGTAAGCTACTCATAGTAAGCTATCCCTAGTAAAATGCTCATAGTAAACTGCTAATAGTAAACTGCTCATAGTAAACTGCTCATGGCACTGCTCAATGAACTCTTGAACCATACAAAAACACTGCAATGCTCCAAGACAAGCTCCAACTCCTCTCAAACACCACAACACACCCAGCTCATCTCTTTAATATACTCACCTTTTACCTTCACCTCCACCGAGTTCGTACTCAAAGTCGTAAACGGCATATTTACACTCGTTCTCAGGCAATTCTTCCAAGAACTTCTCGTAATCTTGTTCTGAAGAAGTCTGGTCAACGACAATCTCAGTTTTCTTGTCGTTCAATACGAAAGTGACAAATTTGAACTTCTTACCCAACTTCAATTCGTTGAAAGCCTTCAAGGCTTCATCGGAAACGGCAACACTATCCAACTGTTAGTTCGTGTGCTCCAAACGCTGCTATTCCTCGAAATGACTTACCCTGATCTGGACTGATCACCACAATGGCTTTGTTAGTAACTCTTGCAATACCATTGGCCAATGGATGCCTGTTTCCTCTGTGGTCAAACTCACCATTTTATCGCAATTCTGATTATTTACTTGTTCTATTTGTCTCAATGGCAAAAAATGTCCGTTTTGAACAGCGAACCGGGATCTACGACTTCCTCATAAAGTAAACTCCATATTTGGTTATTTTTTCTAATTTTGAGTTCCCGATTAGGAAACTACCATTTTTGGCAGATCTCAAATTTATCAAATTGTCAACTGTTTACATAACAGTTAACTAGTTGTATCAGTGAAGCTGAAGAGAGTCTCGATGGACTCGACGAGTTGGCAAGGGTTCGATGACAGGTTAAGAGAATTGGAAACCGTCTTAAGCGTGTCCGAAGGTGGCACACCCATATTGGTGCAATTGGAACTGTTGAATCAAGCTGTAGACCTGATAGTGAGCGATGAGCATAGACAAATGTTCAAAGAATTGGCATCCCGTTGGTCCCATGTGGCGACCATGAAATCTCATGCTGGTTATGACGATGTGGAGGATGCAGAGCTCGAGAAAATGGCAAACATAGTGATTGCTAGCAAGTCGAGAATACACGCTTTCTTACTGAAATATGAGCATTTTATCGATTTACAAACCACTTTGAATAAATTGGTCAAATCTGCCCAGGGCAACTACCAGGCGTATCTCAACTTACAACTTCCAGAACAGCAATGTGCTCAGTTGAATGATAACTTATCCAAGTTGATAGTGCGATCCATGTTGCTTTTGGAGAGAAATCTGTTATTCATGGCTAATGAGAACAGATACTGGGCAGATTTGGAGACCAGAATGATCGAGTTACAGCGTAAAATACACTTGAAAAGACAGATAGACTTGAAAAACAAGCTATATACATGATCTAGTCTCTTTGTTTCTCGTGTAGGGCCACTGTATCGTTTAAAATCTTGTTAAATAGTTCATCGAAGTCACTGTTGTCCTTGTGTAACAATTCATTCAATTCTTCTGATATCATCACATCTTTGAACTTGAGATCATCTTCATTCTGTTCACTTTCTTCTTGGATCATTTCTTCAATCTCGTTCACGTCAACCTCATCTTGTTTCCTACCTGCAACTTTGACAAGGTGGATGGAGATCCCAGGACATTTGGAAATACCGTAAGTCTCTACTCCATTGGATACAGGGTTCGGTTGATTCTTTGAGAGAAATTTCCGACTCATCTCCGTGACGATCTTGATGGAAGAGTTCTTGAAATTGGACTTTCTCCTGAAAATGCTGTAGATCACCTTGATATTACTCTCATATTCTTTAACCTTCATGAATTTATAGTGGTCTGGAACTTCAAGAAAGACAGAGTACCGATCTGTTGAGTCCACTTTTAACATACAGACCTCCTTCAACTTATTAACAATCTCCATTATCATGAAGCCGTCGTTCAACACGTTTGAATCGTAAATCTTTAGATAATTCTGCAATATTTGATTCAACACACCAAGGTTATCGATGTTCTTTTGATATATTTCCTGGTTCTCTTTGAACTTGTCAAGCTCTCTACCGAAGCTATATTCCCGGTTTAACGTTGGCATTTTCTTGAAAACGTACAACGCTTCATGAGAATAAAAATCCAGACCCATAATGTGCAAATAGTACACGACGGTACCCATCAAATGCTTTAAATACGTTTTTGAAGCAGGTAAATCTTGAGGTTTCTTCGCTGAAAGCATGATCTCACTGTTTAAAAGATCCCAGTATGAATTGTTGACCATTTCCAAAGAATCTGCAAAGGTCTTGTACATTTTATTCAAATCACCAGCTTTTTTGAAGCCTTGATATCTTTGCAAGTTCAAGATCAAACTCGATATCATATAATAGTTCCAGTCTTTGATGTTTTGATCCAGTTGATCGCTGAAGATTTCCAAGAATCCAACTGATAACACCGTTTGTTTCTGTTTTAAAAACTTCAAGTAATACAGGTTGTAAAGCTCATACAATATCGATATTGTGAGAAACTGAGCGTTCTTGTGGTGGTCATCAAAATAGGCCACCCCACTATCAGTAGTGAGTAACATTCCTTTAAAGACGTCTACTGAGACAGCTTTGGAGTCCAGTACGTGGAAGGCTGCATTTTCAAACAAATTCTTCTCATTTGTTAGGTCTTCGAGAGCTTGATCCACCGGTACCGCGTTATAAATTTTGTTGAGATCAAGTCTTAACTTCGAAACATCTCTCTCTTTGTAATCGACAATCTTTGGTACTTCAACGACTCTGTATCTGTGATTTTGTCCTATAGAGGTTAAAAATCTAAGAGATAACCAGAATTCATCTGTGATTATCAAGTTTTGATCTGGATCAGGAGAAGTTTGTTCGAATAAACCTTGTTGAATTGAAAGAAGGAGCTCAACTATGGAAGGTTTCAATTCTTCATAGATAGAATTGTAACTCTCCACCACCCATTGTGTTATATCTATGATTTCATCAGATTCTTTGCTTTTAATTACTGTTGACTTCAACAACACGGGAAGTACCATACGATCGTCCAGTTTCACTTTGAAAACTTGTTCGTTCATCCCTTTCAATGTCACAAAATTTTGTTGGTGAAAATCAGTCTCGAAAGATTCGACAAACTGCAAACCAGCTTCTTTGCAGAACTTGTAATGGTCTAAAATATGATTCGGATAGATACCTATCAACTTATCATCTTTACTCGTCAACCAGTCTGGTAATTCAACTATAGAGCATTCTAAACCTGTCAATGGGTTTATAAGCTTCTTGTAAATCAACTGGTCATATTTGGCATGAGATTTAGGAACACCAATATATTCCACTTTATCTGCTAATTCGAGAGCTGATAACATGACTTCGACTTTCTCTTTAGCATCACCAGCGATATCCCATTGTGTGCTAAGCGATGGTGGAAGTTTAGGAGTCGGAGTTATCGACACTTTTGGAGTAGTGAAATTTGCATAGAACTGTCTTGGGACAGTGACAAGTTCATATTTCTCACTGAGAAGTTTAGGAATCAACTCTTTTAAAAGATGCTGATGATGCTCGGTGGTGATTGGGAAAACTTGCTCTTCAATCTTCAGTGAAACGTACATCTTCAAATCACTGCTTCTGTTATACTTGAACTTGTCCAAATCGATATCTACAGGTCTATCCGACACTTTGTTCAACATCAACCGCAAAGATGTCTCTGGTATCTGAGATTCAGCATTGATAGCATGCCTTTCGTTGACGAAGAATTTCACTGTGAATAATTTGGAATTATCTGCAAAAGTGTCTCTCATAACAAGTTTTGCAAGTTTACTCAAATTGATATTTCTGTTCTTAACATCACTTCTGTGTAAGAAAACGGGAATCGTATACCGTCCTTGCACCTGTCGTCTGCTGTGCATCATCTTGTCTCTATAACTTTTCTGTATTTCTCGGAACATCGACATGTAGCTGTATCGCACTTGCGACATTGGACCTCTGGTCTTTGCATACTGCCATCCCAAGACAAGTTGTTTGAGATCCATCCTGGTGTGTTTGCTTGTATGATGGGTTGAGTCTACTTTGTGGTCTCAGCGTTGTTTCACCTCTGTAGCTGTAACTCTTTAGCTGTAACTGTGTAGCTCTAGCTCTTTAACTTTGAAGCTGTATAGCTTGGTAGCTTAGCTGATACTTTATTTCTTCAGAGTGTTCAACTCGACAGATGGTAGTACTACCAGTTTCTTCTCTCTCACAGCAATCACGCAATACACTTTGTAGCAAAACAGTACCCTTTAAATGCTACTATAGCTCTCTGTATCAATGATATAAGTTGACCTTCTATCGCACTGCACGTCCTAATTGTGCTTGGTCTTGAAAACGAGTTATTACCGTACACTTTATATCCTCTTCAAAGACTCAGTATCACCAAGCAGCAACTCTCTTCTTATTCCCAAAGCTTCAAGCAAGTTAACCGCTAAGACAACCCTTAACTCTTCAGTTTGAATATGTCTTAAATACTTCAGAAATTAAGTCGTTTGAAAAATATCAAAAAGTGAAATTTTTCAGGCATCTCATCTCAAAAGATCTCGAGACACAGATCTATAACCATTAGAGAAACTGATATGATATTCAAACGGTTGCTCAGCAGTCTACGGAATGTCGAGACTGCTATATATAGACAACCAGTACCCAAAGAGAATGATTTGATCATCGTTGCCATGTCTGGAGGTGTAGATTCGTCAGTGTGTGCCGCTCTTTACTCCAAAGCTTTTAGTAATGTACGTGGGATCTTCATGCAAAATTGGAGCAGTGAGGCCAAATGCTCGGAGACAGATTGGAAGGATGCTCAAAAGGTTGCAGACCACTTGAAAATACCCTGTGAGAGGGTGAATTTCGAGAGAGATTACTGGGAAAGCGTGTTCAACCCAATGGTGGAGGGTTATCAGAACGGTATCACCCCCAATCCAGATGTCAATTGTAATAAATATATCAAATTTGGGAGACTTGTCGAGCATTTGAGTGAGGTCTACGGAGAGGAAAACAAACGGTGGTGGTTGGTCACGGGTCATTACGCAAGAGTTATGGAGCATAAACCCACTGATCAGGTGCATCTCCTCAGAGGCTCATACTTAGCAAAAGACCAGAGTTTTTATCTCTCGAGTCTACCTAAAAATTCTCTTAACAAGATTCTCTTACCTATTGGACACTTCACCAAGCCTGAAATAAGGGAAATGGCCAAGCAGTTCGAATTACCCACAGCTTCAAGACCAGATTCTCAAGGTTTATGCTTTGTGTCACAGAAAGGTACCTTTAAGAATTTCCTAAATGAGTATATCGAACCGAACCCTGGGAACATTATTACAGAGGATGGGACAGTTCATGGGAAACATGGAGGGTTATGGCATGCTACTGTAGGACAAAAAAGTGGGATTTCTATGCCTCAAGGTGATCCTAAATACGAGGGTAAATGGTTTGTCAGTGAGAAGAGGTACGACACTAATGAGTTGGTGATAGTGAGAGGTGGTGATAATCCTAAACTTTTCAAAAACGTAGTCGAGGCCAAAGATTGGACCTGGTTTGGTGGAATGCTGGAACAAGACCTTCCTGATGTCTCTGAACTCACTATACAATTCAGGTCATTGCAGAAACCTATCACTTTATCACAAATTACAATTGAGAATCAAAAAATTAGAGTCAATTTGAAAGAGGAACAAAAAGGTATAGCTGAGGGACAAGCCCTTGTACTTTATCATGGTGAAAGGGTATTAGGTGTCGGTGTGATTACAAGTACCAAAAAATTGTGATCATGATCGGTTTATTAAATAAAGAAAGTGATAAAGTCCGTTACGAAATAATGAATAGACTGTATATAGTGGTATAGTTAAGAATTGATAAAATTTAAAGAGGGGTGTATTTAAGCGATAACACACATTGGCATGATACTGACAGTGTGACCGCCAATCCATAATTGGTCTTGTTCGTCTTTGGATTCTTTTGGAGCTGCTGAAGTGGTGATTGGTTGCATTTTGATTTCGGTTTGATTTGATAAATTATTGTAACTAAAGTGTCGGAAGCTGAGATATTTATATCATACTCTTTATCTTTCGAATCACTCTAAAATTCCTAGTAGCAACATTTAAATTGCCTCAAGTGATTCATATTTGATCTAGAATGCATAAAATGGGGGTTTCTTACACTGTCTCACTATCAAAAACCTTACTGAGACATGGTGATAATGACTCTTAATTTGTAAATTCATTGTCTGTTCCTAAAAGAACCAAATCCACCGAATCTGAATCGTCTTGTGCATTATCATAATTAAATAGACGTTTCAAGTTGATAGTGTTTCGAGATCATCGTCCTTATCGTGGATCTGTATCCCTTTTTTTTTCCAGCCGCAGCATTGTTTTTGACTAAAGAGGAAATTGTGATTTGCGACCTGAGATTTTTGTAACATACTCTGATTAACCTCAAACTTCACTCAGACTTCAATGAAGGATATAAAAGGGGTTCATAGGAGCTTAAATGTTGATTCTTGTGTACCATCGAACAATCGAACAATCATTTAATTATTTTAACAATGCAACCAATTACTACTTCAGCAGCTCCAAAGGAATCCAAGGATGAACAAGACCAATTATGGATTGGTGGCCATGTTGTCAGCATCATGCCAATGTGTGTTATCGCTTAAATGGTGTTATTAAATTCCCGAAAAGGTTTTTGAACAAGTTTATATTATTATGTATTAGAGTTGAGTAGCTAGTATCATAATACAATAATTTTTCCCTTTTCCACCAGTGACCTCAGCCTCTACTAGAGCATCTAGGAGTTGATCTGAATCTTCAAATTCATCACTAAAATTCTTTGTGGCTTAATATCTCCAATAAGCCTATATAGTCAGCGCTTAGAAGCTTGAAAAACAAATTAGGGATACAGCTGCACCCCTAATTGATCGGAAAGCCCCAGAAAAATTTTTATAATCCCACTTTGATACCACACATCAGATATCCGACACTGTGATAATCGGAGGTTGGTGTCAAGCGGGAAAGAGCTGAGTTGATCTACACAGATTTGTAGTCTGTGCAGGACAATAAAGATTTGCCGGTGAGAAAAAAAAAATATGTGGAGTCAAATTTAAATATGCAAAGAGATGTATTAAACGTTTATAACGATGCTTATGAGAAGAGTTTTTTAACCCAGCTTTTCTTCTGGTTTACGACTTCGAATTTGGTGCCTTTGAGTTTCTTGACAGCTCTTTCGTCGCCATTTTCAGCTGCTTTTTGGAACCATTTGATCAGAGAATCTTGATTTTTCTCACATCCAATCCCCTTTTCCAAGAAATGGCCCGTAGCGAACTGCAGTTTGGGTAAACCGAGATTAGCAGCTTTTAAAGACCACTCGAACAGTTCAGACTCGTTCTTTGGAAGATTGGAAGTGCCCACCATGAACCAACCACATAATCCAAGCATCGATTCTGCGTCTCCGCCTAGAGCTGCCTGTGTATAGTAGTGTATGGACAATTCTGGGTCCTGTGGGATCACATCACCCAACTCGTAATGTTTCCCCAAGATGGACAGAGATTGTATATGGCCCAAAGAGGCCGCAAGACGATACAAATCCAAAGCGTAAACTTTGTCCTGTATAACGATATCTTTGAAGCCTTGGTAGTGTATTTTACCCAATTCGTAGGGAGCAGCCAGGATCAATTCATTGGCGTTCTCCGTGGCTCTGTTAAGCCATTTGATTCCATCTTTCTTCGTAGTTATGCTATTGGAGAGCCCCATACGCCCGTAAAAAGAATAGATACCCATCTTATACATAGCTGAAGGGTGGTTTTTGGTGGCTGCAAATTTGAGAAATTCAAGAGCCTTTCTCGAGTCTCTACTGGTTCCAAGCCCAACTTCGTAACAGAAAGAAGTTCTGTACGCTGATTCTACATGGCCATGTTTGGCAGCACCTTGGAAAAGTGTGAAGGCTTCCCTTTCATCAACTTTCCCTATAGCTCCACTTGAATAGGCATCTGCTAATAAGTATTGAGCCTCGGTGAAACCTTTATCACTCAATTTTTTCAAGTAGTGCACCGCTTCTTTTAAAAACTTGTGTTTTAAAGCTTTTTTCTCCTCTAAGCTCACAGGTTCTTGTTGTAAACTGGCATCCCACCCGGTGGACATGAACGAGGTGGTTGATCTATTTTTTTTATGCGATCCCAACGATAAAGTACTACCGCTCTTGTTTTCCAGACTGTCTGGGTCCAAATTCATGAAAATGGCAGTGTTTAACATGTATCTGGCATACTGGAGTAGCACCTCGGGATCGTTGGATTTCTTCGCGTTCACTCGATACAATTCGATCGTTTTCAACTTTGGTAATAACAAATTGGAATTGGACCCCATCAGTTGTAATAAATGCGAATTGGAGTCCAAACCTTGGAAACTGGCATTGGGGGACGTCACTCCACTGGAGAAAGAGATATCGTGCAGAGATTCTTCTTCAGGCTTGAGAAGTGTCATTTCGTGACTGGTGTCCTCTAAAGGCTTTGGGAGTGAAATGGCGGACCCAAACAGAGAAGACGTTGATTCGGAATTGTCCTTGGCTGCCAAGGTGGGAGACCATTCCCGTTCGTGTGGGAAAACGACTCCTCTTGGGGTATCTGGGGCTGTGGATTGCAAGTTCCAGCTTCTTGCTGTGTCTGGTAGTTGTAGTTGATGATCGATAAACAGGTCTCTGGAGCCACCCGAGTTCCTGTTATTACCGTGGAAGAGATGATCGGAGGGGCGTGATGAGTACATGTCTACCTCGGAACCTCTATAATTGCCGATGAAAGTACCTGATCTGTTCTCTGGCACCACCGCTTGAGCCTGTCTATACGGATGAGCTGAAGCCATCTTGTTGTTGGTGGTTAACAGGTGTTTAAAAAATTTTTTACCGCCCTCTTGTCGCTGTTTCTTTTGCTCGGAAATCCAAACAGGAGAAACAAAGAAAAAGGAAAATTTGGCATAACGCGTGTTGCAGTCACGTGCATAAGCGAGTCACGTGTATTTCCGCTCAGGCAACGGATAGCTTTAAAGGTGAGAATTTGAGATGAGTGTGATTGGTGCAATCATCGTTGTTAACCTACTCAACGAACTCATCCCATTGCATCAAAAATTATCCGATTTGAGTAGTGTTTAATTGTACTGTCACACTGGTTTATTAATAGATGTAAAGCCCCTGTTATCTGTATCAGGAAATTGTTTTCATCTCACGCTCCTCAGCGCCTCTAATTCCAGATCGGGTAATTTCAGGTGTGAGCGTTTTGTGTGTTTTTTTTCAATATTTGCAATACAGCCCCTGACTTCCCGATATAGAATCGGATCGATGTTCTCAGCCGAGTATCGCCCCTGACTTCCTGATCTGGCAAATGAGGTGCGAGTCTCAACAAAACAACCCCAGCTTTCCGTATCGGGCAACACAGGTTCGTTTTTCTCAGAAACTCTGTTTGAAAAGTGAAGAATCGGCACTTAATACTAGAAGCTTCAAGTGGTACAAAAACACTGGCAACAATTTAGACAGTCAATAACTCGAGTGCAGTGTTTGGACAGTGTTTAGAGCACTAGTGGATGGCTAATTGGACTCGAATCAATTGATAGTCGCATATAATTTAAAGGTAGCCTTGGAGAAGAGAAGCCTCTTGACTAGAGCACCAAGGCGCCATGTTTAAGAAGTTAATGAGCCATGACAAGACCAAACTGAAATCAGCAGAACCTCCTAAACAGGCACAAGTCCAGAATCGCAAACCTGAGAAAGAAACCACTCAACATATCGAGAATTCAACAGATGTAGGACTTCAAGACGACTCCATTTCACATCCTCCGGTGATCGAGGAAGACCCTCAAGATCTTCTTCCCATAACTGAGGACCCTAATCTCCCATTTGGAGATGGTGCTAATAAGATCTTTGGTATGGAGAATTTCGGTAACACCTGTTATTGTAACTCTATATTGCAAGTGTTGTACTACACCACCAGTTTCCGGTCTCTGGTGTTACAATTCCCCGAGAGAGACCCGGATCACTTGCGTAAGCGTAGGTTGAACGTACCTGGAGACAAACAGCATCTGTTTGCACAACTGCAATTGACACAGGCGGACAAGTCGACGCTTTTAGAGTCTGTCAACGAGGAAGAATCGTCTAAATCCGAGAAGAAGAAGACCAGTTTGTTCGGCAAGAGCAAGAATAATAAATCACATACTGGATCCAATGGGTCCAGCATATACTCTCCTTCAACGAGTGGGTCCACATCAACAGTGGCCACTAATGGGGTTAGTGCTAACGGTAGTAGTAACTTATTACCCGACATTAACCCACAGTTGGGTGCTCTGGGGAACCCTCATTTGATTGACAAAGATGTCGCTAACAAATATCCAGCTTTAAAGACTATTAAGCCTGTGTACCAGTTGAATCAACAGAGAACTGTCTCCATTCTTGGTGACACAGAGGATCTGACAGCGAATTCTGAGAAGAGAAAGAGATTTGCCTTGATCCAAGGTCCAATTATCAACTTGGACCACCTGTTCAACGAAACTTATGGTATGGATAACAATTTGTTTGCAGCTTTGAAAGATATCTTCGAATGTATGGTGGAGAACAAGAGCCAAACAGGTATAATGTCTCCACAAAACCTTATCGAGGTGTTGAAACATGAAAATGAACTATTCAGAAGTTCGATGCATCAGGATGCTCACGAATTCTTGAACTTCTTGATCAACAGCGTATTGGAAGTTGTTGATAATTATCAAGTATCTTCAAACGGCTCCCAGGACATTAAACAGAGACAATCATCTTCAACATCTTTGGACGATGAAAAGAGAGCCATTCATGAGATCTTTGAAGGTTTGTTGACCAGTGAGACCAAATGTCTCTGTTGTGAGAGAACCTCGACAAGAGATGAGAAGTTCTTAGACTTATCCATCGATTTGACCCCATCTTCATCGATAACCAACTGTTTGAAACAGTTCTCTCAAAGTGAAATGTTACAAGAGCAGAATAAATTCTACTGCGATTCATGTCATTCTTTACAAGAGCTGGCAAAGACTATCAGGTTGAAGAAATCACCAAAGATTTTACTGCTCCATCTCAAGAGATTCAAATACTCTGAAGAATTGAACAGGAACATGAAGTTGTTCCATAGAGTCACTTATCCTAAGAATCTTCGACTCTTTAACACCACCACAGATACCGAGACTCCGGATAAATTGTATCAACTTTATGCTGTTGTTGTTCACATCGGGGGTGGGCCACACCATGGACATTATGTCTCTTTGATCAAGACTGAGAATTTCGGTTGGTTGTTGTTCGACGATGAATCTGTTGAGAGTATTGACGAAAACTATGTCTTCAAATTCTTCGGAGATGGACCTGGTTTGGCAACAGCCTATGTCTTGTTTTACAAGGAAATTGACGAGTACACCAATCTCGAGAACAACTTGTTCAACGGGTTCGATGAAGAACAAGACGATGATACTTTAGATGTCAGTTTGAACCAAGAAAACGGAATGTTACAGGAGAAGTTGGGGTCGTTGCACGTGACACCGGACGATTCAGTGATAGATCTCAAAGAGAGTAAAGGAAGCAGTGGGAATTCGTCACTGATCGAGCTTGGAGTTGGTCATGGACCGATGAGAAACGTTTCCAATGGGGAAAAGAGAATGTCAAAGATGTTTGGATGGAAAAAGAAAGAGTAGAAGTTGAAGATCAAGTGTGATGGTTGGAGGGAAAAGGTTTTTGAAAAATGGCAAGCGATGAGTGTGTTGATAGTTTATTTGGTATAAGACGACAGATTGTGTAATTAGAGAACCACGTTGTTGAAAAGGTATGAAACGCTTTCACCGTTGTGTAGTCTTCTAATACTCTCCCCTAAAAGAGGACTGATGTCGATGATGTCCAATTTGGGACAAGCAGCGGTCTTGGAGTCCAAAGGCATGGAATTTGTACATGCGACTCTGGAAAGTTTGGAGTTGTTTATCTTTTCGATAGCAGAGGAACTGAAGATTCCGTGAGTGACAATAGCGATGACGTCTTTGGCGTTGTTCAGAATCAAGATCTCAGCAGCTTTACACAAGGTACCACAAGTGTCAGCCATATCATCTACCAAGACACACACTTTATCGGTGACATCTCCGACTAGCACCATCTTCGAGACTTCGTTTGGCTTAGCACGTTCCTTATGGATCAAGGCGAAGTTCAAGTCCATCTTGTCAGCCAAAGAAGCGACTCTTTTAGCACCTCCAGCGTCCGGACTCACCATGATGACATTGTTATTGGAGTTGGAGATGAAGTTGTGTCGTATGTAGTTCAAGACGTTTGGCTCTGCGTAAAGGTTATCCACAGGGATGCTGAAGAAACCTTGGATCTGAGACAGGTGTAAATCAAGAGTGATAACATGATCACATCCCAGAGTTGTAAGTAAATTGGCGATCAATTTAGCAGTGATTGGGGCTCTTGATTTATCTTTCTTGTCCTGTCTTGCATAGGGGAAATTTGGGATCACCGCTGTGATCTTACGAGCTGAAGCCGATTTGGATGCGTGGACTAAGATCAACAACTCCATCAAATAGTCGTTGATGTTATCTTCACCACATCCGGTCTGAATGATGAAAACGTCTTCATCTCTGATGGATTCTCCAATGGAGACACTGGTCTCTCTGTTGGAGAGTTGATCGACACTGATCTGGGCTAATGGTGTATCGAGTCTCTTGGCTATCAACTGAGCAAGTTCAGGATGTGAGTTGCCCGCTAATAACTTGATCTCATTAGGTCCTTTTTTCACCGTCATTATGCTGGTCTTGGATTATATCTTGAACTTTTTTTTTTTTCTTTAATAGATGTGTATCGGGTAGGTCCTTTGAGATCCGACGGTGCGATGGCTGGTGAAGAAACCTATCAGTTGGTGTGATGATGTTTGCTGGTTGTGAGCTTTGTAAGGTAGTTAAGATTGTGAATTGGTGAAACTTGACTGTTTGCTAGAGCTTGTAGTTGTAGAGATGGGCTCTGTCATTTTTTGACTCCCATAATTTGACTCTGGTTAGCTGCTTAAGAAAAGCTCTTGTAGCGTTTCAAGAACACTTGAAGGTATGGAGATATCTCTTCTTTTTATTGATGTCAGCTAAACAGCACCAATGCTTCTCATTGAACAGCCATTTAGTTGTAAGTTTACTCTTATACTCGCAGCCAGTAGCGCTCCTCTCAGTGGTAACCCCTTTCTTGGTAACCCCTTTCTTGCATTCTCTTCTGATTATCAGTCACCCTTAGACTTAGCTCCATCAATTTATCGACTTCTCTTCCGCTCTCATATTCCTTCATACCTACTCGCTCATCTCGACAGTAACAGTCCTGTCATTCTTTTCATCTTGGACTGATCTGAGTATCTGTTGTTCTATCTCTCCATTTTCTTACTCATCTCTCTATCTCCACTCACTCACACTACTCTTCTTTCTCCAACTTTCATATTTGCCTACATCATTCCGCTCCTTCTCTTTTACTACCTCTGTCACTTCAGTTGCTTCTGTTTCTTACCCTTTTTCCCTCTTTCTTCACTCCACTCACTCAACCACCTTGAAACTTCTTTTTTATTTAATTAATTTTTATATAACCCCCTTTTTACTCACTGACTAAAACTTCTCCAACTTTCTTCTCCAGCCCCTCTTTCTCCACTTTTTCTTATCTCTTATCGCTTATCAATACCTTGTCCCTTACTTCACGTTATTGTATAATTCTCTTCTTTATCAGTACCACTTGTGATTGTTTGACTTGTTCAGTTAGATACCTTTTGTCATGGAATGCATGGAAGGTCTATCTTCACTACTGAGCTGAGCGTTTAAAGTTGCATCTTATCTGTTGATCAACTAAGTAGCTTGATCGACATCAGCTCACTACCTTTGCTCAGCTTGGTAAAGTTATTCAATTGTGTGTCTTCACCTTAGTTAAATCAACTTCTCCTTTTAAATACTACACCTCTTCCTCTTTTCCACTTATCCCCGCAAAACTTCTCCGTTTTCTCGCTTCCTATTACCCAATTCTATCTAGTCAAGTAAACTTCTTTTCTCCATGTCTCCACCATCCCATCGATCTCCTCTAGTTCTTGAGTTTTCTCCTTTTCTCCTTATCTCCTCATTTCTTCTCCGTCTCTTTCCCTTCCTGAAATCTTTCCATCTTTCAACATCGTTACACCACTCGATAAGCAAAATATTAAAAGCGCACCTAAACTAAAAGTTCACACAATTAATCACCTCGCTACAACACAATGCCATTGGTAGAAGCAAGACAAAGGCTAACCAAAGAATACAAGAAGCTTGTCAAGAGTCCTCCAGAGTACATCACTGCTCGTCCCAATGAGTCGAACATCTTGGAATGGCACTATGTCATCGATGGACCTCCAGATACACCGTACTTCAACGGCCAGTACCATGGAGTGATCACCTTCACCAGCTCTTATCCATATGCTCCTCCCAGTATTCGTATGTTCACCCCTAATGGTAGATTCAAGACCCGTACTCGGTTATGTCTCTCGATGAGCGATTACCATCCGGAACTGTGGAACCCAGGCTGGTCCGTCTCCACCATCTTGACCGGTTTGTTGAGTTTTATGACTTGTGATGAAATGACCACCGGGTCTATAATAACGTCATACGAGGAGAAAGTGGCTTTTGCCAAACATTCCATGGCTTTCAACTCGACTCAAAACCAAGAATTTGTCAAGATGTTTCCCGACTTGATGGTACTCAATACCAAGGATACTGCTAGAAGAATAGCAGAGATCGATGCCTATGATCTGGAGAGAAGACTGTCGAGGAGATCTGTGGCTTCGAAAATCTCAGGGACGGATAGTGTAAAGAAGATCAAATCGGAACTGAAAATTACAAATTTAAATAACAACAACAATCCAGACCCAAATAAACCTCAAAAGATCAACAATTACGATTTCGGTGATGATTCCATCAGTTTCAAGAAGTTCTTATTAGCGTTATCGGTTATACTACTTGGATGTCTGTGGTTTTTTACTAATTGAATTTATACACAAGGGACTTGGTTGTGGTGGGTCGTTGATACTAGCGGTAGTATCAGTATGACCAGTATAGTGTCGCTAGTATAGTATCGCTGACACCACCATCATCAGTTTCCAACAAAGGTGGATATAGAATACCTGAGCATGTTTTTTGTTGATACTTTGTGTCTAGCTAGATATCAAGCTAGATCTCCAGCTCTGCAGTGAGCTGGTCCTATTCCATCAGTACATAGCTGTATTTAGCTGTACCTAGTTATAGGTAGTCAACAAGTTGAAATCTTATTCATTTACAACTGATTAACAGATGCTGTTCGGTCTCGTGACTTGCTTAGAAAAAGCTCGATCTCTGCATTTCAGTTGATCTAGATCAGGGTCTCAACATAGGCTGTATCTATTGCTGATCTCACTCTGTAGCCTTGATCTGACTACTTAAACTCTTTGATAGCTATGTAGCTACTAGTAAAGTCTCAAAAGCGTGAGAATTATTCCATCTCGTCTATACGCCTCATAATAATGACTGGATCACTCCAACTGCTCTTCATACTCTTTCAAATCCTCAGGCTCAAAGATCACTTGAACCATTAAAGAACAAGATGGGCATACTGCAATGTCTTCACCATCTTGAAGATCCACTAATGCGATCTGGAACCTGTCTCCGCAGGGACACGGGTACGAGAACATCTGTGTGACAGCATCGAAAGTGAAATCCTCGATCTCCACCTCGTCGTAGATAGTCTCCGTACTCATCAACTCTTCTCTACTCTGCTACTAAACCATTTATTATTTCTGCGTGAAAAATTAAAAGAAAATACCCTCGATTACGTAAACGCCTATTCCGGTATGGTGTTGTGATGTCTTCTTTTGCTACCTGATATGGTGTTTGATTTATGAGAAACGACCGTTTCTCTTAGGTGTTGTAGCCCTCACTTCGAACCCAGAGGTCACGCAATGTTTCCCCATTCGGT
The DNA here is from genome assembly GCA_030569155.1 of Nakazawaea molendinolei. Lineage (NCBI taxonomy): Eukaryota > Fungi > Ascomycota > Pichiomycetes > Alaninales > Pachysolenaceae > Nakazawaea > Nakazawaea molendinolei. Next base: position 171,554 of record JAJMKB010000019.1, read on the forward strand.
AACAGTGCGCTATCCCGAAAGACAAATCTTGGTGCGCATTACACGACTTTCCATACTCGATTCTCAAGAAAAGAAAAGTCGTGTGCTCAACGGCCAAAAACTCTCTCCGAAAACTTTTTCTCTTATTTTTTTTCACTCTACTTTTTTCACTTGTATCTGTTATTCTAATATCACCAACAAGAAAGTAAGTATCGACGAAACAGGTGTAGTTCTGATCCATTAATGGTCTTTCCAGTCTGATAATCATATCAGGTATCACAAACAAACGTATCAAAACATCAGTTGGAGTTATCCTTGGAGGTTTATACCTATTGTTCTCCAATACATACATCCACTGGCAACATTCATAGTCGTATGAAATTTTAAGTCGAAGTCGTCATCAAACATTTCAACAGTGTGAATAGTCACAACAATCAAGACATCAAATCATATCCACAAATATCAGTCACAACACTCGAATCATCTACTCCCAATTTTTCACAATTTTTTCAGTCAAGTGGAGCAATAAAATTTTTCAGGATCAGAACATTACCAAACGCTAATCAAATACACATACTAACTCTGTAGCTTGCAAAATGGGTATTTCTCGTGATTCAAGACACAAAAGAGCCGCCACTGGTGCCAAGAGAGCTCAATTCAGAAAGAAGAGAAAGTTCGAATTGGGTCGTCAAGGTGCTAACACCAGAATTGGTCCAAAGAGAATTCACTCTGTCAGAACAAGAGGTGGTAACCAAAAATTCAGAGCCTTGAGAGTTGAAACCGGTAACTTCTCATGGGGTTCCGAAGGTGTTGCTAGAAAGACCAGAATTGCTGGTGTCGTCTACCATCCATCCAATAACGAGTTGGTCAGAACCAACACTTTGACCAAATCTGCTATCGTCCAAATCGATGCTACCCCATTCAGACAATGGTTCGAGAACCACTACGGTCAACAATTGGGTAAGAAGAAGGCTGGTGTCGAGGAAGTTTCCAAATCTAGAAAGGTTGAAAGAAAATTGGCCTCTAGATCTGCTCAAGCTGAAATCGAACAAGCTGTTTCTCACCAGTTCGGTTCCGGTAGATTGTACGCTGCTATCTCTTCCAGACCAGGTCAATCTGGTAGATGTGATGGTTACATCTTGGAAGGTGAAGAATTGGCCTTCTACTTGAGAAGATTGAACACAAAGAAATAAGTTTCACATGTATAACCGTTTCTAATCAATAAATCGTTTGGATTAATCGTTGTAGTTGAGAAGTTGTGGGATTGTGCAGTTATTCTGAACATGAAGTTTATTCTATCTCCGCTTGGTTTCTGCTCACTTTCTGCCCTGCTAGGAAGATGATTGTTGTATAATTTGGTCAGATCACATGATCTCAGCCACTGGTGTTGAGATACTGAGTTCAGTAAAGCTTAAGTGATTGAAGAACTTACTGGTCCTCTTTGTAGCAAGCAATACGAAGTGATTTATAGATACCATAGAAATGGTACATTTACGACACAATTTACAGGATCACAATCTACAGGTTAATAATCAACACTACTCGATTAAATCTATACAAAACTGTTATTGTTAGTACTAACTCTATAGTAGTTTTTGATACATAATGATCAGTGTTAGGCAATATAGTTTATCTGCATTTGTAAATCAGTACAGGTCTGTGTTATATTTTTCTCATCAGTAGATTATGTATCAAGTTATTGGCATTACTTACAATTTGATCGTTGATGTGGAGAGATAATGTGAAAGTTGGATCTTGAAAAATTTTTATATAGACTTGGAAAGGTAGTGTGTCCAAGGACAATTGAGTCCACAAGAGTAGGGCACCACCCATGGAGTGGACAGGGAGTCAAATGATTTTTGACAAAAATAAGGACAATATCTAGGTAATGTTATTGAAGTGGACTTTATATACTGCTCTCTTTTGACTTTTGCAAATCTTGTTAATCTTGTAAATCAATTGAATCCATGATCTAAATTTAGAAAACAAGACATATACTTAACAGAGCCAAACTTTAACATCTAAAAGCGCAAATGGTTTAGTGGTAAAATCCAACGTTGCCATCGTTGGGCCCCCGGTTCGATTCCGGGTTTGCGCATTTTTTTTATTTCTTAAATTTCTGAATTTTTTGACTAGTATCGTTGAAGAGCGTAGAATAAGAATGAGGAACGGGTCAAACGGTTCCAAAGTCACTAAACCACACTAAATTGCAAAGAATTGCACTCAGTCTTAAAGCGTCTAAATTTTGCGCAAGATGAGGGCTGTATTTTTTACTATGGCTCTTCTACTGTCTGGTTCGATTTCTTTTGAAAATGTCATTTTTTCGGTCCGTTTGATGGGAAGGACATAAAAAAAGAGCCATCAAAAAGGGGTAATAAGTAGATGGAACAACGGAGAAATGGGGAGTATCGAGGGAATTTCACAAGATTTTCAGTGTTATCTTGGGATCGTGAGGGCTGTGATTGCTGCGGCTGTCTTTTTGAGTGATTTACTTTTGTAAAAATCTTATCTTTGATGATTTGTATATATAGCTGCTCTTATCGTAGATATCATTAGAGATCTAATTATCAACTAAAGCAGATATCAAACAACTAAATGGCGTTATCAATTCTTCAAAAAATCAAAAAATTCTTTTCTCCAGGTATGTCTTCAAGATAGAAGTAATATTTTCCAGAGGAAACTAACAAATCAGAACAATCTGAGTCTCTTCAACCAACTAAGAGTGTTTCATCTTATGTCAGTGACAGAGAGTTGGCCAAAACAAGAGAGGTTGATACAGCATTAGAAGCAATTCAATCTCCAGTTGTTCAGAACAAGTCTGCTCAGAAATCAACTCTGAAAGCTTTGTAGTGTGTGGTTTGAAGTTGTGTTGTATGTTATGCAGTGGTTATGGTGATTATGGTGATTAAACTGTGTGATTGTTATAGTATAGTGAATGTTCTGGTATAGTGGTTATTGTAGTATAGCGACTGTTATAATATGATGAACCTAAATGAAACAATTCAACAGTACTGACATTCAAGTTATATCATCCACTCAGATTACTTTATTCAGTATTCCATCATTCAGTTATAGATTAAGTTAAACTCTTCTTTTCGCTAACTCTATTTTTCTTTTACCGAACTCGCTTAAACTTTAAATTTTTCACCTATCACATGCTCCATCGGATCTTGAAGCTTGATTGAAAAATACTGTAAAATACTGCTCAGTATAGAATCACTACTATTATGTTTACTCATTGGTGAAATTTGAATGACTCTTTAGCACTCACTCTACTCACATCAATTCTGTTCACCTTGACTGTACTCACGTCAATACTGTTCAACTTAATTTTGTTCCGTTTATATGTGTTGATTTAGACTTACAAGCTGTGAGTTAAGTTGATTTGGATAAGTTTTCAGCTGTTCTAGTTCTCACACATCTTTGTTACTCTATTAAACCATGCTTCGCTACTCGATTTGCACTAAGTGGAGTGGAATGAATTTAGCAGAATTATCTCAACACAAATAAGTAGCATTAGGCTTGACAAGACTGCTGTCAGAATGAAACAGAGAGCTTTCATCCATCATTATTTACTGGAGCTCATACTACTGCAAATCAGTTAACTAAATGGTGCGCTCGCCTATAAAACATCCATCTCATCTCAGAGCACACAAGTCCGTTTGATCAGCTCCATATTTTTTACCAACAACTTAAACACCCACAATACACCACATCACTCATCAATAAGTCAAACACCATCTCTTTATCCATTACACCATCTGTTTATCCATTACACCGTTTGATCTAACGACTCCCCCATGGTAACCCCCACGGAACCCCCTTTCCAACGCAAAGCCCCAGTTCTCCCGATTCGGAATCCGGAAATAACCTGAAAAACTTGACTAGTCTCAACGGTTTGCTTAATAATAATCAACTAGACAAGCTAACAAGATGGTGAAACCTATCATTGCCCCTTCTATATTGTCACTGGATTTCGCCCAATTGGGATGCCAGTGTCACAAGATGTTCGACTCCAAATCGGACTGGATCCATATCGATGTCATGGATGGTCACTTCGTACCAAACATCACCATGGGTCCACCTATCATCTCTTCGTTGAGAAAAGAGTTACCACGTGGAGGCAAAGACGGTAACAGTGCCAGTTTCTTCGACTGTCACATGATGGTTTCAAACCCTGAGCAGTGGGTTCCTGAAATCGCTAAAGCCGGTGGTGATCAATACACTTTCCACTACGAGGCTACTGAGAACCATTTGGACTTGGTCAAATTGATCAAACAACACGGTTTAAAAGCTGCTTGTCTGTTGAAACCAGGCACTCCAGTCGATGTCTTGTACCCAATCATCGAATACCTCGACATGGTCTTGATCATGACTGTGGAACCAGGCTTCGGTGGTCAGAAATTCATGCCTGAGATGATGCCAAAAGTGGAAACTTTGAGAACCAAATATCCAGATTTGAACATCCAAGTCGATGGTGGGTTGGGCAAAGAAACCATCCCAGCTGCCGCTGACGCTGGTGCCAACGTCATTGTAGCCGGTACCTCTGTTTTCAAAGCTGAAAGTCCAGCTCAAATGATCGAATTGTTGAGAAACAGAGTCAAGGAAAGCTTAGAAGCTAAAGGCTTGTACAACGACAAGAGTTTCTATGATCACTGATCTCTACTTTGTATAGCATTTACTTACAATATGGCCACTTATAGATCTACCATCACTGCCCTGTAGAACTTGGTATTTCGTGCACGACTTTTTAGTTTCCGATGTTTCTGCACGACTTTTCACATCCTCACTAACATCTACACCACTACATCACTACACCACTGCTATCAAAATAATAACAAACGTTTATGCATATAAAAACAATTAAAAAGAAGCTTCTCCCAAAGTGGTACCATTCCCAGATGGTACATTAGCAAAGTATCCATTGGCGGAGTTTTCAACAACACTCCAAAGAGCGTTTCTTACTGCAGTGACTTTATTCAACTTCTCCTCGATCTCGATCTCCATCTCTACATCGTTCTTATCCAGTTTCTTCGAATTTCTCAGTTCCAGATATTTCTTGTTTCTCTCGATTTTCAGTAATCTCTTCTTAGACAAAGTCTGAGTCGTTATATCTGTTGGCAATTGATCTTTGTTCTGATAAAGTGAGTGAGCTAAGGACAGTGGAGAAGCTTGAACAAGCAGAGTAGCACCTGTTGTTCCTCTAGCACGAGTCAGAGCACGTTTTTGGCCCAAACGACCATTACGCTTTCCTCTTAAGATGTTGTCTTTAGGCTTGTTGATAGAGTTTCTAGAAGGCATCTTGATCTCATCTCTTCAAATTTTTCAATTCCAAAATTTTTTTTTTTTTCACATGCCCTTCAGATGGTCGTGTACATTCGACCCAATTTTCCACGGATTGAAATTTTCTTGTTCAAAGTGAGCGATCTTTACAATAAAGGTGATAAAACAGTAATGAGTGAGGGATCCGATAACAGAGAGGATTTGTACCTCGAATCTTACGCTTTCACAACAGCTGCGGCTATTGTGGGATCTGTGGATAGAAAAATGTTTGTTCTCATGAGAGATGGGCGTAACTTGTTTGGGATATTGAGGACTTTTGACCAATTTGGTATGTTGTACTGACAAAACAGTGTGGAGATAGCATGGAAGACTAACCGCTGAAATAGCCAATTTGGTATTACAAGACACCACAGAGAGAATATATTTACCTAATAACGAGTATGCAGAGGCATATCACGATGTATTTTTAATAAGAGGAGAGAACGTTGCTATGATGGGTGAATTGGACATCGATAAAGAGGACCTGCCGTTGGAGAAATACCAAAGAGTTGATTTCGGAATGGCCAAGGCCAAAGTGATGGAGGAGAGAAAAGAGCAGTTGGATAAAAATTCCAAAACTATAAAGAAGATGACCAAATTCGGATTGACAGGCGAGTTCAAGAAATTCGACTTGTTTTAGTCATGTGACGCGCGGTCACGTGGCTAACCCCCCTTCAGAGTTTCCCTCGAGGCAGCTTCATCTTTTTAAAATAGTTATCAAAATCAATTGATTTGATTGTTTTTTTGCCCAATTGTAAAAGGTGTACTTCGTCTGGACCATCGGCAAGACGTAGAGTTCTTGTTTGGATCCACATACGAGCTAATGGAGTATCTTGACTTAAACCTTCAGCTCCGAAAACTTGAACCCCCCAATCGAGGAAGTTGAGAATTGTAGATGGGATGTAGATTTTCGCCATTGATATCATCTCAAGGGTCAGTTTGGCATTGTTATTATTGAGATCGAGTTGATGGGCCAGTTGATAACAAAGATTTTGACAATTTACAAGTTCAATTTTATGTTTGGCCAAATTGGTTTGAAACACTGGAGTATCTTTCAAGAAAGAATTGTAAATTTTACGAGTAGCAGCTCTTTGCAAAATATACTTGTAACTTTCCAGACCTACTCCAAGTAATCTCATGGTATGATGTAATCTTCCAGGACCGAGTCTGGCTTGAATAATTTTAAAGCCATCTCCAATTGAACCTAAAACGTTATCCTTGAGTGGTATTTGATAGTTTTGGAATTCCAATTCAAGGTGACCATGTGGCAGATCATCAATTCCATAGAGAAGCAAAGGACGTTTCTTAAACACTTTCCCAGACAGAAGTGCTTTCTCAACATCGATAAGGATAACTGAATGACGCTTGTATGGGTCTGGAATCTTGTTCAACGGATCGGTCTTAACCATTGTGAGCCACACTTTACAACGAGGGTCTCCAGCCCCGGATATAAACCATTTGGTTCCGCTAATCACCAACAGATCTCCAGATCCATTGGACAGATCTTCTCCGGAAACTAACTGCAGGCTTGTGGAGATGTTTAGCAGGTTCGATGAGGAGAACTGTTTCTCCGTCATCAGGAACAGGGACCTGATTTGCCCTTTCAAAAGAGGGTCCAACCATCTCTTTTTCTGCAATGCATTGCCGAATTGGCTCAAGATCTCCATGTTTCCGCTGTCAGGGGCTTGCGTATTGGTCACCTCTGGGGCAATCACCGATCTGCCCAATTGGGTCGCCATGATGGCATATTCCAAATTGGAATAATTGGGGTGTTCCAGATCAGAGCTCTTTTGATGCGTGAGAAACAAATTCCACAAGCCTAGTTGTTTAGCTTTCAGCTTCAAGGGTTCAATCATGGAGGGGATAGAATCCCATCTCTTACTACCCAGAGCCTCTACTTGATCCAAGTACTCTTGGTCTCGTGGAATACATTCATCTTCCACGAATCGAGTCAATACAGCTATAGTTTTGTTTCCCCTCTCTGATATGTATGGAGCGTATATCTGTGGTACCTCCATCTTATCACCTCTTCTCCCTTCTTGACTTCTTTTAAAAGTGGCTGATGTCCTCTTTGTTAATTTCTCAGGAATTTCACGCCCTTTATAGACTTCTCCAACAATCTTCTCCAAAGTCTATTTTGCATTCACTTCTCCGTGTTGTCTCCACTTGTCCTCGATTTCTCCGCTTGCCTTATCCGTTGCCCCCACCCCCCTCTTATAAGGAGCCGAATAGCTTTTTTTCCCCACCTGTCACATGTCATCATATAAAAGCTGGAAGGAAAAAAAAAAAGAGATGAGCTTCTCCTAGTTTAGTAATATCTCCATGAGACGCACAAGACATTTGGTGGTTGGGGCGCTGATCGTATGGATGTGCCTCACCATGTGGGACCGTTTTGTCGGGAGGTCCACCAAGGCAGAATTGTGGCTGGTGAGCGGGAGTAGTTCGATGTACGAGAAAGGTGTGGTGAAATATATTCCTGACGAAGTGGTGGATCAAGTGCTGAAACAACTGATCAACAGAGAGACGAATTGGAAACAATACGCGTATGTTCAGTACCTGACAGATTGGAACTATCTCTGCGGAGCAATGATCAATTTCGTGAAATTGAGACAAGAATACCATACGAAGCTGGATCTCGTGTTGATGGTGACCCCCAATATCAAGATCTCCAGGGTATCACCTGAAGGTGCCCAGTTGTATCGAAATCTGGACCGGTTTAATATCGAGCTCCGTCCAGTGGCTCTAATAAGAAAAGAGAGTGACTCCACTACTTGGAATAAGTCGTTCACCAAGTTCCAAGCATTTCGCTTAATCGAGTACTCCAGGATCATCTACATCGATAGTGATTCTAAACTTAACGATAAGATGGATGAACTATTTTTTTTACCAGAATGCAAGATAGCGATGCCAGCACTGTACGATTTGAATTTCAGAACGTATCGAGAATGGGATTTGCACGTGCAAGAAGATCTGCTCGCTAACAGCCTCCAAAAACGGAACGAGCAGATCACCAGAGTCAACTATGCTGAAGATTTTGACTCCTGGAGACTGAGTATCTATAACAGACTACCCTCGTTTACCATCACGAAAGATTTCAAATTCGAGAACCAGATCATGGTGATCAAGCCTTCTGTACAGGAATTTGAGAAGTTGATGAAGTTGACGAGTCGTAAGAAATCTCATGAGTACGATATGGATTTGGTTAACAAATTGTACGATATCGACAAAATTGTGAATAGACAGTATTCTGCCCTGGAAGAGCTGTTGAACCTTATACCAGATGTTCTAGTGATTCCTCATTTGAAATACGGGTTCTTATCAGGTGAATTGAGAAACTCTGACCATAGAATAGTGATGGCTGAACCTCAAGATTTACCCTATATAGCATCACCGAATTTCGCAGGTCTACAAGGTTACTGGAACGATTGGAATGACACAGAGAAAATGTATGCAAAGATCAAGTTAGTCCATTACAGCGATTTCCCAATTCCAAAGCCCTGGGTGGTGCAGAAATTCCCAAACGACTATGCTCATTTGAAAATCTTGTGCAAGGACAACGATGACCATAGATATCAGATCTATAAGAACTTCAACAGCGTCAACGAGCCTTTGAAACATATAGAGCCTGTTTTCGTATCAGATTGTGCTCTGAGTGAGATTTGGAATAATCTTTATGAGGAATATAAAGATCTCAGAGAATCCATATGTGCTTTATGAGTTTTAAGAAGTTTTTGGTGTTGTAAACTGGTATTAAATTGGGGGTGTCTGAGAAGTCAACTGAGAAAATGAGCATTTTACAGATTTCTTCTGACGTGAGCTCTATGCTAGCGACTGTATCATGTGACTTTTGACTCTAAGAAATAAATTGGGGGTGATTTTTGGATGAAAATGAATCGGAGCATTTTACGAATTCAAAATTTTAAACTATCAGGTTAGCAGATAAATGTGAATAGGAAGAGATAGATTTAAGTGGGTACTTTTTTTAACAAACACGACATTACGAGAGATAGAAATATTAATGCTTGATAAGCTTTTTGATAACTGCATAGATAGAAGTATATATAAATTTTTGATTACCGGTTATAAAATGATTCCCTTCACAGGTATGTCACCTAGTTGACTGGATATAAACCTGGACCGTTATCCAACACAACGTTCTCGATGTTAGACATACACATCTCATGGCACTGGATATGGTTATCATTGGTATGAGACCCGATGTGTGGAGTCATAACCACGTCCCAACGGTTCAAGAATCTTGGATCAACGTTATTTGGTTCATTTTCAAACACATCGAGACCACAACTGGCCACGGTCCCGTTGTCCAACAGTTCCAATAAGACGTTTTCGTCAATTGCAGAACCACGACCAATGTTGACTATACGAACACCTTTTTTACAGAGCTTGATGGTTTCCAGGTTGATAAAATGCCTAGTAGTTGGAGAATGTGGGACTGCAAACACGATCAAATCACAATCTTTGATCATCTCGGTGAAATTTTGGAAGTATTTCACCTTGTATGGAAGTTGCAGTTCCTCTTGTTCAGTCAAGGGGGTTCTCTTGGTGTACTGGATATCCATACCTATAGCCCATAATCTTTTAGCGATCTCTTTACCGATGGAGCCCAAACCAACGATCCCCGCGGTCTTACCCAGTGGGGACAAGATCTGTTTCCCTGCAATGGTGAAGTTGGTGACAGAATGTTTCTTATCAACTTTCTCAGGTAACCCGGCGGAATCCAACAGTTGGCCGCCGATGAACTCTCTTGGTTTCTGGAAGTCACCGGTGTCTCTAAAAGTTTTCTCCACGATCGGCATCATTCTGAACACCGACAAGGTCAAATAAAGAGCGATATCGGCGACCAGAGCGGAACTGACCGAGCCGACATTACATAATGCGATCCCTCTTGATCTCAATTTTTCACCATCGACAGAGTCGTGTCCCACCCATGGGTATGCAAACACCTTAACCCCACTGGGGAAGTGATCGATGAACTTGTTTGGGCCTCCCAATGCCCAAATCCCGTCCATCGAGTTGAAGATACCTTGAACATCTTTGAGACTGGTTTGGAATGCCTCGATCAACTCTTCCGAAGTCTTTGGCTGAATACTCAACACCTCGAACTTGGAGCAGAACTCCTGGTACTTGGACGTATTCTTCAAGAACTCTGTTGGTCCAATTATCAACACCTGTGGTTTGCTCGAATCGACCATTTTCTTTCTTCTTGTCTTTGCTCTTGACACTGATCTGTGCAAACTTCTCCAGTGATCTTGTCCCGTGACTCTGTTGCAACTGCTGTGTCGTCGATTTAAACTTTGGATTTTTCACGCTAGTGAACTTTTCGATATGCGTGGAAAAAATAGAAGATTTAATAATCGACAAGCTTCCGAAAGATCTGATAAGATATTATTTAGGCTGAGCTTACAGGTTAGTGTGGGTCAATTGGTGGGTGAAATTGAGCAGCTGTCAAATCGTGCTCATCAAAGGTTAATAGTCAGAAATTTGATACAGGACAGCCGCACTATTTATACCGAGATCTAACCCAACGGCTAAGGAAATACTCCTGCGGATATCCGAGCGATAAGCTTTTTTTTTACAATTCACTATCACAGAAATACCGAGACTTTGATATGTTGGAAAAGATGACCAAGCCTAGAGTGTTAGTATTAGGGAGAGCAATCACGAATTCGCTGGAATTTGACCGGTTCAGTGAGTTGGTCGAGCCTATTTTGCACAGATTCGAGTCCAGAGAGTCGTTTATCGAGGAATTGCAGACCAAGTTCAGCGATATCGAAGGTATCTGGGTAGCTCAAGGTGGTTTCTTCGTAAGTTTATTGCTTATCTACCTGACACATGTGATACTAACCATTAGAGTGCTGTGAAAAATGTACCAATCAAATTCGATAGAGAGTTTGTACAGTGTTTGCCCACTTCTATGAAAGTTATGCTGATCTGCTCCATTGGGTTCGACAGATACGATGTCGAGGCTTTAAATGAGCGTGGGATCATCCTCTGTAACACCCCTCTGTTGGCCTCGGACCAAGTTGCTGATACTGCTTTGTATCATGTGTTGAACTGTTTTAGACAGTACACCTTTTTCGAGAAGGCTTTGAGGCAGACTTCCAACACCAGTCAGGCAAGATTATTAGCCGCTAACGAACAAATTGACCCAGCTACAGGATTCCCAGGCGACCAGGTAGACTATAACAAACCTTTTGTATTGGGGGACCAGGTCAACAGTAAGATCGTTAGAACTCCAAGAGGTCATATCGCTGGTATCGTAGGTTTAGGAGCCATTGGTCAGGAATTGCTGAAGAGATTAAACGTTTTAGGGATGCACGTCCATTATTGTAAGAGGAAGCAATTAACCGACCTGGAGAGACAGAGAATGGGTGGAATCCCATTGACTTATCATCCAAGTTTCGAATCAATGTTACCTCACTGTGATGTGTTGATCTTCTGTGTCCCACTGAACCTGCAAACCAAACACATGTTGAACTCTGAGTCTTTACTGGTTTGTAAGAAAGGTGTCCGGATCGTCAACATTGGTCGTGGATCTGTTATCAATGAGTTAGACCTTGTAGAACTGTTGAAATCGGGACAAGTCTCGTTTGCAGGTTTGGATGTCTTTGAAGACGAGCCTAGTGTCAAGACAGAGATCACCCAGAGATACGATATCAGTTTGACTCCACATATCGGGTCAAGTACTTTGGACAATAGGATATTGAGCTCTGAATGCTGTCAGAACAATATCATCAACGTTTTGATCGATGGTGGTGAAGGTTTGACTCCTATCAAATGATAGCTCTGGAGCTTGTAGAGGAGATAATATTCTAGTGTGATTGTACTGTTATTGAAAAGCTGGTGTTTACAGCTCCATTATTACAGAAAAGCTGGACAACCGATAGATAAGTGGCTACAAAGACTGGTCTTGTTAGCACAGTATGTATCTACATAGTGATTAATAATTTATAAGTTTGATATACCTTGAGAGTAGCTTCAGTCATTGAGGTGATATACTGGGTGAAGAACTCAGGTTGCAGTGTCTATAACAGAAGTTGTCTGTTGATAAGAAAATGATAAGAAAAACCATATGCGATTAGATAAGCATACAGATAAGCTGCATAAGCGAACAGATAAGCGAATCCAAACCTTAAACTTTAATAGGTATTTCAGTGACTGTGTCAGTTGTTGAGTGGAGAGACAATTAGGAGTCACAAATGAATTGAATCTCAGACGGTAAGTAGTAAATGAGCTTACAGAAAGTTAGACAGTTGAATAGATAAGTGGAATACATATGATCAAATGAGTAAAAACTTAATTAAATAGGTAGATCAATAGATAAATAGATAAGTTATAAATAGATGATAAATAATAAATAGAAGATAAATAGATAAATAGATAAATAGATGATAAATAAATCAGAGATCCGATCTGGTCACTTTACTGACATCGAAAGGCTCCTTTGATAAAAGAGTCTTTTGACCTTTAAAAGGTTCACAACTCTTTCTGGAAAGAGTGCCATGTTCCGGAATTTGGCCACTGGCAAAACCTTGTAAGATTTTAACGACCGATTCGGGGGTCAAATCTTCATAGTAGTCATCATTGATAGCAACAACAGGACCGTTAACACAGGCACCAGCACATTCGACTTCTTGTAAAGTGAACATTCCATTTTCGGTAGTCTCTCCGACATCGATTCCTAACTCCGATTTCACCAGTGAAACGATATCGTCTGAACCACAGAGCTGACAAGGAGTGGTCGTGCAAATCTGAACATTGTACTTCCCTACAGGCTGTCTCATATACATCGTATAAAAAGTGGCCACTTCGTACACTCTCATGGGTGGCATGTCCAATAGTTTGGCCACATAGTTCATGACACTGATCGAAGTGTATCCCAACTGTCTTTGACCAAGATCGAGTAACGACATCACCAGAGCCTTCTTGTACTGTGGAGGATACTTGCCGATCTCCTTCTCAGCTCTCACCAAATTCTCCTTGGTGAACTCGAAAGCGACATTGGCATTGTTCTCCACAGTGTCTCTGTGCACTGAGATGATCGATGAGAAACGTATCTGTCTGGTTGGTCTAACGAAACGTTTCATCTTGTGTTGATAGCTGGTGATTGAAATACTTTTTGATTTTTAAAATCTGGGGTGGTTTCTTGATTTAGTATCTGGGGCGGTGTGTCTGGATAAGGTAACAGAGGCTGTTTTTTTTCAAGGGATAGAAAAAAACTGGGGCTGGTTTTGACTGAAAAATGTGGCTCATCTGTGAAAATTGGGGGTTCTGACTTAGCAGTGAGAGTAATAAAGCTTATCTTTCAATAATCAAGAAATGAAAGTGGGTGAAACTGAGCATCATAATGACAGCTAGATGATAGATATCATCTTAAGTAGTGACCAAAATCACCAAAAAGCTGTTAACTAGAGTGAAACAACGATAGCTTCGTCCCAATAGAAGCAAAACATTGATCAGCAAATTACGAATTATGCATGGATAGATCCATATTTTATCCGAGCGTGAAAAAATTTCAACTAGTCATACTAGTCATCACTACAAGACAACGATGAAAGAGTACAAATTAGAGACAGAGCTTGTTCGTACAAGCCATCAAGATGGTTATAATGCCTCCATTGTCCCATTATACCAATCTGCTACTTTCAAGCAGAAATCTTTGGACGATATGGGCGAGTATGACTACACCAGGTCCGGTAACCCTACGAGAACAGCTTTACAAGATCACATGAACAAGATCATCAAGTCAGACTACTCCTATGCAGTATCATCTGGGATGACTGCCTTGGATGTCATTTGTAGAATCTTGAACACCGGAGATGAAGTCATCGCTGGAGACGATTTGTACGGTGGTACCGACCGTCTCTTGACCATGTACAACAGGAACGGATTTCTCAAAGTGTCTCAATATGACACCACCAACACCGAGTTGATCAAATCCAAGATCACTCCAAAGACCAAGATGCTCTTCTTGGAGAGTCCAACTAACCCTTTGATCAAAGTGGTGGACATCAAGGCTATCACCGATTACGCCCACAGTGTCAACCCAGATCTTATCGTAGTCTTTGACAACACCATGATGTCTCCAATCTTGATGACTCCCTTGGATCTCGGTGTCGATATCCAATACGAGAGTGCTACCAAGTACCTCAACGGACATCACGACCTCATGGCCGGTATCATCGCTACCAGAAACAAGAAATTGGCCGACTCGATCTATTTCGTCATCAACGCTACAGGTGCTGGTCTTTCACCTTTCGATTCTTGGTTGTTGATCCGTGGTCTCAAGACTTTGTCCATCAGAATCATGAAACAACAGGAAAACGCCATCAAGATTGCCCATTTCTTGGAGAAAGTAGGCTTGAAAGTTAGATACCCAGGTTTGAAATCTCATCCACAGTACGATTTGCACAGATCTTACACCAAAGGTCCCGGTGCCGTGTTGAGTTTTGAAACTGGCTCTACCAAAGTTAGTGCCAAGATCGTTGAAAGTTGTAAAATCTTTGGTATCACCGTCTCATTTGGTTGTGTCAACTCTTTGATCTCGATGCCTTGTTTGATGTCCCACGCTTCTATCGATCCAAAAGTGCGTGCTGAAAGAGATTTCCCAGAAGATTTGATCAGACTTTGTATTGGTATCGAAGATGTCGATGATTTGATTGCCGATTTGACCTCTCTGTTGGTTGCCGGTGGTGCTATCTCACCTAAATTTGCTAAATTGTGAGTTGCACGTCGTGTATTGGGCAGTCTTCTTGTTCCAGTCTTCTTGATTCGCTCTTCTTGATTCGCTCTTTTTGTTTCAGATTTCTTGATTCGACTCTAATGTGGATTATCACTTGAAGTCTCATTTATACTCATTACAATTGTGTTATCACTTGAGACTGAGATAGAGAACACGTTACAATCAAAATCAAAATTAGAGCTTTCATGATCATGCTGTCCTGGTCGAGATTGTTTTTAAAACAAAAGAACAGTCACTAAAGTTAGTCAACATAACAACTACTGCAATCACATGAACCCATCTCTTGCTAACCCCCAATTTCAGCAGTTAGATAAATATAGCCAATTAGATAAATTCCTTTTTACCGTCACTTTTAACCGCCATTTTAATTTACTCTCCATCCCCTGAACACACTCCTGTCTCCATTTATCGCACCATTCACCTCCCCATCGCGTCACCATCACATCATCTCTCCATTTGGTCCATCCCACTTTATCGGTGAAAAGTCGTGCACGCGCACCCAATTTCCGATACAGATTTAGATAATTTTCTCGGTGGAGTTTTTGATAAACAGATAAATTTAATTGAGTTGAACAAAGCAGAGATAAACCATTTTTGAGCAGGAATTGTGGGCCAAATCATCAGTACATACAATCACAGTGTGTTGAAAGAACAGAGACAATAAAAACCGCAGGTCAAATTGGATTGAAAATACCTCCCCCAATAGGATCGCGGTGACGAGAGATAGACCTGGTCAAAGATGTCGCATTCCAGTAGAAACAGCAATAATATCATAGCATCGCATTACAAGATCGATGAGAAGATCGGAGAAGGGAGTTTCGGGATCATTTTCAAAGGGTTCGATCTCTCTAGAGATAACCAACCCGTGGCCATCAAATTCGAGTCGAGAAAGACCGAGGCTCCGCAATTGAAAGATGAATTCAGAGCGTACAAGATTTTGAACTCCTCGATCAACAGCATTTTACGAAACAGAGACTCCTCTGCGAGCGAGTACGACGAATTGTCTCTTGAAGGGATCCCGAAAGTGTATTACTATGGACAAGAGGGCTATTACAGTATCTTGATAATACAGTTGTTGGGACCCTCGTTAGAAGATTTGTTCGACTGGTGTGGGAGGCGTTTCAGTATCAAGACTGTGGCCCAGGTGGCTAAGCAGATGATCCGTAGAATTCAGTTTGTCCATGCCAACGATTTGATCTATAGAGATATCAAGCCGGACAATTTCCTCATCCTGCTCGACTCCAATACCATCTACCTTGTAGATTTCGGTATGATCAAGCAATACAGGAACCCTGTCACTAAACAGCATATCCCATACAGGGAACGTAAATCTTTGAGTGGTACTCTGCGATACATGTCGATCAACACTCATCTCGGTCGTGAGCAATCGAGAAGAGATGATTTGGAGAGTCTTGGTCATGTGTTTTTGTATTTTTGTAAAGGAGAGTTACCCTGGCAAGGTTTAAAAGCTCCTAATAACAAGTTGAAATACGAGAAAATAGGAGAGAAGAAACAGACTACTCCGTTGGAAGAGTTATGTTTCAATTTACCGGTACAATTTCAAGAGTATATGAAATACGTGAGAGGTTTGAAATTCGACGAGACACCCGATTACGACCATTTGGTGTCGTTATTCGACGACGTGTTGAGTTCCATAGGGACCAAAGACGATGGATACTACGATTGGATGGATTTAAACGACGGTAAAGGCTGGGATTGGAGCAAAAATAAAAAGACAAACTTGCACGGTTACGGCAGCAACAACAACACGGGACAAAAATTGGTAAACGCTACACATCACGAACAACAGCATCGTAGATTATCTAACAATCAACTGCTAAAACTGAACAAATACTTGATGGGGTCCACATCGTATCAGCAACAACAACAACAATATAATTCACGTGTAATCGGAGGAGACGTACGACAAGAACAGTTGGATAGACACGGTTTGAGACCTGTTAATGATAATGGGGAGATATACGTCATGAACGATGGTGGTGATGATAATAAAGGTTTTTTCAAGAGATGGTTCTGTTTCTGCTGTTGATTTTAGGTGTTTTCTATTTTGGTTTGACATTGAGGTGATTGTAGTGGAGTCACTGAGAACTGTAGGCGTTTTTCTTTAATTGGTTATACTGATTTCGTTAATTGAGCCATGGTGTTGCTTGTTAAAGGTGGAGCGGTATTTGCTTCTTCTCAGCAAGAATCAGCGTTTTGAGTTAAACATCATAGCATTGTGCACAGGGATCCTGAAGATCTTTAGTGGTGTTCACGGTTACTATTCAAAGATCAATGGAGGTATTTTACTCACAATATAAATGAGCATAGAGATTTCTTTACTCGTTGATAGGTTTCAAGTTTCAGACTTTTCGTGGTTGACCCCATGCTTCGTCACTTTGTCATAATTTTGTCAGTATATTCTGCTGAAATTGTATCAAGAGCAAAAGTACATCTATCACGAGATGACTGCTAGATAGTCGACTGGTACTTAACCTAATTGTTGGTTACACTACTGAGTGGTGAAGTGATTCCAGTAGTTCTGAACATGTGAGCAATAACAAAGGCTCAAATCTATATCCAATTAACAGGATTATGGAACGTTCAACTTCTCACCAACAACTGGTCCTCAGCAAGTACCACCCGACCACAACTATGCTGCATCTACAATGCTTAATGATACCAAAGGTGTACGTACTTAACAACGATAAAGATCTATTGAAGATTTAAACCAATTTGCTCCATTTTTATCTCCATTCAAGTGCTTTAATTCTCTCACCATCCTATATAAAGTCAATCTCTTGACACATAGACAGTGCTTCAGTACCAAATTGATAAAATGCTCAGGCACTGCACTAGTGAAAAATGTAGGGTTGAAAAAAAACCAAAAAATCAAATACAGATATATAAGTAACCCACTGGGATGACGCTGGATTTGCAATTGGGGTCGAAATGTTTGGCGTACCATGGGCCTTTGCTCTATGAAGCCTTGATAATAAAGAGACATGAACCTCGGAAGTCTTTTGTAGAGGTTTCCAAAGGTGATAACGAGAGTGTGGAGGAATCCAATCTACCTGATTTCTTAAACGATCAACTAGGTTTCTATATCCATTATAAAGGATGGAAGCTGAAATGGGATGAATGGGTCGATGAAACAAGAGTGATGACTTTGACACCTGAGAACGTGCTGTTACAAAAAGAGTTGAAACAAGCCACTTTGAAACCTGTGGTGAAGGAGCCTCCTACAGAAAATACCAAACTGAAGAAACCAGTTGATCTGGACACGAACGGAGTGGGATCAAAGAAACGTAAACATCAAAACCTCGAACCTGAGGAAGAGTTCTTGAAAAGACCCGAGATCAGCATCTCGATCCCAGATATCTTGAAATCTTTACTCGTCGATGATTGGGAATTTATCACCAAAGAGAACCAACTCGTGGCGTTACCCGCTGAAATCTGCGTAAAAGACGTGTTACAAAGGTATGTCAAATTCAAGGGCCACTCTGGGATCTTGGACGAGATAATAGAAGGGTTGATATTGTATTTTAACCGATCACTACCTTCCATTTTACTCTACAAATTCGAAAGGCTCCAATATCTGGATGTGATCAAACTTGAACAGAACCGGGACAAAGATCCGCTGGATATCTACGGACCTGAACATCTTCTCCGACTTTTCGTGTCTTTACCGGGGCTCATGGCGCAGACTTCCATGGACCAGCAGTCGATAACGGTGTTGAAAGATTTCTTGGAAGATATCATGAAATACATGCTGTCAAATGAAGAGATATTTTTCAAGAAGAACTACGAAAACACCACTCCAGCTTATGAGTCCATGGCCAGAGGGTGATACTTTGTTCAAGCGATTGTTAATGAATAGACATTGTGGGAATTGAATCATCACTAACTCGTACCTGTTGCTTGATGACTTGTAACTTGTTTGGAAGCTATCAAGGCTAATATCTAGCTAACTAGCTCAAGGCTAACCGCTAACACTGTAACAGACTATTGTATACTTATCAATATTAGATTCCAAAGGGAAATATATGAAATTTGAATTTATCCAAGTGGTAGAAACGTGTGTTTTCCCTTTGATCGGGGTACTTTAGATGAACTGATGTCTATGATAACACATATAAATTATTTCATTATCATTGGAAAGGGAAATTGACTAGAGAGCTGAATAAAGAAAATGAGGTTAGAAAGTGTTCTCATTTCATTTAGTTCATTTGCTTGTTTTTAGTCAATGGGGTAGTCAGGTATCACCCCCAATTTCAGAATTGAGTTTACGCATAAGAGCGCTAATTCGAATGATTATTTATTGATGACATTTTCACCATGATTTAAAGTGTCTAGTAAAACAATACAAGAGAATCATGAAAGTTGTTAATTGAGTTCACCGTATTCTCATTTATATAGAAGGTCTGGAGCAGTACAGATTTTGTTAAAATGCTTCGGTAGTCATGAACTCATCCTAGTTAAATACAAACTTTCTGAATAGAGATCAGCTACTAGAACAAATCGCAATAACCTAACAGCCTCAACTAAGCATCTTTGTGTCATCATTAGCATCTCAAGTTACGTATTTACCAAAGAAGACCGCTTGTGTAGTGCACCAAGATCTATTTCCTGATTAGGAAATCACCCCCAATCTGAGATGGTTACTCAGATTTAATAATTTCAATCCAATCACAAGATTAGTTATCCAAACTCATCTCTTGTATCAAACTACCATCTCTTATCTTTTACCAGTTCTTGTCTCACTTCTTGTCTCACTTCAATGACCAAAAAAGATCAACAATAACATCTTGTCTTACTCAGAGACACGATATCTGTAGAGACCCCTAGACTTATTACCCGATTAGGAAATCACCCCCAATTGTAAACTTATACTCAATTCTGACCATTTGACCTTTAGACAACATTAAACCACCATAGCACACTTGAAGGCTCCCCGTTTCATTGTCATTGATACCAATTGACCAACGGAAAGCTTTGTAGCACCCCGAAATATTACCCAATTGGGCAATGCCGTAGTTAGAGGTCTGTCTCACTTTTTCACCATCACGATGTCAAGAACACGTACAATAACAAGCTACTATGCCCATGTAACTCTTCAAAAAACTATACTACACATCGTTAAATCCTTTCCCTCAACACCATCATCCCATCATCTGATTTCCCCATCTTTTTACCTATCCATCCATATATAAAACATCACCAACTCTTAAAAATAACCCCCAAAAAGGTCGTGTACCAGACACGTCTAAATTGTTTTTATTTTGCTCTATCCAGATTTGTTGTTTTTGATGTTTTTTTTTTCCTACAGGGATCTTCCAAAGGTTTAAATACACCAAAATAAACATTGTATTCTTCCCAATTAGAACGATAAAAAGAGGATAGAAGGAGAAGGAGGAAGACAGGAGAAGTAAAAAGAAGGAGAAGGAGAAGACGAAGAGAAGTCAATTGCATTCCAGGAGCGACAAGCCCAGCTGTGTGTTTTTATTATATACTGGCATATTACATCAGCATTTTGCATTTTATTAGATCCCCCTTTTCAAGCCCACCACGCGACAAGAAAAGTTTTATGGGACAGGGCCCTAGTGTTCATCTAGAAATATTCATACCATCACAGACAAAAAAGTTGAAATGATCACACTTGTGAAGTGGCTTCTTGTGGCGCTCGTCGTGGCTAGAGTTAGCGCGTACCAGGCCATCTCAGCGGCTAATTTCGTCGATCTGGCCTCGGCTTTCGAAGTCTCCAGCGTTACCAAATGTCCGCCAGAGTTCATTAAGAGGATCTCCAACGAGCAGAAGTTGAAAGGGAAAGTTTCGAAAGAAATGGTTGACCCATCGACCTCAGGTAGTGCAATTGAGATCAATGCCGATAACGGAGTATTTTTATTGTCCTCAGACGACAACCATGCTGCATTTTACCTCAACATCACCATCGACAACAGTGTATTACCTTTGTTAGTCGATACCGCATCGCCTTACGTCTGGGTCTACGGTGAGAATTGTACCTCTCAGGCGTGTGTGAACAAACAACTTTTCACTCCAAATAATTCCTCGACGATCAAACCGGAATCATTTGCCTTACTGTACTCATCTTCCACAGCTAGTGGAGTAGTTGCCGATGTCGATTTGATCATCAACGAGCAATTGGCTATCCACGATTTCAACATCGGTTTAGCTTCACAAGTCCCAGAGATGTTACTGGATTACAACATCAGTGGTGTCATTGGACTCCCCTCGGACCAGTCAGCTTCGAATACGTCATCTCTACAGAACCTTGTTCAAGTGTTGTACGATCAACAGGACATCAGTGAACAGATTTTCACCATTCTCTTGAACAACGGTTCTTCCAACTATGATGGAATCTTGACGATTGGTGTCATTTTGCACGACCTTTACCAGGGTAACATTTCGTACACTCCAGTGATCAACAACGAGGAAAATTACTGGCAAGTGGAGATCTCAAACGTTTACATGGACGGATTCCAGGTTGAATTCACCGATAACCAGCAGGACTCGTATTACGCCATCTCGGACTCAAGACTTGCCATTGTAGACTCAGGGACCACCATCATGACCTTAAACAGGAACGATGCTGCCACTTTACACTCTTTCTTCCAAAATTCGGTATCAGATGGTACCAATTTCGCTATTTATTGTAACGAAACTTTGGAGATCGACCTTACCATTGGTGATTTAAATTTCACCATCGGTCCAGACTCGTACTTGGGTCAAAGATATCCACAAGATTCTCTGTATCATGGATATTGTGTCTCCAATTTCCAAGGCTTAAATATCGATAGAGAAGGATCCTGGATCTTGGGTGGTCTCTTTTTGAAGAACGTTTACTCCATATTTGACTATCAACAACAAAAAATAGGTTTTGCATATAAAAATTACAACGATGTTGAAATCGTCTCCCTGGTGAACAATTCACCTGATTCATCAACTTCGCAATTCACAAATGCTTCATCAACAACAACAACATCATCATCATCTCGCAGATCTTCAACTCATACTTTGACAACATCGACAACTTCTTCAACCTCTTCAACTGCTTCACGCAATTCTTCGAGTGTCGCTAGAGGTGAGTCCAATATGATTTCAAAATCATCCATCTTGTCATTTATTTCGTTGATCTTGGGATTATTGGTCATTTGATGCCAGCATCTATAACCATTGCACTGTTGAAAACTCATCTATCATGTCAGTATCACCAAGTCCATTGTTTTGTCATGTTTTAACGTTTCTATTTGTCTTTCTTGCTTTTCATTGAATTCAACCTTTCTACATTCACATCGAGAGCTGTTCAATATCTTATAAATTATCAAGATTATAAAAACGCTTGCATTCTGTTATCAAATTGTAGTCGGATCTTTTACGCTATACAGTTGAGCTTTTGCCTCTATGTCACCAGTCTCATTTAAGAGCTCTCTGCCTTTATCTCATTGGGATACAGTGTGAATCTATAGAGAAACAGTAGTGCATCTTGTGTCAAAGTTGAGACTTGTATTATGCTAACTATGTTTGGCTTAAAATATCAATTCTACATAAAGGAACTCGAATTGGATCATAGTTATATCAGTTTTGAGCCAATAGACTACTTTGGAGAAGATTCGGATCTTAAAAGGTACCAATTTGAGTATAAAATTGTTTTCCGTGTAATTGATATGCCGATTGTGTCACAAAACCGGTTGTGATAGCAAAAAAGACGCCCCTTTTTGTTTGTGTAATTGAAACTAGTTGAACATCTTTGAAACTGCGTGGTATCACTTTCTAGACCTCTGAGCATATCACTCGCACCTCCAATGATGTTTTTTGTTGTTCTTTGGCTAGTAAATGAAATCATTATATTTTATCAAAAGTGCCACTTTATAAACAAGAGCAATTTATCACTTTTTTCAGAAAGATATACAGATGTATTGATTTCCATGTTCAAAAAGATTTTGAGAGTCATTTCCAATGGATTAGTTCATGTTTGGACAGTTACCAAGAGGATTGACTATTAGAAGAAACCATCTTGTATTTGTTTGGTTTGCTTTAGTAATTGAAAATTATATATATATTAAGGATAAAAATGCTAAATCTGTACCCCTGAAAAATTTGAACTTTAATTTGATAAGCTTATTGCGAGGAAATTGGATAGTTTTAATTTTAACTTTCATCCTCAGATAACGAGTAGCTTTCTCCATCAACTCAGTAGAATCATCAAAGTTCTCAGAGCCCTGTATTAAGCCAACTGAGAACAAGAGCAGTTTACGAGTTCCTTTGATCTGCCAAATTTCACGGGCAAATTTGATAAAGCTGCAGCGAAGTCGCCTGGTAATTTCAAAAGGCAAGAGTTACCGTATCAATAGAAGGAGAACAAAAAAATGAGCAAACAGTTACAATTAGCTATTTTGCAGATTAACAGTAATTTAAATCCAAACATCTATATCAGAAATCAATATTAGGCAAGACTTGAACTAGTTTGATTGTTTCTTATCACGTCTCTTCTTCCTCTCCAATTTGGCGATCTCTTTCAAATCGTCATCACTTGGTTCGTAGACGTGCCAGATTGTGTAATGAGGTAACCCACCGACTCTAAAGCCGATTTTTTTCAGCAATTTACCAAACAGTTCCGTCTCGGCATGGTTCATGAACGTGAACAGTGGGAACATGGTGCCCTGTCTGAAAATTCTAGCCTTTGCTAAGATCGAGACACCACCGACACCGTCCAAATCTATACACTCGTTTGGATCTCCGTTGGTCTCTCTAATATATGCAAGATGCAGTCTCCAAGTAGGATACTCTGCGTAACCTTCTACAATGACATCGTCCTCGTTCAAGGTCTTTGCCAATTCGAGCCCTGTTTCACTTTCGATCCATGAATTCAAATCGTATGGCTGTTCGTTACCCAAGAAAGTTGGAAGCGGTCTCCAAACGTTTGGTACAACGACATCGAAATCTTGATTATGGCTCATCAACGTCTCCATAACGTCACCTGGAGAGGTCTCGATATCGGCGTCACGCCAATAAACCCACGAATGGTACGGTTTTAGAGCTGACGATAAAAGCCAGTTTCTTGCCCTGCCCATCAACTTCCTCCTTATACCTTGCACTTTGACATCGTGAC
The DNA here is from genome assembly GCA_030569155.1 of Nakazawaea molendinolei. Lineage (NCBI taxonomy): Eukaryota > Fungi > Ascomycota > Pichiomycetes > Alaninales > Pachysolenaceae > Nakazawaea > Nakazawaea molendinolei. The sequence goes on from JAJMKB010000019.1 coordinate 195,748, forward strand.
GATCGCTGAAACCTTGTCCAATGACTTGACCAAAATCTTTCTTAAAGATCTGAACACTACGGAAAGGTTTCTCATAATCCTTATGATAAGGTGGTTTGAAAGCGTTTTCAATACGATCTGTGTACGCTTTATCCATATATTTCAAATAGAGATCCAGTGAACCTTGTCTCGTCTGTTTCAGCTTCAACTTCTCCTCTTCCTCTAAATAACTTAGTAAAGTACCGTTCTGCAATTGTACACTGTAGTCGAAAACGGCCTCAAGTGTATGGTCATTGGCAGAACAATCGCTCACCAAGAATGCCAAATCTATCAATTCATGAGGGTATGTCATGTTCATCAAATTTCTGAACATCAAGGGCAAGACATTCTCAGCATCTCTTAAAGGTATTAGCAATAGCACTATGTTACCTTTACTCTTGGGATTTCTGTTATTCCCCGAATAGAGATTTAAATCGTACGTTTCCACAGTCAGGGCATAGATCTCCTCCTCTGTCAAATTGGAGTCATCCAAAGGCTCGTACTCTTCTACAAGTTCACCTCTGCTGTCAATTTTGAAATATCCGTATTTGTCCTTCCCGACCCCGTCTTTATACGAGATCTTCTCGGAATCATCTTCTAGTATGATCGGCTCGTTGGCGTCTTCTTCCGAGGTCCCGGCTGTGAATAGGAGCAATAGCACTATCACAAGTATCACGAATCCGATTCCCTTGATTAGTTTTTCTCGGAGTACTCGCTGCTTCGATTTCGGATATAATCTCATCGATCTTTTTTTTCCGGTTAGTGATAAATTCTTGATACAAATACATCAACACTTAGACTTACATAGGAAGATCATCTTTCTTCCCGTAGGTATCCAACACCATTGGACCAGTTGTATATGATCCACTCTGAAGGTTTAAAAGGTCAATTGGGGATACAAGTTGTTTGGTAGACGATACAAAATGAAGGAATATGAGGTGTGCTTACTGGTCACTTCTTTGTGCTATTCTCTTTCCATCAACTGTTCAGATGATCCTTGCTGTTTCCTGTTTGATGTGAAAAACACGTCGATTTACAATTATCTGAAAAATATAGATTTGGTATTTCGCGCACGACTTTCTGGAGGGTCGTGTCGAGGGTTTCATGGTTTGTTATTGTGTTCTGAATAAGGTTGAATTTTAAGAGAGTGGTGACATATCGAGGAGCTGACAGGGTTAAGCCTAATCTGAGATATCTGAATCGACAACAGCAGTTCAATAAATAACAAACTTTTTTTTGGGGGGAGGGGGTGCTTTGTGGGTGTTTTTGGGTATTTTGGGGGTTAGTATTTATCCATTTCTTTAGATTACCTGCGAGAGTAGAGTTTATTGAAAAGTTTTCATCTATTGATCATCAAAGCATTTCAACACCTTTCTACCAAATTATGCAAATCAGGTTTAAACCATTCACCTTTCAAGAGATTCCAAACATCCTGAGCAAGTGACTGAGCCTTAGACTCCGAAGACGCTTTACCCTCTATATATACTTTCAATTTCGGCTCTGTACCTGAACCTCTCACTGTAAATCTGACAAACTCTGTACTATCAGTCGAAGTTGCAGGCTTCAAAATCAGAGTGATCATTTGTGAAGTTGGATCAATTGGAAGTAAAGGCTTGTTATCAGAAGTACCCGATTCATAACCTATGGTAAGATCTCTCCAATAGTCCACTTTAAAACCCCCAATTTCGGTAGGATAGGGCTTCTGATCTTTATATTTTCTGATTATATTGTTGAAAATAGAAGGTGTTGTATCCAAGTCTGGGACGATGTAATACCCATTAAACTCTTTGAAGTAGCCATACTTGACGAAACCGTTATTTATTCTGTCGATCAAAGACACTTTTTGGTCGTCCCAGTATTTGTACAACTGCAGAAACACAGCAAGTGCACTGATCCCATCTTTGTCATGAACAACATCAAACATGTATCCAATTGCCTCTTCATAGGCAAATGGGACGATAGCACCTTCAGATTCCAAATCTATAGCCTTGTTACCTATCCATTTGAAACCTGTCAAAGTGTCAGCGTATTTGAAACCTTCACATTCAGCTAGGCTCTTGATCATCTGTGATGACACTGTAGAGTTCAAAAACCATTTATTGGCGTTGTCAAATTGTTCCGATTGGACAATGTAATCTGCAAACAAGAACCCAATTTCGTTACCTGTCAATTGGCGCCATCCCGACTCAGTTTTAATAGCTGCACTGAACCTGTCAGCATCAGGATCGTTAGCAAGAACCAAGACACAATTAGAGGTATCTGCCTCTTTCATAGCTAGTTTCAAAGCACCTTTTTCTTCAGGGTTTGGGAAAGACACTGTAGGGAAATCTGGGTCTGGAAATTCTTGTTCCTTTGGGATCACCAATTCAAGATCCAACAGAGACAGAACATGTTTGGCAAAAGACCCTCCTACTCCATGCATTGGTGTATAGACACATTTTAAGCCTTGAGTCTTAAATTTGATCAATTTTTGCTCGACACTGTCAAGATACTGGTCAACCATCTCTGTTCTGACGTTATTCAATAAATCAGAGGTGGACACAATTTGCTCGAAATCCCAGGAGCCTGGTACCGGCTCCAAATTCAGTAAGATAGAATTCTGGATGTTCGAATCATGTGGTGGGATAATTTGACAGCCATTTTGCCAGTATACTTTATAACCGTTATCCAGGGCTGGATTATGACTAGCTGTGATCATTACACCACAGGACAGCGATAAACTGTCTACGGCAAAAGGCACCAATGGGGTTGCAACCACTTCTGGACCTAAATAGTACACTTGAATACCTTTCAAGATGAAAGCCAGAGCAGTAATTTGGGCAAAAATAGATGAATTGTGACGATGGTCGTGTCCAATGACAATACTTGGAGAAGTGTGCTTCTGTTGTAAGATATAGGCTGCAAGGCCTTGTGACAGTTGTAAGACAGTGACATTATTCATCCTACTGAACCCTGCCTCCATCTTTGCACGAAGACCGGCAGTTCCAAAGTGGATTCTTTGTCTGAGTCTCAGCTCCAATTCTTCAAAGTTAGACTCTTTCAAAAGAGTCTCGATCTCATGTCTGGTGGTGGGATTCTAAACGTTAGTATGGAGCAGATCTGAAATACCACAGTACTTACTTGATCGATCTTGAGCCATTGCTCAGCTAAGCACTCGATTGATTCCACCATTATATCCCTTTTTTATTTGATTCAACTGTTTTAGTCAGATAATGTTTGTTTTAAAGTTTCAGCTTATTAAATTACTCGATTCGTCAGATTATGCAGCTGTCTCTCTTCAAACTTGACTCAGTTTCCGGTTACAGCTTACTTCTATCTCTTTTGGTTTGCCTACTTGAACTTTAACTTTAATTGATCCGTTTCGGGCCTGTCTCTCTCTGTTTTCGGAAGTGATCTTAAACTTTAAAGTGTGTCAATGCGCATCGCATTTTTCAGAGTGTTTTTGCTGGTAGACGAAAGGTGACGCTTTCAGGTTTGACGGGGGTTAGGTTAAGAGAAATTATGATAGTTACAATGGCGTGTCAGACTGTTTCAATCGTGATGTATTGAAAGATTGCACCTGATCAGGGTTTTGTCAATTGCAAAGTAATTACAGTCAGTTTGAGCTTATAGAATTAGAAAATCTTTGTACTAATTGGACTCGCATATTTACTGAATTTATAGATCATAGAGGTGGCTACCGCCTGAACTAATATCCAATTTGCACTTCTTGTTGGCATGAATTGTGTCATTAATGCCTGTAGGTAATCTGGTTCTTGAAGAAATTGAGCATCCACTACCATACACCTGCAACAGATTGAAAATGGCTGAGAGCAATAAACGTTGATAGATAATTCAGGCACCAACCATGATCAAACATTATCTGACGCTTTAAATTGGTATGGTGCCATAGCAAAACAGTCAAATCCTTGCCTCATCGCTAGCTGATCCATATACCACTTCACTTAGTACAATCTATTAATACAATTTAGCCGTGCACGACCATCGCTTAGTCATTGCATGTGAATATCCCCACACTCAGCCAGTCATAATATCCCAAATGTTGCCTCTAACGACATTCGATTATCCCTTCTAGCGAATCATTCGTTGCATAAGAATCATCTATTAAGTGGAATGCTAGGATTTGATTCGATGGGCAATGTGGTGTGATTTTGTTTCCGTGACTGCGCGACCCTCATTTATCAATACAATTCCATACTTTCAACAAAAGAGGGTCATGCAGTCGCGCAGAATCACGCTATTTTTTATTCTCATCTCATCTCAGGAAGTTTCAGGACTGGAATAGTATTTAAACATGGCTTGTCTGACGTTTGGATCTACTGTACATTATTCCAAAAACCATATTCTAGAAACAAACAAAATAAAATGATCGCCGTTCCATTAAAATTCGCCACATCTACTGCTGCAAGACAAGCTGTAAGAGCTGCTCCAAAGAGACTCGGTCCTCACCCAGTATTCATGGAGATGAGAAGAGTTGCTCCAACCATCGGTCAATGGGGTTTATTGATGTTCGGTTTCTTGTCATGGCCAACTGCTGCCGTCTACACTTTCCAAAAGACCACCGGTGTTTAAATCCATTCTAATGTGCCACGACTTGTTCTTGATTTATAAATTCGATATTTTTATAATATACTATTCCTGACTTACTTGATAATGTAGTGTAAATCTGCTCAAAAAAGATTCGAACAACTGAAGTTCAAACAAAAAAAAAACAGCAAAAAAGATCGTGTACATATGACCAAAATTATAGTTCAAAAATTGTACTAGTGCAAGATCCCTTGTCGCTAAACCTTAATCCTTGAGTAACGTGCGTCCGGTCAACAGAGCTCGATGAGGGAAAAGGGGTCGTATGGGTGTTCACACCTAGTACTAGCTAGCCAGTCCCAAGTATTCTGTCGACAAAATCAGTACTTAAGGTGTCAGAATCAGCTTCCATGCAAGTGCATAATTTAGCCGATACTGTCGTGTGAAAATGTAGGTCTTGTGCAGCACGCAACCGAAAAATGAAATTTCAAATTCCAATCTAATTCCAATCATCAACTGACTTCTTCAAATACAAATGTGGTCTCTGAAGCAAGCCAGAATCAAGTTCAGACTTCATTTGAAGCTGTTCATCTTCTTGTTCCTCGTCATCGATATCACATATTTCTCTTTCACCACTGTGAAGAGAAATCAACAGCTTCGAGAATGGGCTGTACAGAGCTCTAAGTCACTAGTTCCAAAATTACAAATTGGTCAACCATTATCACCAACTCGTGAACAGAGGCTTGAGATATACTTTCCCAAGAAACACTACCTGTCTGCTTCGAGAGTTACTAAATCGAAGTTGAACGAGTCGCCAAGATATGGCCAATTTGATCGTCGCTTATTACCTGCACTTTGGCTCAACATGATCAATTCCAATATCTCATCTCATGGCCACTTGCCTCTGGATTTCCAATTACCATTTAACTGGGATCTCTTGAATAATGTTGCTGAAAGGATCGTCAAAGAACCGTATTTCAACAGAGTTATACTTGGGAAGATCAATTGCCAACAATTCAGAGACATTGCCCCAGATGGACAACCAGGCACTTTCTTGAAGAATTTTTGTCAAGACTACGACTATAAAACACCCAATTTTGAAAACGACTATAGACTACCTATTAAAATTGTTAGAAAAGTTGATCAATATTTATCTGATATCGATTGGAGACGTATTCATGGAATGATGTTCATGTTAATTCAACTGGAAATTCCACAAAACGTATATTTCATGGGAATGTTTGATACCTCAGGTCTAATGGTCCCTTTGAACCATGTTTCAAATGGTGTCAATGATTTGACAAAATACAAAAAGTCAACTGTGCTCTCCAATTACTATGATCAATTGATACCCAAATATGTGTCTGAACAGGATGGTGCAGATTCAATCTCGTTGTTCAAGGAATTGATCAAATTGAGAAACAGAATAAGACCGGAAAAGTCAAGCTTCACACCCATCTTCAAACCCACCACTCCAACTTTAGTTGAAGAGAAAGACGTCTACCACATTCCTGAGACTCCAGTATCTTTGGACGCTTCTTTGTTTAAATGGAATTTGAAAGATGAACTTAAAAAAATGAGGAAAGAAATTGAGTATGCTAGTGGTGACACTACCCAGCATAAGCATATTGTTCAATGGGGAGAGAAGGTGCTTGATACAGATTTTAGACAAGACTGGTATTACGGTATCCCCTCTCTCAAAAACAAAATGATTGATCATTACGACTGGCGATTTTTCCATGATGTAACATTCGAAGATGATAAAGAGTTGCATTCTACAGTTTTGCATAGGTTGGCCCGTACTTGGTTCAAGTTGTGTCTGAATTTTGAGGTGCCTTCATGGCTCAATCATGGAACACTTATTGGCTGGTATTGGAATGGTGCAAGTTTACCGTTTGATGGTGACATTGATTTACAATTACCAATTGGATCATTACACAAGTTACTGAAATTGCTCAACAACACTCTAATCTATGATTTCAGTGACAATATAAACGTTGTCAATGATGAAATCAGATTGGACATAGGAGCTGAGATGGGTATAAGAAGCTATCTTTTTGATGTGGATCCAGTGTACTTGGATAGGAACGGCATCAACAATGGAGAGAATGACATCGATGCAAGGTTGATAGACACTGAGACTGGATTGTACATCGATTTGACAGCGTTACTGGATCTACACTCTGAGACTGGGAACAGTTTAGAGGTTCAGAAGAAGTATTTGGAGAAGACCGGCTGGACACATCCAAGAGTGATTATTCCACTAGATGTCGAGAAGTTTTACGATGAGAATGACGAGTTCCACAAGGATGGAGCCAAATCTCAGGAGATCTTGACGAATTTGATAGGAGAGATTGAAAACTCTATCGCACGAGGTGTCAAGAATTCAGTATCGATTTCTTCACCAACAAAAAATCTTTTCAAGAACCTTGTTCATTGTAAGCATTTCCACACTTACAATTTACTCGAGCTAGGTCCCTTGATACCCACATATTTCGAAAACATGATAAGTTATGTTCCTGCAAATTGGTATCGTAATTTACTTATCGATTATGGATCCGACAAAACGCTTACAAATGACTATTACAACCATAACAAATTTTGGGAGTCTCTACAACTGTGGGTTTCTTATTCTGATTGTCCATTCTGGGATTTTGATTCAGGTCGGCCTCTCGAAAATGAATCTGAATTTGATCTGGTATTGAAATGTTTCTCTCATGACGAGTTACTCGAGAATCTGGTGAGAAATGGAATTCACTACGGACTACAACACCAGAGATTTAAAAAAGGGTTCAAATTGAAAAAATTGGGCCAAATGGAGTACGATTATCAGAAGGAAATGCTTCCAATTCTTGAATCGAGTAGTTTACAACTCCCTTTGAAACCTGAACCTTTTGCAAGCAACTTTTTATATTCTTGAACACTAGCATAGATGTTTACTGGTTTATCTTGGACGATTTTCTAAGGTCTCAGGAGCTGAAATGATTGGGCACTATTTGTTGTGTATTTTACTCACGCTATTGTCTTGTTGAACAATTCTGCAGGTAGTCACAGTACTATATACACCGCAGTTTGATTTTTAAATAAGCTGGAGTTAGCCAAGAGTTTGCTTGATCTCAACAGTTATCGCTACTGTAGAGAAAGCTGTTTCGATCTACACAAACAGAGAGTCATAGCGGTCAAGAATGTCATCTCTTTGGTCAGCCATGGCTGGCGGTTATCAGTTTCCTCTTTTGGAATTGTTCCCAGATACACTACCATATCTTTTTTTACTTTTATTCTATATAGTGACAGTGTTTGCAGTTCACACTCCAAACAGGACTGAGCCACCTTTCAAACAGACCTGATAGCTCTCCTATTCGTATCACATGATTAAGAACATTCTGCAATTTGAGACTTCAATTTCAATTAGTTAGCTTTATAGTAAGTCATACTGTCAATGTTACTACAACACTAACCTTTCTCTATTCGATTCAACAATCACCACGGAAGCATTGAAAATGAAATCACATAGTCCGTAAGATTCGCTAGAATCAGTCGTGTTTTAAATAATAATTTGCTGCAATTATTTCAGATTTGACACACTAGTTAAATTGTCAATAGTGAGCTAAATACATATCAAAAAAAAACAGCCATATAAATATCTATAACAATAACACAATGTCATTTGCCAATTTTGATGTTGAGGCCCAGAGGAGTGTCAAGAAAGACGGAGAAGTTGATGAGTTGAGTGATGAGATCTCAGAGTTTGCCAACAATTTGACAAAACTCGAGACTCGGATACAGAAAGTGGGGTCGAGCGGAGACGATGCTAGACTTCGGAATTTGTTGAACAGGATGAACGATTCATTGGTGCAGTTATCTGGGCTCATTGCGCTGAGATTGAGGAATTTAAAGGAAAGTGGTAAAGATGAGTTCGCATATACCAAGTTAAATCTGGAGTTCATGAGATTGAAGAACAAGTTTGAGATCATTCAGAATACGTACCATCAAAAGTTACAGAGTTATCAAGTCTCAGCAGCAGTGGTGGAGGAGAATGAGAGGACGCCCTTACTAGAAGAAGAGCAACAGCTACAACATCAACAACAAATACAAGTCCAAGAATCACATGTGAATGAACGTGATTTGCAATATCACCAGTATTTATTAGAACAGAGATCTCAGGGTATCGATCAGTTATCAAGTGGAGTCCAGGATGTCAATGTGATATTTAAGGATTTGAACAACTTGATACAACAACAAGGGGAGCAATTAGACACAATCGAGGACAATCTCATCATATCTACAAATAATAACCAATTTGCTCACCAGGAATTGATAAAACTGGATAAATACCAGAAGAGAAAGGGCAAATGGTGCTTCATGTTATTGATCGGCTTGATATTGTTGTTCATCATTGTCGTGCTAGTAATGCTATGATGATATTACTCGCTATTGTGATGTGCTGCTGCTGAGTGGGCACGTTATGATATAGCGATGCTCATGCTTTTGCTCATGCTCAAGCTAACGTATACTCAATCTCGACTCGATCGAACAATTTCAAACCACGGAAATATGTGCCTTTAAATCCGTCTAACTCTTCCCAATGGAGAATTTTGCGATGACTGGGGCTGGAAGAACATTCGATCAATGAATTGAACCAGAAATGGGTGAAACTTATTGGTAGTGTACCTATTCTCAATTCTATAGAGACTCTCAAATCGATAGACTCGATAGAGCTATTGGTACGATAAATCAACCTTTTGGACATGGGTTGAGGGTTTTTCAATTCAGTACAATTGGAGAGCTGATCGTTATCATACTTCGACACACTCACCACGATTTTTTCACTTGTTGCATTGTGCAAGACAATCTCAAGGATACTGGTCTTAACGGTGTCGTAGTAATGATCGATTCTATAACGTATTCTTTGGTCGTGCAAATACCGATAATAATAGTTGACGTATCTTCTCTGAGATAAGATTGTCACCAGAGATTGAGAGCCATCGTTAAATCTTGCCCTTGCAATCAATTGGTTTACCTGGATAGGATTGGATTTCATGTTGTTATGCAATAAATAGCAACACGCCATTGTACCAGATCGACCTTTCCCTGCTTTACAATGGATCAATGCCACATGCTTAGGTTCACTCAACCAGTCATCTAAATTAGAAACAAAATTAATTATTGTTCTGAGACTGGGTGATTCATGATCAACGATAGGAAATGATTGGATATTTTCAGATATTGCAGCAGTTGAATACAACTTTGGCTCACTTTGTAGGTTGAAGATAGTCCAGTTAGATCTTCCATATTCGTTATCGAGAAACTCTACTAAATCTTCAATTTTGTTGGGATAATAATTCTGTCTCTTATGATCCAGTGGAGTTGAACTGATTATAATATTAGGGGTGATGAAGGCTAGATCCAAGTATTTATTCGAATGAAGGTCATAATACTGATGCTGGCGGAATGTTAGCACCGACGATAACATGGCATCGGTGAGTAGCAAGAGCTTAAGAGATTATCTTAATAATTGACTTTGTGGTTTACTATAAAAAAGTTTTATCAAGATATTGTGGACATACGATGAAGAGATATAGGCAGTTGGGAGGTGATCTGGAGATCAGATATTACAGAGTAGTTTGTCAGTTGAAGCTAAACTGAGGTTAATAGCCGATAAACTCTACTTTACACTAGGGTGTTTGATAGAAAAGTATCACATAAGTTGATTATCCCGAACCCGCCCATCTCCACCTAACTCCATTCAACTCACCAAATTAGTGGGAAACTTTATTTCGCCAATTCTTGCCCAACTGAAGTGTCTTAAACCCCAAATGGGACAAATATGACCAATTTTCAGAAATTCGTATTCTGCTCTTTTCTAGAAGGTGGAGCAAAAAAGTTTGACAGATAAAAGATAGAAATCAATTTAATTAACTAATTCAACGAACAACTGGACAATAACAGGAATATGCCGGCTCATCTTCCTATAGTATTCGGATTGGGACTCTCAGTGGGAATAGCTGCTCTGGTCTACCATAATCGTGACAAGATCAAGGCTCTTATTGAGCTGAAGGCAAAGGAGATTGAGATGGAATTGAAGCTTATCAATGATGAATGGAAAGCTATGACTGATGAGGCTACAGAGAGACCTGCCTCCGGTAACCCAGTTGGTGTCACTACAGGGAGAGATACGGGGAGAACTAGTGGGATAGATAGTGGGATGGAGAGTGAAATGGATAGTGAATGGGAATCAAGTACTCGCACAGCCAGCTCAACTGATCTTCGTCAAAGGCTTCAAGAAGACCAGCAATTTTTCTCATACATTGATATCTCAGACGTTGGATACGAGTCTTCTAACACGGAGGAGGTAACTACGCCAACACAGAGTGAAGTTGGAGATTATCTAACAAGACAAATAGCCTGATTAAGGCAACGATCTATGATGGCTGTGTGGAACTGGTTGTATGTAGCTTTTGTATAGATGTTATGGCCCTTTGGTCTTTCAAAGCTCGGTGTAGTTGTTGTAGTTATGCTGTAAGGAGCTTGATGAATGTAGCTTAATTAGTGATTACTATTGTTATCTATATGATAGTAGAAGGTATCATGTGGCTGAAACGAGCCTCTGTGGCTGTCGTGTGGCTAATAATACCAGCCACGATTGCAAGCCAGTTGAAGCCAGTTGAAGCCACAGATGCAGCCTCAAGATATTAGCCACCCACAGGAGCACTCAAGCCACACCTCGCTAGCCACAACCTACCCTCCTTTTGGTTTGGCTTCACTGACAATCTTCTTTATATGGTCCAACCCGTCGTCATCAGCCCTCGAGTCCTTGTATTTCACCTCCAAATAAGGAAACTTGATCACTATAGAGCCAAACACCTCGATGTCATTGTTCGAGTTGGCAAATTTGACCTGACCCACCGGGAGTATCTTGTACAATTTGGTGAAGATCTCGATACCCAAATGGTTCTTCAACACCACTTGACGATGAAGGATCTTGTTCAACTCGTAATCCTGTCTATACAGTCTTTCAGCAGCTTCGTATTTCCTCAATATCAGCAGTTCATCGATCTGACCCACCTCAGGTAAATTGGTGATGGTTTCTAAAGGTGTCCCTGAATTAGACTTCTTCAAAGCAGCCTTCTTACCCAACACCTGAATATTCTTGATGAAAGAGGTCTTGATGATCTTGTAATTCTTCGCACTACCTCCCAGTGCACTCTCGACTCTCCCTTTGTCCAACACCACCGACTTGGAATTCTCTTCAAGAGCCAACGTCAAGAGACCACTACCCGGATTGTACGAGTATATAGTGCCTTGGAAAGTGGTGTTGATACTTGTTTGAACTTTCACCCTGCTTTGTTAGTACCATGGTGACATGATTAGCGTGTCTTTTTAAATAAATATCAACTCACTTCAACCCTAAACAGGTCTCCAAATTTATCGACATTTCCTTGTTAGTGTTTGGAATTTTTCACAATTTGTGTAAAATAATTTTATTATCTTGGTAGAGAAATTCGAGTATTTAAATATCGAGGCATCGCCAGGTTTTTTAATTATACGCTGGTTATTTTAATTACAACTTGGTGAGTTGGTATCCATTAGATTTGTATTGACTCAAATATCAATTGAGCTCCATAGTGTCAGTGCTATTGTGTATGGATAATATTATCACTAGGTATTAGTGACTACAAGATTGACCAACAACAAACAAGGCCAATTACTATCTCATGACCTTTTACTGGTATCAAGAATAGAGACAAATAAGAAGAGTGTCTTTGATATCATCTAACGTGACTCGGTCAGTGACACTTTAATTCGATAGTGTTATAACTCCAAATCAAGAGTTACTGAATATCAATCAAACCTGACTTCCTTTAAATTGCACCATCCAGAGGGAAATTGCATATCCATCGGAGTTGGTTTGTTTCTTTAAAGTCAGCTAAGTCAGTTCGAAGGCCGGTTTGCTCCATTTGACACCATTTCAACGGCATCTGAACTCTGATCACCATTGGCCCAGATCACGTGACCTACCAGCGAGTAATATCACACAGAATCTCGAATTAGTTTAGTGTAAACTAAATTCAGCCATCCAAACGCAGACAACATCAAAAGTCAATAATAGCGGTTGACTTTTAAAGATTGAACACCTCTTAGAGAGCGTTATATCAAGAAACGTCATTACATCATCAGTAAAAAACACTGTTCGATATTGATTGATTTCATCTTATTTTTACAACTCTGCCAGGATTACAAACTTATCAATCAATCTGGCCATATAAACGTCCAAAATGCCTGTTTCCAAAGAAGAAGCTCACTTGTTTGAAGAACTGAACGTTGTCGATGTTGGAATCGTAGCTGATGAGGGAATAGATACGAGTCACATCTCTTCACCAGGCAGATTCTTACACAAGACTGTACAAGATGAGATAGTCAGTGACTCAGATATAAGTGATATAGAAGGCACCACACACGTACCTGACGAAGTGTTAACACAGTATCCTTTGATACTGTTTGATTTAGATAAGCCCGAAGATCTATGGGATGAATTGGACCAATGGTTTGTGATGAACGATCTCAAGCATTTGGATTTGTTAAAAAGTGAGAATCTAGACAATGATCTGGATGCTTTGAAAGTATTAAGCATACAACTAGAGACTCAATTATCACATCAAGATCATATCGCAATGATCCGGACTTTGCAACTGTTGAACAACTTTGCAATGGGCCAATTCAAGGATAAGCAAGCTATTTACAAAAACGTTATCCTAATGATCGAGAACAACCAAACGATACCTTTAGTGATAAAAGTGTTAAAGTACTGTCTCGATCTCTTGATCCAATTCCAACCGCACACTCTGAAACTGAACTTGGGCCAATTGAGTCTCTTGAATTACTATTCATCGACCATTCTCTATTTTGCGATAGTGATAGCTCTCGAAAAAGACTTGCCTCTCAATAGTCAAATCGATGAATCAAACATTTTGGAAAAACTTATTCACGTTGTCGATCACTGGAGGTGGCTAAGTAATGATCCGGCAAGCATCCAGTCTCATGTGAAGCAATGTTTTAAGTTGAGAAACATCATCTTGCTCATCTCCAAATTGATCACTCTTCAACTCGGAGGTCCTCAATTGATGAAAACTGCAAAGAAATTTGTCAAGATACGAAACAATGGATCTTTGAATCATCCAGAATTCTCTGTATCACCTTTAGACTATTTCCATTACCAAGAGGAATTGCAAATGAAGTACCCTGCATATACACCACCACAACCAGAGATCTCTAAACAGATCCAGTCAACTATAAAGATCACAGGAAATACCAAAACGATGCTGGAATCTCTCATCAACGAACCATTTTCTCAGCGTCGTGCACCAGCTACTCCAACTCAACAAGCTCCAGAAATTCATATTGCCACACCGGCTCCATCTCCATCTTTGACACCTATCACACCTCCGTCACCTGTGAACAACGAGAGATTATCTAATTCGAATTCAAACAACAATAATAATGCAAAGAAGTTTTTCCAAAGCACATCTTCATTTCCATATCTCTATCCTACATCACCAGATCCTACAAGTGATGTGCCATTTAGCATTAAAGAAGCCACCGAAGTTTTCTACAACAGTATCAATGAAGATATCAATACAAAGCAGTTCATGCAGGTCTATGAACATTTTATTGTGCAAGAGCGTGGTGTCTTAGACACGATATCTTCTCTGGATGATAGTTTCAGATACAACGAACAAGATTTGGAAAAATATCCAGAATACGTGAAGGAGATACGTGCCTTAATGAGAGTGGAGGAACTCTATAGATCGTGTCTCTCATACTTCAATTCATTGGTCAAAGTCCTTTTACAAGTTGTGGAATCCTCGATATCGAAAGAATCGAGAAAGCACAATCAGTCACGAGAACGAGAATTGACAAGAGAGGAAATGATGAAGTTGATGTATGAAACCGATTCCACAGAGTTGAACCATTTGCTCAAACAGAAATTTGAGATCGACAGAGTCCGTGAAATATCAAATAAGCTGAGTCTTAGGATCTTGAACGATTTGCTCAAATGGTTCAAGATCTCTCATCTCTTGAAATTTGAATTTTTCTCAATGATCATATTTGACTCAAACTATTACCAAACTTCGCTAGATTTCATATCTAAAAATATGGAGGAGTCCCAATGCCATTTGAATAATCACAATGAGTTCATGTTGGAAAATTTGAATCTCGAAGATGATGAGTTGTTAAAGTTGAAGTTCAACAACGACAAGTTGGCTTTTATCAAGTACCAATACTATTCAGAGTTCAATTTCAACAGATGTATCAAGGATCAGTTCGTTATTGATGACTACAGATTCTCAAGCAGATTCGGAGTGAAAGAAAATGATCAATTTCTGAAATTCAGTGACCAGATCGAGTCGATCAAAGAAATTCAAGAAAATGGACAGCTTCAACAATTTTATGGTACAAATGGTATCGAGTGCCGAATCTATAATAAAAAATATTGTGAAACCTTGACCTATTTGTTGAACATTATGCATTTGACAATGTTCAATAACAAGACCCAGAGAATCAATCAGTTGATTGAAAAGAAGCCAACGGAACTGTTGAAATTTTGTCTTCAATTCCATAACAAGAGCTTTTACGCTCCTATTTTGAAGATCATTAAATTGATCATACCGTTTAACGGACGTAAATGGAAGTCGAATAATATGGATGCAATTTCGATGATCTATTTATATTCGAAAATCAAGTTGAAAGATGAATGGCTAACCAAGAATTACAACAATACGAATCTCGATATCAATGAAGAGTTGAAAAAATCTTATAAACAAGAATATTCGCTCCGCTCGTTGCTACAGTACTACAACATCAAGTATTATGATGGCCAAATGAATCAAATGGGGTTTGAGTATTTTGAGATGGACTATTTCAATAAGGAATTAGAGATGTTGAGTCGAATGTATTTAAATCAGAATGAATAACTGATGAAGATCATTATTTAAGCGGCAATAAATATCATGAAGACCAATTAAAAATTGTTGATAATTTTATTTCAATCTCTTCCAAGCCGTCAAACTCTTCTCATACCTCATCTCCTCAGTTAAGGAGGTTGTTACTCAAAATTCGTAAAATGCTCACGTCTTCGCGTAAATATTTTTTTTTCTTTGTTTACAAATAAATCATCTAAGCATTTTATAAAAGATCAAATAGGAACAGAAAAACAGTCCAATGTCTTTTGAAGAGCGGGTAAGGACTACTCTTGAGAGAGTGTTGGCCACCAATGTACCAGAAGTGGCATCAGAGGGTTGTCTGGAGATCTTTGGGGCTATTTTATCCAACATCGGTAAGAGATCAGTATTTGATAAATACCAGCTATACCTGAAATACGATCCTCATAACGAGAAATCACAATGGTTTAAAGAGTTCCTCGATCATTTAGGTGATATCAATAGTATGGATGAAATGATGAGCTTTTTAACACATAGTCTCGACACAGGGATTGACTTCAACTCATCGAGACCAAGTTTGCAAAAATTGATCCAGCCATACTACTATCTGGACACCTTGGAGGACACTGAAATCTTGAAGTATTTATCTTTTACACTACTAGGGTCCACCAGTAACTTGTTCCCCTTTGATCAAGAGGGTAAAATTGCACTCCCTCTTAACATCAACTATGGTACAAGTGGAACACTACACAAATTACTCGAGCCAGCTATTTTGTACAAACATTTAAACAGCGTACCGATGTCGCAAAATTCGTCGATTCAAAATCTGTTCACCACTGAGTTGAGAAATTATCTTTCTCAGTATGTGAATTACATTAATTTTTGTTTCAACAGAAACGATCTCACACTACTCAAATTGTACACCTTGTTGGTGGATGAGATAGTCAAGTTGAGATTTTTCAACTACTTGGTATCACTCAAATGCTCAAACTCGGAATTTTTGTCATATTTATATCGTTTCACAGGGCATGGGGACTCACTTGTAAGAGAAATAGCCCAGAATTTGTTCAACAAAACAGTGGTGCCGTACTACGATATAATATTGCAATGGATAACGAGAGGTGAATTGTCAAAATCTGAAACTGGAGTGTTTTTTGTAGATTTGAGAGATGAAAAAGTGGAATCTTTGGACAATTTTGTCTTGAGCAGTGAGAAGATTCCTGAATTCTTCCCATTGAGCATTGGAGAAAAATTGTATCAAATCGGTAAAACTGTCTATTTTTTGACAAAATACTGCAATGACTTGAAATGGTTGAACGATTTTAATAAGAGATTTAAGAGTTATGAATTCGAATTGGCAAAGTTCCCAAAGATTGTGGAAGTGGAGTACGCTCAAGTGATAAACCACTCGAGTATCATAATTTACAGAGATTTCCACTTGATCGAAGATATCAAAGGAATCAACGAAATCATGCTCCGTAAAGGTGATCATATAGATGCGATGATTCACAAAGGTTGGGACATATTAAATGAGCCTTCGAATGCCTTGACAAGCCACAAACTCAACAGATTACTAGTGGACTCAATCAATGATTCTTCTTTGAAGAACTACCCGAAAGAGATGTTGAACAAGATCGATGCAAGATTGTTAAACCATGGGAGCATTGGATTCGAGAGTTTTACCTTAGACTATCACTTCACGCTAGAGTTCATCAACAATCACTCCATAAAAGAGTACTTGAGATTGTTCAACTTTTTATTCAAGTTGAGAAGAATAAACTATATGTTGAGCCAGTCGTGGCTCGAGTCGACCAATTTCAAAGATATTAATTCCTATGTGAAGAAATTGAAAGTTTCGATGAAGCGTGGCAATCAGTTGTTACGTCAAAATGACAAGATGTACATGTATGCGATGAAAAACATGAAAAAATTCAACATTGTCTCGTTTAACATGGTAAAATTTGTCAACAGTATCACCGATTTCTTCAACTATCAGGTAATAGAGCTTAATTATCAATCGTTGATGCATTTTTTCCAACACGAACGGCTGGAATCCGATATCGCTAGGGACGTTAATGGTGTTAAGAGGTTGACGAAGTTGAAGCCAAACTTGCAATTTCTCGAGAAGATCAATGTGTCTACGTTTAAGCCTGTAATAGAGAGTCACGAGTTCAAAGACCTCAATCTCGATCAGATCGGAGAGTGTCATGAGCAATATATCAAGAGTATCTCGAGAAACAGATTACTCGATACAAAGAATGAGAGGTCAAGAGGTAAATACTCGAATACTTTCTTTATCCACCAGTTGAGTAATCTTTTATCGCTCATCTTCAAGTTTGTTATGGTCAACGAAGAGTTTTACGTGAACTTGTTGGAATTACTCAACACCACGAACACAATCGAGCCAGATGAGCAATTATTACAATCATTGCAAAAGAGATCGTCAATACTTACGGAAAATCTCTATCAGCTTCTTTACAAGTTCAAAGGATGTTCTGATGTCTTTACCAATGATCTTCTTCAGGATAATGATCCTTTGTTGAAGCATTTGGGGTCGGTTTTGTCTCGGTGATTGATGATTTATGAAATGTTTGGTGATTGTATAACAATATTCACTAGTGAAGATTTGAAGTTGATGGGAAATTTCAATAGGCCGATAGTATGATCAATTGAAGCTGGTTTAACATAACGAGAAGGTTTCAGTACGCTCCTAGAAGGCTTCATGACGCTTAGGATCATAATTGGTTAAGAGCACAATTTTTCTAGAATTGTTTTTGATAACTATTACAGCTCACCCATATTATAGCTGATAACACTCTGGATTACAGTGCTACTGATATCAGAATTACAATGACTTAATACTAACATTAGTGAGTACCATCATATGTCAATTATTTAACAAGTTAACACTACAGATTAATACCACAGGTTAACACCACAATAAATCGATTTAAAGAATCGATCACTACACCCCTTTTTAACAAATCTGAACATCTGTCAGAAGAAGTACTCACAGAATTTTCTCCAACTCCTCGCCAACATCGCAACAATCTCCAAAGCGCCCTGATTAATTCAGTACCCAATTGACCTCAGCTGGCCTCCATGTGAGAGTCGGTAATTCGGAATTAAAAAAGCCTTGCTCTTATAAGAAAGGCTTTTCTGGATAGAAGCACTGAAAAAAAAAATATAGCAAGGGTATTGGAAAAAAACATTAGATGAGGCCTTTGCAAATAGAAGAGGTGGTCTCAAGTCAAAGGAAGTGACAGCAAATCAGGCTTAGAATTGTAAATTAATTGGCTTAGACATTGAGAGATATCCTTTCTTATATGAGAAAGAACTGAAGATATCTTATCGATTTGTTATTGAACTGATACAAAACACCATATCGATGAGCTCTTCTATAACCACTAAATCAGTGGAGACAAAGAAAGCCATTTACGACGCTCAAGGACGAGTGTTTAAAGAGACAGATGCAGGAGATGGGACCACGCAGGAGCAACAGTTTGTCACTGGATGGAAGTTGGTGCTGTGTGATTTGTCGTGTGTGATATGTCTATTTCTTGTAGCGTTGGACCAGACGATCATATCGACGATCTTGGCCACTATAGGTAACGAATTCGACTCGTTCGACGAGATAGGATGGATCCCATCACTGTTCTTGTTGAGTATGTCCGTTTTACTGGCTACTTGGGGGAAGATTAGTATTATCTACGGACGTAAGAACTCGATGTTCGTCTCTATTGTGTTGTTCGAGGCCGGTTCCTTGATCTGTGCCCTTTCGAAGAACATGAACATGATGATAGGAGGGCGTGTGTTAGCAGGGGTTGGAGGGAGTGGGATTCAATCGCTTGTATTTATCATTGTAACGGAATTGGTGCCCATCAACAAGAGACCTTTGATCATGCTGACTTTGGGGGCCACTTTCGCTATAGCTCTGATCCTAGGACCTCTTATAGGAGGAGCCTTCACCACTCATACGACTTGGAGATGGTGTTTCTACATAAATCTTCCGATTGGAGGTCTCCTGTTGATCTTGCTCTTCTTGTATTATAATCCACCAAAAGTCAACGGAGACTGGAAGTCCAAATTACGCAAGATTGATTTCGTGGGCACCACCATCCTTGGAGCAGCGTTGGTCTTGTTCTTCTTAGCATTGATGTTCGGTGGGAATGAGTACGCTTGGAATTCCGCTCTTGTGATCTGTTTCTTCATCTTTGGATCACTCATATTTATTCTGTTCTGGGTATGGTCTTTCAAGTTTTCTAAAAACCCATTGATTCCTTATGAAGTGGTCAAACTCAAACACGTTTCAGCAGCGATTCTCACTGCCTTTGCCGCTAATGGTTATTTCATCTGCACTGTGATCTATGTCTCTATTTATTTCCAGATCATCCAGTCTCAAAACGCATGGCACACCGGTGTCTCTTTACTTCCCTTGATCATCAGTATCATTATAGCTTCGATGTTCGGAGCCATGACAATATCGAGATCTGGATATGTGAAAGCTTTTTGTGTCACTGCAGGGGTGTTGGGGCCTATAGGTTGTGGATTGTTGTCGTTATTAGGCGTTGATTCGTCGAAATCTCTGAAAATAGGTTTGCAAATTGTCGTGGGTGTTAGCAGTGGTATACAGACACAGGCTGCCACTTTGAGTGGTCAGTTGGCAAGTAATAAAGAGTTCACAGGAGCCCTTTTATTAACACAGTCGCTGTTGAATTTCGCAAGAGCTTTGGGAGGAACTTTGGGATCTAATTTGGGTAACGTGGTTCTCACATCTTCTTACAGAAACAGGATTTCAGGTGTATTGGACCAGTACAACCCACAAGAACTAGGAGGTATCAACCAATACAATGCAATTGCGTTCCTTTCATCTCCTGAATTGATCCAGACTCTATCACCGTTGGGCCAATCAGTGGTGAAACACACCATTCTGCGAGGCTTGAAAAATGTGTTTTATATGGCTGTAGGATTTGCAGGATTGGCATTGATTGGAGCTCTTTTCACCACCGGCGAGAGACTCCCGAGACCAAAGAAAGACAAGGTACCAGAGAAAGATCTGGAAAAGGATTTAGAAAAGGTTACAAGCAGTGAATGATGCATCTCAAATTTGTTTCATATAGGTTTCATAGTTATTTAATGATTATTACGAGTCAAAAGTATGGTTTGTATTTGGATGTGTGTCATATCTACTAGATTTGATATATTATCTTGTTTGATTCAAAGTTGTTTCATATAAGGTATTGATTTCTTAACATATATAAAGAGGAGGATCTGATTGCTTTTGTAGTCCTTGATAGCTCCAACGATGATTAGCTTTAGTCTATTTTTTCTTCTGAAGAGGGCACCGAGGATATTTATCATTATCTTTCTCTTCATAGCTGCTGTATTACAATGTTATTTGTTACTGGGGTGCACTCTGGAGTCTGGAATTTATTCGTCTGTTTATTCTGTGGAATTCGAATTCAATACCACTTCTAGTATGTTCCCATTGATATCACAAGCTTATAAGGAGCAAAATCATACAGATTATCTGTCCATGAAAGTGAGATCAAATTATCTTGGTGTCTGTATTGAAAATGGAGATACAATCCAATGCGAGTCTCACAGTACTAAAGCAAAATTGTCCAACATTACTGGAGTATCATTTTTCAGTTCAAATGGGAACTCATCAATAAATCTAATCGATATAGGTTTTGACTTCTCAGAGAATGTGATCAAACCGTATGTCTTGATAATTACGCTTGTTGTGACACTATTCCTCATGCTTGTCATTTTTTACTGTATCGTTCCTTGTTTCCCTGGACGTATAATGGTTAAAAAGGCTTCCGTTGTCATACTGATTGTTGATTGTTTATTGAGTTGTATCAGTTCCATCTGGTATCAAATTTGTGTAAAGAGTACGAGCTATCTCATCGACCCAAGCTCAATGTATATAGTTGATACCAAAATTGGTAAAAAAGCACAGCTGATGACATGGACCAGTTTTAGTTTTATAACCATTGTGATGTTCACCAGCATTTGGTTGCTTTGGAGAGATACCAGGGCAAAGAAACTTCAACTGGAAGACAAACGTTTGGGGGGTTCGTCTTGGGGGGTTAGGGACCAGATCTGAGTTTATGCACACGACTTTTTCAGCGAGGTCGTGGATTAAGAGCAAATTCTCGAGGTTTCATAGTGAGTGGAGAGTTTAGTTAACTAGTCGTTGTAGTGATACTGTGAACCAAAGAGAACATAATTAGTCCAAGCACAATGGCAAGCTTTATGACTGCACTTTGGGAGTCTGTGTTCACTCCAGGAACAACACCGCTGTTGATCAAGGCCACACATGGATCATTTGTATTACTCGTGTTGTCGTTGATATCGTTGATCTACATATCTGGATCGATTCATTTTGTGAATTTGCTTATTATAGCACTTCTTCTATGGGCCACAGTGACATGGTTTGTACAAGAGTTGGCCAAAGAGAAGTTGAAGTCCAACGATGATTTGGCCGCTGATCTGACCGAACTGCCAGAGACTAAGAAAGACAAATGATATACTGTGTAGTTAAAATACGTTATTCTTGATAATTGCAAGTGGCTTTCATAGATTTCTAGTTGCTGTTTAGCGGCTGTCTAGTGTTACTCCGAGCACTTTCTCTCCAATTTCAATTAAACTAGCGGGTTGGGATTGGTTTGTAGCGGTAGGTAGCTCATCGCCAGTAGTCACCAGCCCATCCAGTAGCCACCTCAGCCTCACCTCAATAGGGGCTGTCTGGATCGGCTGATAGAAAAGTGAAAAGCGACGACAAGTCGATTGATATGTGCACGACATAGCGATGAGTGGGAAGTTTCAACCAAAGACCCCAGTGGAGCTTGCCGCTCCACTCGACAATCCAATTACAATGGAAGAATTGAGTCAATACGATGGTTTGTACAAGTGTCTTTCGAATTGATCCGAGTCCATGTTACTAAGATAGAGATAGGAGAGAGAAGCAACAAGATGTACATTGGTATCAAGGGAACCGTGTTCGATGTGTCACATAATACCGCTGCCTATGGGATAGGCAAAGGGTACCATGTATTTGTAGGAAGAGATGCTTCTAGAGCTCTTGGGAAATCAAGCTTGAACCCAGAAGATACAAACCCACTGGTGTCGTACGATTACAGTGTATTGGACGAGAGGCAGATGAAAGTGTTGAACGACTGGTATACGTTCTTCAGTAATAGGTGAGTATGATTTGTATTGAGATTTGTTGTTATTGTGACTGCTTTTTGGTCAAGTTACTGTTTTCAAGTGTATCAGCGCTGCAAAGCAGAGCATTATCTCTAGATTTAAGGGAGGGCTCTTTGATAAGGGCTGGCACTACTTATTACAACTTTGCTGGAACTTTTAAGGAGTATCAATTCGTTACAGCTATGCTGAATGTTACAGCTCGAATCATTCCTGCGATTGAATTAGCTGATTCGCTACAACTATTGTGGGCTTATGCTTTGTCTATCAGTATCACCACCGGTGCTACTTTTAGCAAACTATGGTGGTGCTGTTGATGAAAATTGCCGAGGATGAGATAGTTTAAGCACCTATAAAGCTTTAGTTAGTGCTGTTTGCTGTCACTGTCACTGTCACTGTCACCGGCAGTACTAGTCTCAGTGTCACTGTTGATGTCACTTATCCAGTTATTGTCACTGTCACTATACTATCAGTGTCACTAAAGGTTCACTACAATTACCCTACAAATATTGAACTGTCTTAGCTTTGAACTCGAATGAGTCCGGTGGCAGTATAGCACAATGTAACCACTCCTGTTTCACGATTACTTCAGCAGCATCAAATCAAATTCAGTACATGTTGCTTCAGTACCACAGACGACTACAATATCACTACACAAAACATTCTACAGCATAAATACTAACTGATAGGTACAATGTTGTTGGTAAGATCTCCGACCTTCCTCCGATGAGCTCCACTAACCAATGAAGGTATTTCCGCAGATATTTCCGATCTCATTTTTGAAAAGAAGCGAGTTCGTAACCTCCAAATGCTTAAATCATCATTATCAACAATCACCAGGTGACGACATCACCATCACCATCATCATCATGTAATCCCAATACATCCACATCTCCGTCAAGAGGAAAATTTTTCATGATGTGCCCTGTCATGCAGTCGCTTAGATGCGATGCGTTCGTATGAAATTCCACGGTCTTTCTGCCATTGTGGATCTCCAATTCTTCGAATTCCACCTATTCCCCTCCATTAACATTCCAACTCCCCTTAAGTTACTAACAGTCCATTTTCCATCGTCTCATCAACCTCAAATTTGAAACCATTCAAATTTTAAAAAAGAAGCTCTTGCTCGGATTCGAAACGAGAACCTTTTGGAGGGTGGAGACAGAGAAAAAAAATTAATTATAGTAATAAAACCAGTGTTTTATTTTTTTTTGACACCCAGACATCGACTGGATCCGTTAAAAGAAGAGGAACCATTGACAGTGCGGACGGTTCTGAACACATTCGTTTGAAGGGTTTAAAGATGGACGCTGGAATGCATGGGCTCAAGAGACCCACTCAAATGGGAGGACCAGCTGGGATGCCACAGAGTGCCAGGAGCAGGATGGTGGCCCAGCTTGGAACTATAGATTTGAGCTCCGAAACTCCCATCCAGGGCCCTAACCAGGGTCCAATTCAGGACCCTGCACCAATGAGGTATCAACAACAACAACCACAGAGACCTTACATGGCTCAGCAGTCCTCGATGGGGTTCCAGGACCCTTACGGAGGCCAATTTGTCGCTCCTCCGCAACAACAACCACAGATGTATCAAAATGGGTATCCAGCAAACAGATCTTATTCGCCAGTACACCAGATACCCATGAGGAAACCTGCACCTTCATCGAGAAGAAGCTCTCTTGTGTCGACAAGTTCCGGAATGAACAAATTTTTCAAGAAAGGTTGGAGAGGCAAAGGTGGAGGTGGAGGAGGTGCTGCGGACGATGAGGAAGATGGCGAGATGGTGGATTTTGACAGCTCAGAGATGACTTTCAACGATCTTCAACATATAAGAGATAGGGGAAGGTATGGGATGAACGCAAGTAGTACCAACGATTCATCCACGTATATTCCTACTCTTATCACTAGACCTTCCGGTGCAGAATCGGGTAAATTGTCCAACACCGAGTACCGGAAACAATTGACAGCCGCTAAGAAACTGCTGTATACACAGGCGGCTAACGCTAATGGGTCCAGAGCTCTGACAATGCAAGGAGATCCAAGATTACAAGCATATGGTGGGATGATGCCCACAGATCCAAGATCGATGTCCTTAAATACTTCAGCTATGGCTACAGGACAGCAGTTCCAGATCCCATTAGCTCAGAATGGAATACACCCCAACGACCCGAGATCAATGTCTTTAAATACAGCAGCAATGGCTGCTGGCCAACAGTTTCAAGTGCTACCACCTCAAAATGGACCAAGAGCAATGTCTTTGACCAATAGCGCAAGAAATAACATGCAACTGGCACCGATGCAGTACCCTCCACACCAGCAGATGAGACCTATTCCTAATGTACAACAACAACAACAGCAGCAACCTCCATATTATAACAACAATGCTCAGCAACTGAGACCAACAACACTCCTTCAACAAAACAACTACAGCGACCCAAGGTTGAACTCTTTATCGCAGATGTCTCGTCCTTCCACCAACGATTCTCCTTCAGGGAGTTCCGATACAGTGCGAAACCTGCCTTCCGGTTACCTCAACAGTAGTAATACTTCTCAAATGAGTTTCCAAGATGACAAAGTCACTCCAACGAGACCGAACTTTGGTGAAACAGAAAACTCAACAGGACAGCAAAAAGAGGCCAAGAGAGTGTTGAAAAAAATCAACTTCAATTCAACTCCAACTAAGGAAGAGCCAAAGGTGGAAGATGAATCACCTCTGAAATCTTTAATCTCTGGAGTGTCACTGGTCAGCGAAGATTTCAATAACCAGAGACTGAACACTAACCTGAAAATTTACTCTCTCTCTCAAAACGATACAGCTCAAAACGATGTCTTTATCACTGCTTCACAGTTCTCGTTACAGGATATCGAGGAAGAAAATTCTTTGAAAAGAGACACCACGTTGAACTCAGATAGGACTTTGGAAACAGTAGACCAACGTTCCGATATTTCAAAGACGAACTCCAGTACAAAGTCTAAGAAACGGAGATCGTTTATGAAGAGACTCTCGTTCGGGAAACTGAAACCTTCACAACTGAAACCAGACGTACAGTTGATAAAAGAGGAAGAACAATTCCAATATACTCAACCAACTATGGGAAGAAAGAATCGTGATTTCAGTTTTGAAAGTGAGAAAGAAGTGTTTAGAACAGCACCTTTGAAAGAGGCTGGTCAGGATGATGCAGCATCTTCTATGGCTTCCCTGGGTAATCTGAGTGGTGTCATTTCAGTGAGTACGAGAGACAACGTGCAGAAATTGAACTTCACCATCGAACAACTTGGCGTCATGCAATCGAACACAAGGCTATTAAAAGAATTAGAGATGGTATCTAATGAATTAGCCGCTTCTATTGCAAGAGAGGTTGAATTAGATGCTAAGTTTTCTCGTAACTCTCCAACTGATCACAGTTCAAGTCGTGATGATGCGAAACAATTGCGTGAGCAGGCAAGACAGATTTCAGATTTGGTTACACAATTGGGTGAAGAGAGAAGGAAGAGATATATCGCAGAGGAACATGTATTGAGATGGGAGAGTGGTGAGAAACCATCGATTCTCGATTTGAACTACCAAAACTCTGAGATGGTTCAAAGATTGACAAAGCAGGACAATTTAATAAAAGAGTATGAGTCTAAATTTCAGATTTCATCGGATGAAAACAGGGAATTGCTAAGCAAAGTGGAGCTGTTACAAAAGGACAATGATTCGTTGAAATGGGAAGTTGTACCAAATCTTGAGAATCAGATCACCATACTTGAGCACAGTAACCAGCTTGAAAATTTGGAACAAGAGCTTCAAAGCTTAAAGATCCAAAATGAAGAATTGCGTTTCCAGAGCTCACAAATCAAGTCGATCGAAGACCAGAAGCTGGCCTTGAGAGAAGCTTTGAAGAATATGAAGGAAAATTACGATCATGAATTGAGAATCGCCAACGACAAAATAAGATCTCTACAACAAAACAACAGGTCCAGTTTCACTTTTGAAACTTCAGTTGACCAATCTCCTCTTCATACTCCGACAAGAGTGAGAAGGGTCCTACCGTTTGACGAGTAACGTATTTGTATCAACTTGTAAATAATGAACTATTATTGACTAACAAATTATAGGGTTGTGGGGGCTAGAAAAAGTAGTGTCCCAAATCCCAATTTTGCACAGATGAGTGAAAAATTTCAGACCGTTTGAAATGTTGAGGAAGAGACTTAAAAACATCAAAAGATGTCGTTCCACGGTAAAAGACGTAGAGATGATGATGAGGACGATGGGTTTGAACAGAGAGCGTTCAACAGACCTCAGCATTTTGCTAAGCGTGCTAGACAGGAGCTTTCACAGGAATTGCAGCTTGCCATCAAGTTGTGTGAAGATATAACCAAACTTGGGGAGAAAAGTTTACAAACGTTCAATAACGATATCAACTACATGTCGTTCCCCATTTCTGAGGAAATCTCTGAGAGTGATGAGATTAGAAACGCTGTGTTGAAGACGATATTCTCGGTGATCGTGGAACAGCCTCATAAGTTGCAATTTGTATTTGCATTGATCAAGATCTGTAATTTGAGAAACAAAATTGTGGGTCAATATGTCTTTGAATACTTACATCAAAGGGCCCAAGAGTTGATCAATGACTCAAGTGTTGAAGAGTCTGGATGTGGAAATTTGAACAAATTGAAATTAATCTTGAGATTTTTTGCAATCTCCAGAGGTTTGATCGAAGATGATTCTGTTTTCAAGATCTTTGAACAATTTTTGAAATTATCCGTTGAGCTTCAAAAAGAAGAAAGAAACAGTGTTCTGGAACTGCTTTTCTACAATTGTGTGATCTCGATCCCATATTTGAAATACAATGGTGAATCTGAAGAGAATTTGAGCATTTTACTAAGAACAGCGTCAGAGTTCAAAAATGTGCAGGCAGAGAACTCAAAGATGTTTGAACATTTCGACAACTCAATGACACTGATCTCTAAACCGTACGAGTCCAAATATCTTATCGATTTGGTCTTACCTGCTGTCTCAGGAGTGGAAGACTTACCGCTTTTGGAAATCGAGAAGATGATCGAGCCTTTGGTCCTTGAGATAAGTGAAGCAAACGAACAAACTAAACACTCATTACCACCATTTTCCCTCTCAGCAGATAAATTTGCTGAGTGGACCTTATCCGGTTACATTGACTCTCTTTGGAAGAATCCAAGAGTGATTCTTGAGGTTTATTTAGCACAAAATCATGGTTTCGAAACAAAACCACCTCTAACCTCTTACTTTGGTCTTCTCTTGAGTGACATGTGTCAAGATATCATCCAAAGCATGGAGTTCAACAAGATAGCCGTTGCCCAACAGTTGCTCAGTTTGGATCAATTCTTTAAAGAGAAGACGTTTGCCAAAGCTGGGTCCAGTATCGATAAATTGATGATTTTAAACGACAAGAAATCCGGAGTCACTCTAGAGTTGGATGACTCCCAGGATGAGTCGAGCAAGTTGAAGTTCCAAAAATTATTAGAAGAGATTGATGGCGATTATGAGAATGGATATGTTTCGACCTGGAAAGTGGAGGATATAATAACCGAGAGTATTTTGAATTTGATCTTCAATTTACCAGATGTGTCCAATCCTATCATTTATTTTTACACGGTGTTGGTCGAGTGCTGTAACAAGGAATCCAAGTCGATGGCTCCAGTATTTGGACGTGCCATCCGGTTTTTCTTCTCTAATATCATCTTATTCGATTTTGAGTTGAGATCGAGATACTTGGATTGGTTGCTGGTTCAATTGAGCAATTTCAGATTTCAATGGAAATGGCACGAGTGGAGTGAGTATGTGGACAAGTTGAAAGATTTGAAGTTCCATCCGATAATGATTTTTATCAAGAATTTGATAGCCAAAGAGATCAGATTGAGTAGTGTCAAAAAGATTAGAGACACTTTGCCCGAGATTTTCTACCCGTTCTTGGACATTTCTTTGAACGACGAAGAATACGTTGTCAAATACGATACCGAGGTTTTCGGAAAATACTGGGAGCAGGCCATTTTGGAGTTCAAATTTGGGAACTCTGAGAATGAGTACCTGGAACCGAGTCAGAAATTGTTCAACATGTTACAGAGTGGTGGGATCGATGTCGATAATGTTAAGGAGGTGTTGAAGGAGCTTCCTAACGATAGATATATTATCAACTGTTTGATGCAATCGTCTTGTATCATCGGATCGAGATCTATCTCTCATGCCAGGGTGTTTTTCGATACAAACCGTGAAAAGTTGACACAGATCATCGACTCGTTGGCTAGTGACGCCGAAACTAAAAAAGAATGGATCGTTGAAAGTGTTCTTCGAGTATGGAATCATGAGCCACAGATTGGATATCTTGTTTTGGAGATGTTGTTAATGGGGGATATGATTTCAGGAGAGGTTTACTTGAAGAAATTGTTTGAAAACGACTCTATCTTGTTGAACATCAGTGGTATGGAGTCGATGATGAGAGTTTTGTCTAATCTTGACTTGTACCATATTGAGGCTGATATTTTTGAGATTTTGTTCAAAGAGATGCAATCAAAGTTGCAAAGTTTGACAGAGAAGATCGGTGAGGATGGTGCTATAGAGATTGGAAACGGTGAAGATGTTTCTGATGAGAAATGGTGTTATTTCGAATTGATGAAATTGATCAAATCAACACTGAGAAAGTTTGACTGTTTCAGAGGTAAGGAATTGGTTGTTCAGCATAGTCCTACAAAGGAAACGTTATTGGAGTATGTCTGATGTCTGGATTACTAACTCACAGAATTTAGATCTGGATACCTTGGTAATCAAATATGTAAATTTATCAATTCATGAAGAATAAATAGTCTGGTTCAGATATAATAGCTCAGTGTCAGTGGATCTGAGTCGAGTGTAGTGATTTAGTGTAGTGATTCAGTGAAGAGATGGAGGGTATTAATAGAGTCTACTTACAAATACTATTAACAGGGTGCAGTGAAAGAGGGTATTCAAAGAGTGTAGTGAAGGGAAGCTTATCGACAGTTGAATGAAACCCCCTTTTTATTGATCAGTTCTACACTACCCTATTGATAGTCCCAGTTTCGCACACATTGCACTACCTTCAACACTGTCACAAAATGCACGACTTTAAATTATCCCACAATGCACTACCCTCCCCCCCACCAGGAGTCCTAATCGAGCTGATTCTCGTACCTTACACGACCATTCGCGACACGAAAAAATGACGCGAAAAAAACAAATTTGCCCCCTTTTTTTTTGGGGCTCAGTCTCGAAGGAGGAACCGCAGCAGGTGCAGCCAAAATCGTGTCTTTTGATTTGCGAGAAGCAAGCAACGGGTTTTGAGAAGAGGCAATGCTATGGAAGAATTAGAGGTGATTTTATACAATAGAAGTGATCTCAAGTGACAAAGGGCCTCTAAAGACCCTCATGATCACCTTCAAAGACACTTTGACCAAAAAAACCAGCTCTTCTACACCCAAAAATGGCCCCTCCGTGTACGAACCCCCAATCCGAATCAGGGAACTGGGGCTGTGGCAATGCAGATTTTTTCCGTCACAAAGGGCAGAAAATTTTTCCTTGGAAGTTTTATTTTTGGAACTCTGTGGAAGAGTGGAATTGGGTTTTTTTTGGTGTAAAAGAATTGGAATCCTGTGAGGTTTTTGTTTTTTTAATAATATCTTTGAACCAGGCTTTGGATCTATTGAGACAGTATCCTAGTCGTCCTTTCGCTGATTAGAAGAGGGAGAATTAGATAGGTGGATATATTTGATACCTATTGGATCAGACAGTTCGGATCAAATCAGTAGTAAGACCCCATTGTTTAGCTTGATCTATCAGGTTATATAAATAGGAACCACACCAGGTTAATTAATTATTAATCTGTATTAGGTGATCTATATATACAAGGCAATCTGTTAGTGGTCTATCTGTGATCTATTAGTGATCTATCAGTGATCCAAGTGATTAAAGTGATATTAGTGATCCAAGTGTCCCAAGTGTCCCAAGTGCTCTAAGTGATATTAGTGTTCTAAGTGATCTCTCATTAAGAGGTATCAATCAAACAACCATGTCGTACAACAACGACTACTACGACCCTAACCACCCAGGTCAGGGTCAACTGTACTATACCGATGGTCAACACACCTCCTCGGATGACGTCTTGGACCAGCAACAGGGTTACTATGACCCTAACCAGGACCCAAACTATTACAACCAACAGCAGTATATCGATCCACTGATGCAACAGCAACTGTATGGTGATTACGACCCTAACCAGCAACAACAACAACAACACCAACAACAACAGTACGCTGGATACGATCAGCAATACATCGACCCTTCCCAACAGGGATACTACGAACAGCCCCGGACTGGAGACGAGAATTTTTCAGATTTCAGCTATGGGCCAAATGGGGGCGCTGGTACTCCATACGACGGTTATGGTACTCAGTACACCCCATCCCAGATGTCGTATGGGTCTCCAAGATCCTCTGGGGCCTCCACTCCAATCTATGGAGCAGGTCCTTACGATCCAAATGCCATGGCTGCCTTGCCTAGAGATCCATACCCTGCTTGGACTGCAGACAACCAACTGCCAGTCTCCATCGAACAGATCGAAGATGTCTTCATCGACTTGACCAACAAGTTTGGGTTCCAAAGAGACTCCATGAGAAACATGTTTGATCATTTCATGGTTCTCTTGGATTCCCGTTCTTCGAGAATGGCTCCACTGCAACTGTTGTTGTCCTTACATGCCGATTACATCGGTGGTGAGAATTCCAACTACAAGAAATGGTATTTCGCTCTGCAGTTGGATTTGGACGACGAAGTTGGATTTGCCAACATGAAGTTAGGTAAATTGACCGGTAAGGCCAAGAAGGCTAAGAGAAAATCCAAGAAGGCCAGAAAAGCCATGGAGGAAAACGGTGAAGATACCGAGCGTGTCATGACCCAATTGGAAGGTGATAACTCCTTGGACGCTGCCGATTACAGATGGAAGGCCAGAATGAACTCTCTCCCACCAATTGAAAGAGTTAGACAAATTGCTTTGTATCTCTTGTTGTGGGGTGAAGCTAACCAAGTTAGATTCGTTCCAGAATGTCTCTGTTTCATCTACAAGTGTGCCGATGACTATTTCAACTCTGCTGCTTGTCAACAGAGATTGGAACCGGTCCCAGAAGGTGATTACTTGAACAGAGTCATCACTCCTCTTTATCGTTACATCAGATCCCAAGTCTACGAAGTTGTCGATGGCCGTTTCATCAAACGTGAACGTGACCACAACAAAGTTATCGGTTATGACGATATCAACCAATTGTTTTGGTACCCTGAAGGTATCAACAAGATCATCTTTGAAGACGGTACCCGTTTGGTCGAGGTGCCAGCTGAAGAGAGATACTTGAGATTGGGAGAATGTGACTGGAACAACATCTTCTTCAAGACTTATAAGGAAATCAGATCTTGGTTACATTTGATCACCAATTTTAACCGTATCTGGGTCATCCACGGGTCCATGTACTGGTTCTATACCCTGTACAACTCTGCCACTTTATACACTCATGACTACGTCTACTTGCTCAACAACAAGCCTTTGGCCTCCTCATCGTGGGCCGCTTGTGCCTTGGCTGGTACTTTTGCTTCGTTCGTTCAAATCTTGGCCACTCTTTTCGAATGGATGTTCGTTCCAAGAGCTTGGGCCGGTGCTCAACATTTGACCAGAAGATTGATGTTTTTGATCTTGATCTTTGCCGTCAACTTGGCTCCTGTCATCTTTGTCTTCGCTTGGGCCGGTTTGACCATCAAATCGAAAGCCGCCTTAGCGGTTGCAATCGTTTCATTCTTTATCGCTGTCGCAACCGTTGTCTTCTTCGCTGTTATGCCTTTGGGAGGTTTGTTCACATCTTATATGAAGAAATCTTCGAGAAGATATGTCTCATCTCAAACTTTCACCGCCTCTTTCGCTAAGTTGAAAGGTTTGGACATGTGGATGTCTTACTTGATGTGGTTCTTGGTCTTCTTGGCCAAATTGTTGGAATCATATTTCTCCTTGACCTTGTCTTTGAAAGATCCTATCAGAATCTTGTCCACAATGACCATGAGATGTCACGGTGAAAAATGGTACGACGATGTCGTTTGTAGACATCAGAGTAAGATTGTCTTGGGTTTGATGTACGCAACCGATTTCATCTTGTTCTGTTTGGATTCTTACATGTGGTATATCGTTTGTAACTGTGTCTTCTCCGTCGGAAGATCTTTCTACTTGGGTATTTCCATCTTGACTCCATGGAGAAACATCTTTACAAGATTGCCAAAGAGAGTTTACTCCAAGATCTTGGCTACCACCGATATGGAAATCAAGTACAAACCAAAAGTTTTGATCTCCCAAGTTTGGAACGCTATTGTCATCTCCATGTACAGAGAACATTTACTTGCCATTGACCACGTTCAAAAATTGTTATACCATCAAGTCCCAAGTGAAGTTGAAGGTAAACGTACTTTGAGAGCTCCAACTTTCTTCGTCTCTCAAGACGATAACAATTTCGAAACCGAATTTTTCCCACAAAACTCGGAAGCTGAACGTCGTATCTCTTTCTTTGCCCAATCTTTGGCCACTCCAATTCCTGAACCATTGCCAGTTGACAACATGCCAACTTTTACCGTTTTCACTCCTCACTACTCTGAAAAGATCTTGTTATCCTTACGTGAAATTATCAGAGAAGATGGTCAATACTCAAGAGTTACCGTTTTGGAATACTTGAAACAATTGCATCCAGTTGAATGGGACTGCTTCGTCAAGGATACCAAGATTCTTGCCGAGGAAACTGCTCTGTATGAAAATGAAGGTATGGAAGATGAGAAGGAAGATAACTTGAAATCTCAAATCGATGACTTGCCATTCTACTGTATTGGTTTCAAGAGTGCTGCTCCAGAGTACACTTTGAGAACCAGAATCTGGGCTTCTTTGAGATCTCAAACTTTGTACAGAACCGTCTCTGGTTTCATGAACTATTCAAGAGCCATCAAATTGCTTTACCGTGTTGAAAACCCAGAAATCGTTCAAATGTTCGGTGGTAACGCTGAAGGTTTAGAAAGAGAATTGGAGAGAATGGCTAGAAGAAAATTCAAGTTTGTTGTCTCCATGCAAAGATTGTCCAAATTTATGCCTGAAGAATTGGAAAACGCCGAATTCTTGTTACGTGCCTACCCAGATTTGCAAATTGCTTACTTGGATGAAGAACCTCCATTGCAAGAAGGTGAAGAACCAAGAGTTTATGCTGCTTTGATCGATGGTCACTGTGAAATCATGGACAGTGGTAGACGTAAACCTAAGTTCAGAGTTCAACTTTCTGGTAACCCAATCTTGGGTGATGGTAAATCCGATAACCAGAATATGGCTGTTATCTTTACCCGTGGTGAATACTTGCAATTGATCGATGCTAACCAAGATAACTACTTGGAAGAGTGTCTTAAGATCAGATCTGTCTTGGCTGAATTCGAAGAGTTGAACGTTGAACATGTTAATCCTTATGCTCCTGGTTTGAAATCTGAAGTTGCTCAAAACCATCCTGTTGCTATTGTCGGTGCCAGAGAATACATTTTCTCCGAGAACACTGGTATCTTGGGTGATGTTGCTGCAGGTAAAGAACAAACTTTTGGTACCTTGTTTGCCAGAACTTTGGCTCAAATTGGTGGTAAATTGCATTATGGTCATCCGGATTTCTTGAACCAGATCTTTATGAATACCCGTGGTGGTGTCTCTAAGGCTCAAAAAGGTTTACATTTGAACGAAGATATCTACGCAGGTATGACAGCGTTATGTCGTGGTGGTAGAATAAAGCATTGTGAATACTACCAGTGTGGTAAAGGTAGAGATTTGGGTTTCGGTTCTACTTTGAATTTCACAACCAAGATTGGTGCCGGTATGGGTGAACAGATGTTGTCGAGAGAATATTACTACTTGGGTACTCAGTTGCCATTGGACAGATTCTTGTCTTTCTACTATGCCCACGCTGGTTTCCACGTCAACAACATTTTCATCAGTTTGTCTTTGCAATTGTTCATGTTGACCTTGGTTAACTTGAACTCTTTGGCCCACGAATCTATCATTTGTTACTACAACAGAAACCAACCTATCACCGATCTTTTGGTTCCATATGGTTGTTACAACTTGACCCCAGCTATTGACTGGATTCGTCGTTATACCTTGTCCATCTTTATCGTTTTCTTCATCTCGTTTATCCCATTGATCGTTCAAGAATTGATCGAACGTGGTGTTTGGAAGGCTACTCAAAGATTTTTCAAGCATTTCTTCTCCTTGTCTCCAATGTTCGAAGTCTTTGTTGCTCAAATCTATGCTTCATCTTTGATCACTGATATGACTGTTGGTGGTGCTCGTTATATCTCCACAGGTAGAGGTTTCGCAACGGCAAGAATCCCATTCTCATTGTTGTACTCGAGATTCGCTGAAAGTGCTATCTACATGGGTGCTAAATGTATGTTGATGTTGTTGTTTGGTACCGTTGCCTACTGGCAAGCAGCTTTGCTTTGGTTCTGGGCCTCTTTATCTGCATTGATGTTCTCTCCATTCATCTTCAACCCACATCAATTTGCATGGGAAGATTTCTTCGTTGACTACAGAGACTACATCAGATGGTTGTCCCGTGGTAACACCAAATGGCACAAGAACTCTTGGATTGGTTACGTTAGATTGTCAAGATCTAGAATCACCGGTTTCAAGAGAA
This sequence comes from Nakazawaea molendinolei, assembly GCA_030569155.1. Lineage (NCBI taxonomy): Eukaryota > Fungi > Ascomycota > Pichiomycetes > Alaninales > Pachysolenaceae > Nakazawaea > Nakazawaea molendinolei. The sequence goes on from JAJMKB010000019.1 coordinate 231,159, forward strand.
AGTTGATCGGTGATGAATCTGAAAAGGCTGCCGGTGATGCTCCAAGAGCTCATCGTTCCAACATGTTGATTGCCGACTTCATTCCATGTGTCATCTACACTGCTGGTTGTTTCATTGCCTACACATTTATGAACGCTCAAACCGGTGTCACTGATGATGCTCAAGTCGTCAACTCTGTCTTGCGTCTTGTCATCTGTGCTTTGGCTCCAGTTGTCATCAATCTCGGTGTCTTGTTCTTCCTCTTGGGTATGTCTTGTTGTTCCGGTCCACTTTTCGGTATGTGTTGTAAGAAGACAGGTGCCGTTATGGCTGGTATCTCTCATGGTGTCTCCGTCGTTATTCACCTTGTCTTCTTCGTCGTCATGTGGGTCTTGGAAGGTTTCCATTTCGCCAGAATGTTGATCGGTGTCGTTACTTGTATCTACATCGACCGTCTCTTGTTCAAATTCTTGACATTGGCCTTCTTGACCAGAGAGTTCAAGAGTGACCATGCCAACAAGGCCTTCTGGACCGGTAAATGGTACGGTTCCGGTTTGGGTTGGATGGCTTGGACTCAACCATCTCGTGAGTTGTGTGCCAAATTGATCGAAGCTTCTGAATTTGCCGGTGATTTCCTCCTTGGTCATATCATCTTGTTTGTGCAATTCCCAATTCTTTGTATCCCATTCATCGACAGATGGCATTCGATCATGTTGTTCTGGTTGAAACCTTCGAGACAGATCAGACCTCCAATCTATTCCATCAAGCAAGCAAGATTGAGAAAGAGAATGGTTAGAAAATACATCACCTTGTACGTTACTGTTCTGATTCTCTTTGTCGTTGTCATTGCCGGTCCAGCTGTTGCAGGCTCTCAAAAGCAAGTTGACACCTCGCAGATTGCACAAACTGTCAGCGACCAGAGTGAACTGTTCGAAGGTTTATTCCAACCTCGTGGTCAAGACAACAATGATACCGGAAGCAACGCTCCTGATAGCATCTTGACCACTACTCCATCGATGTCGACTTGGTCTACAAAAGCTTAAGCTTAAGCAAAGCCTGTATCTTATCAAAAAGAACATTATTTTTTATTCAAAGAAATGATTTTGGAAAAATTATACTGTCTCATATTATTTTCACATGAAATTGGAAAGGGAAGCCATGAATAGGACAAGCTCACATGAAACATTATCAACGATGTTCGTTGCTGGTATCGTTGTAATAAGAATCTGTGTTGCTTTTTCTAACAAACTATTTTTATAAATTCCACACTTTTTATTATATATCTTTCAAACATTGAATACATTTTTTATATGAAGTTTTCAGGTAGTGGACAAGAAACCAAAAAAAAAAGTTTACTAGGGCGCTAAGTAACTAACCCCCTTTTTTATATTTAATCTTTAAGAAATCACAACAGGTTTAAATAGTTATTTATAAATCCAGAAAACTGACTGCAAGATGAACATTCGTAACCTGTTCCAAATGGTGTCTGTTTTCACAGTTTTCACCCACATGATCATCGCACAAATCGTTGGGTCTTCAAGTAACGTTCAACAACCAAAATTGTCTTCTAATAACCAGTTCACTGTGAACCCATCCAACAAGCTGCTAAATTCTTTTAAGAGGATTCCAAACATTGAAATCTATGGCGGTAAATTCTTCTATTCCAATAACGGGAGTGAATTTTTTATCAGAGGCATAGCCTATCAACCTGATTATAACATGTACCAATTACCAAGCGGTTGGGATCATTTGACCAGATCATATATTGATCCACTTGCCTTCCCAGAAATTTGTTCCAGGGATATCAACAATTTGAGAAAGTTAAACGTTAACACCATCCGTGTGTATGCAATTGACCCTAAACTGGATCATGATTATTGCATGAACCTCATGGCTGAAAACGGTATCTATGTCTTAGCAGATTTATCCGAGCCCCAGAATTCCATAGTACGGGAGATGCCTACCTGGGACGTGGATTTGTACGAGAGGTACACCGATGTGGTGAATTGTATGCAAAAATACGATAATTTGTTAGGCTTCTTTGCAGGTAACGAAGTTGTTACCGATGAGACAAATATCAAATCGGCACCTTTTGTCAGGGCATCTGTGAGAGATACCAAGCTGTATATAAAGGAGAAGAAGTTCAGAACGATCCCAGTTGGGTACTCGACCAATGACGATGCAAAGACAAGAAATTATTTGAGAGAGTATTTTGTATGTGAGAATGAAGATACAATGCTATCCAATGATTCGATGATCGATTTCTATGGGATAAATAATTATGAGTGGTGTGGGCATTCCACTTTCAGGACCTCTGGGTATTCTGAAAGATTGCTGGATTATCAAGGGTTCCCAATCCCGGTTTTCTTCAGTGAATTTGGTTGTAACACTGTGAGACCAAGACCTTTCACTGAGGTCGATGCTCTATTCAGTCCATTGATGGCTGAAGTTTTCTCCGGAGGTATCATGTACATGTACTTTGAAGAGGCCAATAATTATGGGATTGTAGCTGTTGAAGATTTCCAAAACATATCCAGTGCTGTGACACTGTTAGACGAGTTCAAGTTCTTACAATACCAATTTAGCAAAGTTGATCCACAAGGTGTTAATAGAAAATATTATAAGCCAGATCAATCGCTACAGAGAGAGTGTCCTAAGAATCATAAGGCGATCCAAGTGTCTACTGTTTTACCAAATAAGCCTGATCTGTTCAGATGTGGATGTGTGATGAGCACACTTTCATGTGTCAAATCCCCCAACGTTCAAATGACGGTGGAAGATGTGAAAGAAGTTTATTCTCAGATCTGCAGGGGTGATCAGAACGTTACATGCACCAAGTTGGTTGGAGATGGGAAATTGGGTCAGTATGGGATTTTCTCGAGTTGTAGGAAGAGTCAGAGGTTATCGATACTGATGAACGACTATTTCCTTAGACATGGTTCGGATTCCAATTATTGCAAATTTGGTAACAAGGCCACGATGATCAATACCCAGAACTCCATAAGTGACTTACATGGGATAAACGATCCAAATAACGATAAAAACTACACATGTTACCAGGCCATTGGTAACGAACAGATTGTGAACTCGTTATACGGGATTTCCCCAAACGGGAATAACTCCGCCGCTGATAACCCCTTTTTCGAGAAGTATCATCGAAGCACGTTGAATCCCAGTTCCAAAGGGTCTGTTCTGAAATTAAGCTTTACAACAATACTCACAGCCGTGTCACTTTTCGGATCGATCATTTGAATCTCACTATTTACAAATACGTACAAACTAATCTTTCTTTGGCCCCCATTTAACACCCAAGAACCCTGCGTCCTTGTCCTTCTTGATAAGACTAGGAGCAGATTTGGGCTTGACGATGAAATGCCTATTTTCTCCAGGCACATCTAATATTATATATGAGAACTCCTGGTTCCAGATACTGTAATCGATGGCCTCCAATTGCACAGTACCGGTCTTGGATTTACTCTCCACGTTGAATCTCATCAACACATGCTCCTTGCCGTCTTTCCCCTGTCTACGCACTGAAGAGATGGGTCTGTTTCTGGTCCACAGATCTCCGGTGGTCTCTCCGTACAGCTTAAGTCTCTCACCGTCAGAGATGTTTAAAAGGTCTTGTGACAGTTTGTCGGACTCCACCAATTGGACGGCTCTGTTGAACGTCTGAGTGTCTCCCGAGGGGAAGACGATCTCCGCAAATAAGAGGTAGATGACGATCAAGGCGAGCCCTGAGGCTCCAATGACTGCAATTGTAGAGATGGTGAAGGTGGTGGCCCTTTTAAACTTGCTGAAGAAAGATTCCTTTGGTTTCTTGTTCGTGGAGGAAGTTGAGCTGGTGGCTCTTGTGGCGCTTGTGCCGTGTAACGATCTAATCTGTTGAACTACGGACGGAGTGAATTGACGGTTGATGACAAGTTCGTTGATCGAGTAATGCTTCATCACCGGGAGCGACTTGACCGGGCCGGTCCTGACGAGCGACCGGGCCAAAACCGGCCTCATCGAGCTGCGCAAAATTGGTCTCAAAGGAGTGATGAACTGCTTCATATTTGGAGCTCTTTCACTGCTTTATATACTTTAGACAACTTATATCCATCAATGTGTTTAAAATTTTTTTTCTATGCCATTTGATAGCTGAAAGGTGCAGTGAGGTTGGGGAATGGAAATTCTCGAAATTGTCGTCAAATTGTAGCTAGGACCATGGGAAAGCTATAGTGTCGGTTTGAGAGGAAAATGATTTGTTTTCAGTCTGCAATTGACGTTCTTGTCTGTTGTTTTACACCTCATGTACTATAAATTGGCAATTCCCAGTTAGGAATTTTGTGTGTGGCCCAGCGGGAGACCCGTGCCGCCTGCAATGGCTCAGCCCTTGTAGCGTAATGGTTAGCGCGTTGCATTCCGGAGGCAAAGATTGTGGGTTCGAGTCCCACCTCGGGCTTTTTTTTTTTTTTGTAATCTGCTGAGCTTTATAGCTAGTAGCGTTTAAATTTCAAATCTGTGAACTCTGTTCAATTACAAATGAAAGAGGTGATAGGAATGACACCACTTTCTTTGCTGTGTTTTGTTGCTGGGTATCATTTTGAAAATTCAATGAAAATATTCTGAGAAAAGAATAATCAAATTGTCCTCACCAACTAAAGATATCAAATCACACTTATTGGCTCTATCACAGTTATATTGAAATCAGACTGTCATACAATCTTGAGAGTGATTTGAAGCCTCACAAATAATACACCTTCATAGAAGTTGTGAGTGGAACCAATTGACAGTTTGATCATCTTCAACAATAAGCTTCGATTTGGAACCCTCTTATTATACACGAGAGACTCTGGTCAGCAAAAGTAGATACACATTCTAAGTTTTAGTGCTTTAAGCTTGATTTCATTGTACACTTTTGAACCGTCTCTCCTCTGCGTTTTCGTCAGTTATTATTGCATCAAGCCAGGTTTCCACCCAGCTTCCGCCCGAGCTTCCACCATTTCAAAGAAAAAGTGATTTAGGCGGAGGTCCCTTCCCCTTCCCCTTGAACTCCCTTCCAATTTTCTCAAGGCCCCGCGCAAGTCTCCGCCCAAAAAAATATTTCTCCCTTGGGATTTCGAAAAATAAAAATCTGTGGATTTACTGTTCCTAAGTATTTGGCTACTCACAGAAGCTGACTTTTTCTATTCTGAATTTGATTCCCAGCTCTCTGTTTGAAAAGGCCGGTATAAAATGCAGCGACCCCCCAAACAGATTTTAAAAAAAAATCAATTAATTGCAACTCTTGGATGAAAACGAAGAGACTTCAAAAAAGAGTTATTTATGTCACACCAATTGATTCAATTCCTCGAGTTGTGAACTAGAGCATTTCAGAATTATCAACATATTAACTCGCTTATTCTGATGATTTTTTAATCAGTGGCTTTAAAATTCAAGGATTTTGGGAAGTGCACTATTAACTTATTTTTTAAATGAACCCATTTTACTCAAATTCATGACTGGAAGTCGAAAATGTGCTTTCGTATGCTCTCAACATCTGGTTCAACCAATTAGAAAATCTTTTCAAAAAAACGCTCAACTCAGCGACACATTGCATATGATATTGTGAAAGCTTTAAAAAATATATAAAGCATTTGGATTTTTGCACTGTAAAAATATTACAGTTTTGATGAAGCAAATTCAGCAGTAATGGATATTAAATGACTTATAATCATACATTAATTGTTCCAAACAGGGAAAATCATCTCTCTACTCAATGGGATCTTCAAATTTTCTGTGATTTTCTTCTTTGTCTTGCAGAACAATAGATTTCCATCAAAAAATAATTGTTCGCTCAATTTCTTGAAATATCATGTCAACAGCATTTGATGTTCTTTACACTCTTTCACTTGTCAAGCTGAGTCTGCCTCGAGAATTAATTGGAAAATAATTTTAGGGGTTACTGTCGAAAAGCCAAAAAACTAAATTTTTCTGGGATTGAAATGTGTCAAAAAAAGGGGCTTTTTTTAGCACGGTTACAGTGCTAAGATTTGAAGAAAAGTTCTAGTGAGGACGGCTTTCAAATCAGAGATAGGCAAACTAAGGAGGACTTGAACCTCCGCAGAAGACTAAATCAGATATATGGCAAAATTAGTTTCTTTTAGAGCCTTTTGAGTTGAAAGATCAGAAAGACGCCCTGCCTCAGTGTTCCTCCGCCTTTCACTCCGACTATTCCTCCACCTCCCCTACCTAGGTTTTGAGCGCGGTGTTCTGAATCAACGTCACACCGCAATAGCGAACCGCAACAGCGTACCGCAACAGCGTACCGCAAGAGCGAACCGCAATAGCGAACCGCAATAGCGTACCGCAATAGCGTACCGCAATAGCGTACCGCAATAGCGTACC